>BMAT01007661.1:92450-107395 GCA_019649035.1 Elysia marginata | reverse complement strand
GATCAATAAAGATTTATTCTATTCTATTCTATTCTATTCTATTCTAAATTAGCACACCATATCATTTAATACTAAGTTTATAAATAAATTGGTTACATACCCATGGCGAGCTAGGGCACAGGAGAGACAGAGACAACAAGTCATCTGCTGCATCCTTCAGTGTAATACAAGCTTTGAGTATTGCCGTCTTCAGCCGACTGAATTCTGGCTTTTTTTCCTGTTTAAAACAAGCAGGGTCTCTTGCTGCACTGCCCATTTGTTCAAACACTCTGATTAAATCTTTGTACAAGATACAAAGTTTAGATTCTAGTTGAGCCTAAATCAAAGAAAAATATATATGTATAACTTAAAAAAAAAGATAATACAGTACAGAGCATTTTAATTTTTAGCATAGTGCTTAATTCACTAAAATGCTGTCAGCACATTTCATATACTCCTGGATAAAAAATGCTATCTAAATATAAACACCCTCTTAGCACAAAGAGGAGCAGCATATGAATAGCTTGTAACTCTAGCATACTTTCAAGATCTATCACTGTAGCTAAATACTCATTAAATGGTTGACTGAGGTGAGGAAATATAATAAACAAATTTTAGCAAGGACAAATTGTTGTCTTGCCAAGCCAAGAATCAAACCCCAGACCCTTAGGTGGGAAAGTCAAGTGTCCATCACTAGACTTGAGCACCTTGTCTCATAAAGAATGATATTTTTAAAGTTTCAATAAAATATGCACTTCTGATTTTTCATTTCATGTTTCAGAAGGTAAAAAGGCCAAATTTTATCATCTTTTTACATCATGATTTTTTAAATACAAAATACAATCTTTACTCAAATCATAGTGACAAATGTTTTTTTTTAATTTTTTAATTTCTTCTTTTCGTCTTGAAAATATAGAGCAGACGGAAAATCATGAATATTGAAAACTTTTAGTGCATATTATTGTGATTACTGATCAACTTATGGAAAGTTTAAAATTGGAGATTTTCCATTCAAATAAGGTAATTTTTAACACTACCGTCATTTGGGGTTATTATCCTGAAATATAAAATAGATATTAAGATCTGACAACATTCTTGCTTAAAATTTCTGTATCTTATCTAAATAAATATTACAAATTTGAGCTAATATCTCTGATTTTATCTACCACCTCAAAGAAACAAGTTAAAGTGTAGTTTGATCTTGCCATGCAGTAATATACTTTATGCGCTCAACCATAATCTGAACTCAGTTTGGGATATAAGCAAGCTATAACACAAAATAAATAAGTTTTACAAGATCAGCTTCAAAGAAGAAATATCAGACTAAGACGAACCACATGTCTGATATTTAAGTACTCCATCTTGTTTAAGCTGATGTCTAACACAGTTGCATTCTCCCCATTTTTGTGTTTCCCATTCAGGAAAGGATTGAGAAACAGCAGATCCTTGCCAACAGACTCTTTTTCAGAACCCTGTAAAAAAAAAAGATTTCAATGTGAAGAAAGTTTTATGTGACAAAAACATAGGCCTTTGACTTTACAATGATTTTTCTCAAGATGACTAGAATTAGTACATTATCTCATTTACATTATTCTGATAGAGAATGCAAAGCAATGACAATAATAAAATTATTGAAACCCGAGCTGTATCATTGTTAGGAGTCCAACCAGAACTATTAAAAACAAAGGCAAAATAAGATGCTACAATATTTTAGACAAAAAGTAGGCCTCAACCAACTATGCAAAGCAGCGTTGGAGGGGAGGGTTATGACAAGAGAAGCAGAGGGAAACTGCCAAGAAAGTGGCTGGATGAGCAAAGGGGCTGAGTGGGCTGACTAGAATAGAATGCAGTTCCCATGCTTGAGCCAAAGAAGCTTCTTATGGAAAGTAAAGCCATTTTTGCAAAATGTAATTTTTTACCTCAATAGTCTTGAACAGTTTTAAACGGGCAGATTCAGAACCTTCAACAAAAGTCATCAAGTCTGCTCTTGCAATAGGGACCATGGGACCTTTTATATCAGCAGTTATAAATGATCTGCAACACCAGGAAACCTTTTTTAAAAAACACTTTTTTAAAAACATCATGATTTAGAGTAAAAAAAAACCAACAAAATCATGCGCATCTTGATTTAATGAGTATAGAAATCTTAGAATACTGATTACAACAAATATTAACTAATGTAAATATGGTATTTGTACTTCATTCTCACCTCAATTTATCAGCCAGCCATGCCATTGTATTCTCAACTTCCAGCATTGTTTCATGGCGATTGCCCAATGCTTCATTCAGAATACAGACCTGCAATAACACAGAAGTGTTCTCTTTTAGTCTTATATAATTTTTTCAGTAATTGTTGGACTCAGCTTCAGTTGGACTGTCGCTAGGTTATCCAAACATTTTTTTCATTCAATATTCTCTGAACTCATAAAAAGCTTGCAATTTAAATTTATTGGTAATTTTTTTAGACAACTATGTTTATTCAGGCTCTTAATCTGTTACCAGCACTCTATTCTAGTGCTGTTTTTAAGAGAGATTATTGGGTGATATTAATTAACCTGATCCTAAAAGTTTTAAAAAAGGAAACTTGAAGTTGCTTTTTTTTCAAAGAAAAGAATTTTCTCTTTGAAAATTTCAAAAAAGATGACCTGGCTGTTGTGCCCTATAAAGAGTTGCATTCTTTGACTCATCATCCAATGTTCGATAATTTGAAAAAGAACAAAAAGGCTGAATAGCTGAGATTGCTTACTGTGATGTTAAATTTGAAATACAGTAATAAAAAGAAAAAACTGTAATCTAATACATTGTATCTAAAATTCGTGGTGATTATAAGATTATTAAGAAGGTTACAATGACTTGTATAAAGTTGTGGGATTGTCCTGTCTTTTCACCCAGTCCGTACATTAGATCTGTTCATCACTCTTTAAATTAAAATCTTTACAGAAGCTATGAAGATGTAAAATTAATCGAAGATTAGTATTACTATGGATGCCCAATTTTTTTTTTCATTTTATTCATAAAAAGGCTTCTACAGTATGCAGGTTTAATAAACAATAAACTTTAATAAACAACAAATTTAATGGATTTAATTGATTCAACAACCCCTTAGTTGAAGCGGAGCATGTGTGTCAAAAATGTGTAAACAAAAAAGTTGTTACTGCACGGTAACAATGACATACTCACTTGCTTTTCCAACTGAATAATTTGCAGTTTTAAAAGATTAACTCTTCTTTCATCAAATTTCTCATGGGATGTTTCTTGAGTCAATTGTTTCAAAACAGCACTGCATGATAAATTTAATTTGTAAAAATAGGACAATAAAATACCTCTTGAAAAAAAAGTGTTACTAAAAATGCAGAATGTTTTACTGATAAAAAAGCACCTTAAAGCATCCAGTACTTTTGCATACATAAGTTAACAAAGTAGCTTGCTTACCAGTATTTAAAATGAGAAATTTTTAGCCAATTGCTACAGTTTCGTAAAAAGGATAAAAATAGCCAATTTTGTGTTGATCAGTTAGGCAATTCATCATCTAAGGACATGCACCAAAATATGATCCTTTTAAATCTAAACCATTAAGAAATCATTTGTTTTTCTTTTTTGTTATACATGCTATATCAAATAGTAGGCTTGCGAGAGTGAGAGGTGCAATGGCATAGAAGTACAGACAATGTCATGGTGCAGTGTTTCATGGCTAGCAAAAAAAGAGAGAGAGTTACCGCCAAAGCAGATATATCAGCATGCAGAGCATGGTGACAATTTTTTAGCCTGCATGCGTCTGCTCTCTCTGCTGAACTAAAGAGAAACTGGTAAAGGCAATCTTGCAGTAAAAGCTTTGAATTAGGGCCGCATTCTTCATTTAAGTTTACCAACAAAATCATGGGCATTTTACTAGTGCGTTGAAAAATATTTAACAACTAAAAAACAAAAAATTCCCCATACGACAATGTTAATGCATCAGGCTAAATATCTTACCAGTTAAATATCTAACCACTTAAAAGGCTTAAAATTTTGAAATAGATTTTGAAAAGTAAAATCCTTTGAGTTCTTATCTTGCAGTTAAATGTAAATTATATAAAAATTCAAATAAATGTCAAATTCTAACTAAGTTCATTGAATATAACTATTGGATGCATTTGTTTTCTTTCTTTACTTTTTTTCACTGAATTGTTGGAAAAAAACTTATATCAGTAAAACCTTAGAAATGTGCACCAAATGTCAAAGTAGAAAAATATTATCTTAAAAAGACTTTGAAAATATAATGGCAATTTTTTTTCTATTCCTTCTTTAAAACTGTTAAAATGTGACATGCTTTTTTTTTATTCTTTTCATTTGAAGATTAAAAAAAATGATATTTATAAATGAGGCCTCGATAAAAAAGGAGGTTTGCTTTAAGGAAATCAACAATGAGCTTGTTACAAATTAAATAACTTTTTTGAAAAGGATAAACCTAAATAGTTTCCAACACTTTCCTTTTCAAGTGAAAAGAAATGGATTGACTTCCAAGACCAGAAATAAAAATTGCAGTCCACTACTGGCAAGTCGATGTCCCCATGGGATTAAGATCAACATCGACTTAGCCGCCAAGAGTTGGGGGGGTTCAAAACAAAAAAGTATGTTGGACAATTAAAGTTACATGGTTGCTTCTCCTGATACTAGCTGTCACAAAGTGACTTTATTTGTTGTGAAATGAAAGAAAAAATATGATTTTACTTTTTTTAGTATTTTAGTGCAGAGGTAAATATATACTTCAGCTTGATGTTCAATTGATCAACAGTACTAATAGTATAACTTTGAATTGCAAGACTTTGTCAAAGCTGATAGAGAACTAAAAATGTGACATGGTGTAGGTCTATCTGGAAAAAGGAGAGGGGAGAATAGATCTAGGCCTAATCTTACTAAGACAAGGCCTCATTCACTTAGTGATGTGCAGACTGTAGATGGGCTCATTGGCTTGGGGATAAATATGGGGGGGGGGGGGAATTTGTGCAAGCATGGGCTGTGGTTAATGGGCAATTTGGCAGACTGGCACTGCGTGTGAGGGCTAGGTCCACCCCTTGGTTAGCCCATCCCTGTCCATGGGTTTACTTTTTATCTTATGACTTTTTATGACTTAAACCCTTTGTTAGACCTATCATAAAGTGACGAGTGTGTGGATTTGTTGTGTAATGGGAGAGAGGGGACAAGGTAATACGGTAGTACAAAGATAATGTGTAATGAAAAGCTTGTGTTACCTCTCAGTCTCATTACAACTTGACCGCTTCACTCTTTATTACATGAGGAAAGTAAAGATCGACTTATCAACTAAGATTTGTTGAATAAAGGGAAGTGGGACAGCGATATAAGGATCTACTTGACCATCATGATAGCAACGACTAATCAGTTTCTTTTTTGCAGAAAAGCTATTACAAAGGTGAATGTTCTCGGAAATTAAGATCCACTCAAGCAAAAATCGGCTCAAGCGAAGTTGACTCAAGTGAAGTCAACTGTATGTTCTTTCAATGAGAAAGCAGCTTTAAAGCAAATAAACATCTGCTCAAAACTGAAATACATGTATAAGCAAAACGCCATGTGTGGTTTTTTTTTATATATATCAAGATAACAATTAAGTAAACTTACTTGAGTTCATCATATTCTTTCCTCAATTTAGTATTATCTGCTCTCAGCATCTGTAAGAAGGATGAATACTTTTATGTAGGCCTATTTAATAAATACACAGTCAGTAGATCTATGAAATACACCCAACTCATATTTCATCATTTCAGTTGCAATTTCAAGGTCAAATACATCTTAACCATACCTATGATCATCAAACTTTGTTTTGGTTAAAGTAGAAGTAAATGAAATGAAAATTTTCAGGATCTTGTAAAGTAAAACCTTATCATTTTAAATAAAATTTGCTAAAACAGAAGATGCATTAATTGCAGACCCATTTAATATTGTCATCATTGCAAATCAACAGGATATAAAGATTAAGCATTTCAATCTAATGCAAGTCTATATAAATAACTTTAATGTCAAAAAGGATTGTAATGTCTGCTGATAAGTTAGCACTATAGCAGCATTTATGAGCATTATGCTTTAGCATGATTCAATGAAGTTTCAAATAGACCTACTATACACTTTGAAGTCAACATTTATAAACAACTTAATTTTTGAGAAAGCTAACTTGATTCAAACAAATAACGTCTACTTTCTGTAAGCATAAATATAAGAGGCCTATAGGGCAAGTTACTTCATATAAAGAAACCTACTTTCAATTCTTTATCACAGTGCTTTAAACTAGCAGAAGCACTTCTCTCCTCTGAGTTAGTGGAAGACATAATTGGTCCTAAAGTTCGAGGACGATTGTAAGCTCCAATCCAATCCAACTTCCTGCTCATGATTTTCTGTTATAAATTTAAACTGTGCCTCTGGAAGAAATATATTCAAATTTTAAACAGCTAGGTGTATAAATGATCTAATACAGGTTGTCTTCAGACAAAGTCACAAATCCATCATGAAATTAAAAATATTATATAATTCACACAGAGCCTACACGTAGGGGCTGATTGTCTTTGTGTCAGGAAGTGAGGAGAATACAGTGAAACCCCTGAATAAAGACGTTGACAAATGTTTGTAAAAACAGGTCTTATAAGAGGGGAGTCTTAGTTCAGGGGTTAAATTACTATACCCTTATATATAAGTAGACGCCCTCAAATTTAAAGTCACATGAGGGGGTTGTCTTTATTCGGGGGTCCTAATTGAGGGGTTCCAATGTATATAATAATATTTAAACCAAAAAAAAAAAATAAATAAAAATGAACATTTTCTGGAAAATATCTTTTCAGTTATCTTTGATGAAATTATAAGCTCTAAAAGAATGAAGATTTAAATTTGACCAACTGTATTCAGAATTTGTTTGCCTTATGATATCATTGCAATAAATTTAACTTTTAAGTAAAATATAGAATGCCTTGCAAAAAATCAGCATCTAAAATACCAATGGAATACAAATTCTGGTTAATAGCCAATGACAAAAAAAAATTTTAAAAAATCAGAATATACAGTAATGGGTGCATAAGACCTGCAATCCTGATAAGAAAAAGATTGGTTCCTTTATATTTTTATGATTTTTTAAGGTCTAATCTAGATAAAGAAAAAAAAACATTACTAGGACTTCTGTTTTTGTGAAAATAAAAAAAATATACACATTCATTGCCCTTTCATTAAATTACTCTCAGCCTTTTGTTGTCATCTATCACTGAGTGACCTCCTTTTTTGTTCTCTACAGTGCCGATTATGGAGCAGAAACCATCAACCCTGACTCTCTGTAAGTCCTTTTCTTTTATAAATCGAAAGCTCCTTTCATTGGTCAGCATCAGAAAATTGACATTATTCATGTAGACGCTGACCTACACCCCATCAGGGACAAATGATGATTGATAATAAAAAATAATTCTTTCCACCTTCTTTCTTGCAATGTGCATCCAATTAACAAGCGGAAGCACCTACTGCCAGTACATATATTCACATGATCACTAACTGTATGGTGCCACTATGGTTTTGTTTATGTAGTTGACCAGAACTTTTACATTGTCCCTTAACATGAGTTTTTTTCCAAATATTGGAAGCTTCAATTATAGCCAGGAAACGTGAAGCATATTAAGTATGCCCATTTCTTTGAGGGCCCTTGACAAGCCATTGTATTTCAGTCGAGAAATTGTATTTCTGTCTTAGAAACAGCACATATGCAGTCTACTTCATAAGACAAAGTATTAACATTTTCTCTGAAGTCAGGTAGAGTAATTTTTCAAGGAGAACCACTCTGAAATGCTTTGGTTTTTTTTATTGCTTATGTAAAGTCTTTGGACTTGCAAACATTGCAAATGAAGAATAATTTGTATAAATTCCTACAAATTTGTTTGTATCTCATGGCTGGCTCTCATTTTCTTCTTCTTACTTTTTGTTTTTACCAGCATATGAGAGAATTATGTGGCACAAGAATTCTTGTTTTGTAATGTTCAAAATCTTTGTCTTGGATTTCAAATCAGAGAAGTCAATATCCCTACATGGCTTCTCTTTTTTTTTTTTACATCATTTCAACAGAATGTTGTTTTTCTTCTTTTGAAATTGTAGTTAAGCTGTTAATTGTCCATCTTGAAAACCACAATATAAAAAAGTTGAAATCATAAACCTATGTAAGAGTTTTATTTTCAATGCAATGCATATTTTTTGGCTTTAAGAATTTACAACTTACCAACAGTTTGAAAACCCAATAAAATGGCTGTACATAATTTTTACTCCTCTGACTACTAACTGCTCAATGATGAGCTCAAAGTGGCTGCTTAACTAGACAAAATGTGCCTCAAGGCAAGAAATGTCACTCTCTTCAAATGCCAATTACAGGTATAGATCAGCAATTGATAGTTTTCTTTGCTAATGTATGTAGACACTTCCAAATTAACTTAAATTGTGGTTTTAAATACCATAGTTTGTGTTTCAGGACATAAAAAAGAAGTCAGAGAGGAAGCATATTAACCTCACCATGCCGAGTTACCTCCTTTTCGGTAACTGCGTAAAATGCTATAATGCCGGGTTACCGAATTTTCGGTATCTGGGACAGCACGTGGAAAAGAGCTAAAAATACCGTCTAATCGTGGTCTATTCTCGCGATTGGTGCGGGATTTGTATTTATAAATGGCGTCTCTTGTGTAGAAATTGACAATGAAACAATCGTGTGACGAACCAAGCACTTCCTCAGGGAAAAGGGCTAGACCTATAAGTTTCACTGTACAACATGTTATGGATGCGATTCTGACGCCGATGAGGCAGAATTTCATCAGAAATATTATGACAACAATTCGAGTGATGATGATTTTGACAGTGATAGGGCGAGTGATGATGAAGATGGAGGTAGATCTTGAGGTAGGCCGTCTGTTATGGGAGGCCAGGCAGGGTAAAGAATTAGGCTGGGGGGATGGGGTCTGAGCGGGTTAAGTAATTTAATTTTTGAAAAAAACTGAAAAAGTGAGACAGACGTTCCATACTACTTTTTGAATTTGAGATTGGTGGTTATCTAATTTGTATTACTGCCAACATAATTAGTTTTGAAAGTGGTATTTTTGCATGATATCGCTTGACATACTGCAGTTTTCAGTAAAATTTATAACCTCAGAGTAGTAGGAAATAAAAGAGACAACAAATTAAAAAGAAAATTGGTGGTAGTTTGCTTTTAGTCAGGGGGTATGAACCGATGCGCTGCATTCTGATACTGGAATAATGTTACGTTTAAACTTTTTATTTTCAGATACTTCAGTATTTACTTTAATAAAATATGTAAACTTGAAAGGTAGCAAGAATTTCTACAGAGTAAAGACATCTAAATTTAGCACTTGTGATTTAATAGGGCAATCTGATTGGCTGCCCTTGTCAGTGACCTTCATGACTCTGACCTCTCATCCAAGACTTGGTTTGCTCTTTCTTTGATCTAAACTTCATTCATTCCCCCCCCCCTCCCCTGTCTCTCTATAGATCTTAAAATCTAGTCTAGATTTAGAGCCAAGGCCTTCTTTCTTACTAACTAGCTCTGGTCTAAGTCGAAACATAATTCAGTCAAATTTATGGGTCTCAGGTCTGTTTTTAAGTGTTCAAGAAAGCATGTCCAAAAATTTTTGTGCAGTCAACTATGAATCCGAAATGCTAATGTATACTAATCAGCAAGTAAATGCACAAAATTTGTAAAGCGACACAGCACAAAAATCACCAGGCACTGGCATCTAGCCATAAAACAATTGAATTAAAACTTAAGTTAAAGGCTTTAAAAACGCAACAAAAACCTTTTCTCTACACAGCTCTCCACTTTGCAACTATTCCTAACAATGATGAAGTGGAAGAACAAAACAAAGAACTGAAATAAAAGACAGGGACAAGACAAGTTTTTGTTTTGTATCTTTGCCTTCAGAAGCACAAGATTTTTTCTCATTCTGTAGCAGTAAACAAAACAATAATTGTTACATTTCCACTCTGTAGCAATGTCAAAATGCCGCATTAATTGTTACATTGTCACAGTCTGTAGTAATTTTAAATCACTACCAACGTGACAACCAATGTGATGCTACATTTCCTAATTTGGTCTAGAGTGATTTTGCTATGATAAATGTGATTACATTTAAGTACTTTCAAGTACTGTTAGTACAGACACTATCTGCACCGTCCAGATAGGTCTCATACTTGTGAATATGCTACATCTTAAACTTGCAAGGATTTCAACAGAGGGGTGCCACACCATCTAAGCCGAAACTTCATGGTACCAAATTCTATCTGATTTCAAGAAATAAAATTATTAAAAGGTTCTGTGCAATGATATGAATAATTTCTATTATAAATATCAAACATTACTGAAGAAATGAAGTAAAAAAAACTTATTCCTTAAAATAGTGGCACCCCAGTGAGGAAATCCTGCCCTTAAACTACTGTCACTGCTGTTACTCTCACATGTTTTATCACAGTCACACAGTAAATGTTGGCCTTTAGCAATGATTATTTTTCAAAATAATTTGATGTCTGTTTTTGTTGACCATTACAGAATAATACCCCTATTTCTAGATATATATGTGGAGTAGATAGGGCCTTTTGTTATAAATATCATTAAAAATAAAACTCGAAGTTCTATGATTACTTAGATAAAATAAAGACGTTTTCATACAGTATACACTATACACGTTGGACATTTTTCCCCGAGTTAGGAAGATGAAGGATCTAGATTATTAGATTTAGATGCATTATTTCCAATTTAAAATGAAAAACTAGATTTACTTCTAGATCTAGTTCTTCCAACCTTGTAGAATTTTCTTTAACTGCAGCTAAGCCATTAATGCTGAGGAAAATAGTGAGGAAAATAGTGAAGATTGAACTTTCGATTTGCAGTAAACTGTAAAGGACTAAAGGCGCTAAGCGTAAACAACTTTGTAAACGTCGTTGCTGCGGAAGTTACTAAATCTAGTTAATGGTTCACATTTTTTCGTTCTTTTAGTGACCAAAGTTCTTGGTGCCTTTAGATCTATACTTTTACAAGACTGTTCCATGACGAACCTCTCTAGCAATCACGTAAACATAAAAAAGTTTAGCAGGAAATGAGGTTTTCGATTAATTTTAACATGAAAATAATAACTTATGGTCAAAAGATACAGTTATTACTTTTCTTTTTACCCTACGATAAAATCATACAGTGGCAGGTGCGGTAAGCCAAATACCAATATTTATCGGCTCTTCAGTAGTATAAATATATCATTACTTTTTTATACATTTAGTGAAAAACTGAACTAAAAATGGCTCATCTATTGCAGTAGATATTGCACTAAATGTCTTTGCGATGCACCAATTTTGTGGTGATTTTACATCTAAGCATGACTTGTAGGTCTAGGCCGAGGCTACCTAATAGACCTACGGTACAGGCTAAGTGGTGACGGAAGAGGTTATTTCTACTCTATCAGACACATGTTGAAAGCACATGATAATTTAGAAATATCTTTTCTGAGTGTTAATCTTTTTAAAAGTCTGTTTAGACGTTAAGCAGTCTAGGAATAACATAGATAGCCTAAAGATGAGTCGTGGGAGGTGCGCGTAGGCCTATGTATAAGAAACAGCCGCCGGCATTCAAAACAGACCGAAAATACGCGCAACGCCTTCAAACCTATGGCCAATCATATAATACTTGTTATCATATTTTGTTTTGCAAGAATCGCATGAGGACTACATTTTCATAACCCTTTTCTTCTCTCAGGGTCTCCCCTTGTCCACTCACATCTATCTCCCTTGCGCGCTCTCTCTTTCTCTCTCTCTCTCTTTCTCTCTCTCTCTCTCTCTCTCTCTCTCTCTCACTTATTTATTCCTTGTTTACGGAACTTAGCGAGCAATAAACAAAAACAATTTTTACATGATTGTATTTTAGATTTCGACTACCTCATTGGGTCAATACTCTTCATTTCGTTCCCGAATAGCAAGCTGATTTCACTTTTTTTTTCTCTCTGAAACTTAGTGAAAGCCGCTGTTAAGATGTAATAAAGCAAAAGGTAAGCCCCTACTGTTGTGTAGCTTACTGTTCATTGATTTTTTCAACAGCTCTTGGTTGGGTATCTCATGACAGGTTATGGTATTTTTTAGTTTTACTCAGGCGAAGACTAAGTGGGTGTGTATTAACCTTGATGGAGAGTAGCCTGCAGCGGAAACCTCCAAAATCGAAGTCTGATAAACCGAATTTCTCGTAATGTATAATTTTAAGTTTTCTATGTGTGAAGTTCTTTTTTCCTCTTTGGCTTTGTTAGATTTGAAATCATAATTCGAAGTTCATAAGATTCAATTTTCTTTTTTTCGAAGTTTGTATTGAGATTTACACAAAGTTTTCCTTCTAATCCCTAGCAGCTTTGCCTCTCCAGAGCATGAAGCATGACAGTTTAATGGTATATACTTAGTGCACAAATTTGCCATCCTAGAAGCTACACGGAAGTGTCTACACCCATAGAATAAGTTTTTTTCTGCATGTACGCAATGGTAGGGTGAATGGGAGTAGTGCTATAAAACTGAGAAGGGTTTAGTAAAAAAATCTGGTCCTTTCAGTATAATTCGAATCCCCTTAATTCGAGTTTTTTTTTCATTTCCATGAGTTCGAATTATTATGATAATTGTAAGGTTTCCACCGTATGTCCTCCCATGTGAAGTCAGCGATAAGAATTGATAAAAAAACATTCTTTTTTATCTTTCATTGGTGTTTTTCAAGGGTGCATTTTGAACCTATTGCTTTTTCAATTTATGTGACTGTATGCTGAGGAGTGTAACTGAGTGAGGTATTGAACTTTGGACGAATGAAGTCGACAAAGCTAACATGCTGGTGATTGTGACTGCCTGCTGATTGTGCTGTTGCCATGCAAAGTAAAATAAAATGTCTTTAATCTCTCTACACGAAATGAGGATTGTAAGCGTAAACCTCAGCAAAATAAAAAAAAACAAAACGTTGTACTCAGAAGAGTTCCAAAATCTGCAGAGAGGTGGGTTTTTTTTTCTTAAACCATTTAAAATTATAGCTTTCGATACTTCTGTCACGCTCACTATTGTAAAAGGGAATTGAAAATTTATCCAGTAAAGCCTATCATTTAAATGCAAAAGTCTTTGTAATATGTAACAATTTATTGGCACCTGCGTTCTCTTTGATATCTTTGATATGAAGATACAACCAATGCATTTGTACTGTTCAGACATTTTGTGGCATTTAAGGAAAGATTTGAAAATATACTGCCCCTGACAATCGAAGTGCAGAAGCTCCCATTGAGTTTTCACTGCAGATACTGCACTTTGATTGGCAGGGGCAGTATAGGCCTGAATGCACAAATCTGTAAAACTGTATTTAACTTTGGTAAAACATCTAGATATTTATTTTTTGCAGAATGTAGGTGGTCATATTTGTTTTCACATGTATTCTGTTAAATGCCTGCTATGACAAGCTGTTAACCTTGAACACATGTAAGACGATTATGTAAAAAATATACAAATGGTAAGGTCATGATCAAAACAGGTGATGTAATGGGACTTCTGATGTCAGGAAACTCTTGTTTTTTTTTTTACTGATATTGGCCTTGCTTGACACTTCGCTTTTTTTGGCAGGTGCTAAACGTTTATGGTTTTATACAATTATGTTGTGTAGAAGTTAGGCTAAAAAGCAAAAGTGACTAAATTATTAGATCACACATACATTTTACCCAGTTAAGATGATACCCCCCCCCCCCAAGGGCCCGACTAAGAGATTTATTTTATTCAAAGTTTATGTTAAGCAGTAACATTATTTAAAAATAGAAAAGCGCCAAAAAATCTAGTTTATTTTAAGTCAAATTTATCTCAAGCGGACTCTACAGCATCGGATTAGATTCCTCTATATGTTGACAACCACCCATATTTCATATCTGTCCCGTATTTATCATATCTATTATCTTATAAACAGAGGAGAGTCACAAAAATTCTCTGCAGTCCTTTAGTCTCCCTTTGAAAAATATTCATTATAAAACAGTTTGTAAATGACATCTCATGTAATTATTATGGACTTAAACTTATAGAAAAGGAATACATAATGATGTACCATTTGATATTTAATCGCCTGCTTTTAAACCTGGAAAAGAGCATAATATACCTTCAGATCAGATGAACCGTGGTTAACGCAAGCCCCTACAAAAACTAGCACACTTCCTCCATAAGTAAAATTAACTGAAAACTGCACAGCTAATGGTTATTTTGTGCTGTATGATCTCTGGAACAAGATGGAGCTTTTACGTGTAACCATGCTATGTAGGCTAATGATTATTATATTATAACGTTATAATACTGTTATTTAGTACACCAAAATAGCTGATTGAAAATGTATGGCGCCAAATAAAAAAAAAACCATTATTAATTCATTTATTTATTCACAACCCTCCTTCGATCAATCTCTCTATCTCTCTCAACACTTTGAAAATGCACGTAGCTATGCTTTTTAAAGGTAAAAACTGTATGCTTACTCTATTTAGTGTTTTTTTTATACCGGTACCTCTTTATTATCCTTCTTCATACACCTTTTTCAATTTCTTTGCGCTGGGACATTTTTTTTCGAATCCCTTCGTGATTATTAACAGATGAGCCCCCCCACCCCGCCCCCCCCCAAAAAAAAAAGCAAAAACAAAAACAAAAACAAACAAAAAACAAAAACAAAACAAAACCAACTTCGCTTATAATTATGATTACTCCAAGGTTAAGACAGAATGCCTGGATGTTGTTTTTTTTTTACCTGATTTTATACTCCTAGAAGAGTAGTAGGCCTACATAGCTCCCTCTTTTTCAATCTTCATTCATCAATCCTCCTTTTAGAACTTTACTTTCAAATTATTCCTGAGGGGCCGTTTACAAACCATGTGGACAGCGAGGAAGGGGGGAGGGAAGAGCATAATGTCCACACCCTGTCCACA
>BMAT01007661.1:49705-65011 GCA_019649035.1 Elysia marginata | reverse complement strand
AATGATACAACTAGACAAATATATATATATATATATATATATATATATCTTTCACGGCTATAAAGCACACTGGAAGTAATTATTTAGGGATCTCAAATTTGAGTGACAGCGTTTCAGCCTTTCTGTTTTGGATCTAGGTCTAGATACACCGAATGATGTACGAAAGCCAGTCAACACCGATACACCCAGTCCCACTCCAAGGGCAAGACTAGAGAAGGAATTCTGGCCTAAAAAGTATCGAAAGAAGTGGGGATTAAATAAAATACTATGAAAAGCTGACCCAGAATCGAGTCCAAGGATGGAAACATGGTTGGTGCCTTATTTTAATCATCTAGATCCAGTCTAACTAAGACTATTAAAAGTAACCCCAAACAACAACACAAACAGTTCCCCAAATAAAATCCGCCATAAGGTGGCTTGTTGACCCCAAGAGTCACGTGACTATTTCCGTGTAGAAAAGGGTCAGAACCATTGGGAACCCCAGTTCTGATATTTCAGAGTGAGCATTCGTTTATCGAGATTTTTATATTTAAAATTTGACAAAATGGAACGTAAAAGCTTACGTTTCAATATAAAGAATGGTTCTGACCTATTATCTTTCACTTGTTTCTCATTGTTGGTGCGAAATTCTGTATCAGGAGTGCTACAAGATCGATTAATTTTAGGTGCGTAATATTTTTCCCTACTTTGCCACACAAAAAAGTGCGCAATTTGCAAGACGGAATGCGGAAGAAATTGTTGTTTTCTCAAGACTTGAGTGATCCTACTGAGATAAATAAAGGTCAGAACCATTCTGGAATATAGAAATAACTCGAAGAAAAGGAGATGTGGGTCAACTTATAAACATACTGAAAATAAAATTTTATCTAGATATAGATACGGTCTTATAAACGTCTAATTTACACAGAGATCAAAAACTGTATTTAGACCTCGGTCGCGGCAATTTTTAAGTTATCAACATATAGACAAGCTTTCTTTTTGGCCTCTAAGCGGAAGTTTTGAGCATACTCACAGCTATTTTTTGGTCTCATCATAGTTCATCTTCACACTTCGTAGAAGGGGCAAGTTTGCTGGTAAATACAACTTGAGATGACCTATCTTGGTCTAATGCCGTTGGCCAGCCCAGTTGTTCGACATTACAACTTCGGTTGTTCTCTTTATTTCCGAAACAAAAACTTGTTTTTACCTCTTTAAAAAAGCATATTTTTCTTCCCTTGTTACGAATCTTGACATAGGGGTCGACAAAGCACAATGCCTTTCTTATTTCGCTAAGCATTATTTGTCCAGCTCTAATAACCAGCACAAAAACTTCCGAAAAAACATTGTTACGTCTTCTCAAATACAACAGTGAATTTGGGTCAGAAAATAAACACGGAATGCAAGACTTCATGAATACATTGATTTCACAAAAGTATGTTTTGAAATTATTACAAGGAAGTAAATTATCGACTCACACACTTTTCCACACTATTGATGTCGGAGATCTTTTACAAGAAAATTAGTTTTGCCAGCACTTGTCTGGTCTCATTGTCACAATAATAGCTTAAGCCATTGCCATTTCGTCTGAGTAGCGGCTATTTTTATTTGACATGAGATTTTTGTTATTTGCAAAGATCTTTTGAGAATTCTCTCTATGGCTGAGAGCATACATTCTAGTTATCATAGTTCTGCTTTTAACATATTAATTTTAGGTAAAATTGCTATATCCTAATGTTAACGGATGTTGCGAGAGGCATTCCGAATAATACTATACTCGTATTGAGTTTATGAAATAATGGGTGGTTCTCTTAAGTTTTCTTAAAAAACCGAGAGCCATCGAAACGAAAATGGACAACAAATTGCAACATGCAGAACTTAAAATTTATGAAACATTTCAATAAGTAGGACATATAAATATTGATCAATAAGGTTGGGAAGCCTTTCTTCCATATGGTCAAAGCAGTTTTTAACCATGCAGGATTAAAACCGACACTTCTTATTTAGCGACTCTGGAAAACAAGGATGGACAGATTTTCTGTAAGTACCATGGGAGAAAAGTTGAAGATACATCTACAGAGTGCGAAATCTAAAGTAATAGATGTGTTGAGATTGTTTTCTAGATAGCTCTCGGAATACAAAACTAAAAACATCTGCGTCTCACACCGGACAAGAATTGTAATATTATGGTTGATCCTTATTTTTTCAGTAAAATTCTCTAATTCAATCGCCTGAACATCATCGGTTCCTGAGTTACCTATCATTTTTTAACTTTGTAAATCTTCCAAGCAGGAGTTTTGAAAAGTATTGTTGCGAAAGTTACCAAGTGTTGTTGGTTTCCTACAATACAGCAGTAAAACCCACCTAAAGCTGTCCATGAATCCCAGAACTATAGTTTTATACAAAATGAGATTATAAGACTAGGGAAAAATACATAAAAAGTAACTCCTTCATAGCAAACAACGTCACTTTTATAACACAGCCAAAGAATATCGACGCATGAATGACGTATAGAATTTAAACACAAACTCTCGCAAACAAATGTCAACTTTCTAACCTTCAGCGGAATAGTGCGATCGGCGGAACAGTATAAACCGAAACTAAATCTCAGTGCAATAAACAGTAACAATAACTTACAACCGCACTCAAATAATTTACTTATACCCAGCCAAGGGGCTTCAAGTATTTACAAATCATGCTCAGCATCAAAAGATTTACCAATAAAAGGTCTAAACACATGGAGAAATTGCTTGAATATTGAAGTAAATAACAATACCTTATTTCAACATCTCAAAATAGCTACTACGGATACAAGACTAAGATGGACCCAAGTTAGAATCCTACACAATATTCTTACAACAAATAAAACTGTTGCTAGGTATGATAAAAACCAGAGCGAAAACTGCACATTTTGCCAACGATATCCGGAATCCACAGAGCACCTAATGTACAAATACCAATGTGTAAAATCATTCTGGAACGGACTTAGTGTACTTGTAAATAAAAGATGAGCGCATGTAAAAAACTTCAGATTTAATAAAACCTTGGTGATCCTTGTGGTAGATAGGAAAAATCGTACAGGCTCTATATGTGACCTAATGATTGTACTGGCAAAGCAGTTTATATACCCGTGTAAAGTAAAGGGCATTGGACCCAGCTTTAACAATTTTCATCATACTCTCTTTACCCATTATTTAATAGAAATAGAAATGTTTTCAGCAAAACAGCAGTAACAAATTCTTACCACGCGATAGGAACCATACATATGTATCTTGTGGGAAATAAAAGCACCGAAAAAAATGACAACGTAGCAAACACCACCTTAAATGAAACCACCGACAAAACAAACCAGAAAAGAGCAACAAAAGGGGCCGGGCACACAAGGAAAAGAAGAACCACTTGGTTACCCCCCCCTCCCCCTTTGAAAAATCGGTCGCCACCAACATAGGAAACAAATTCTTCACCCTCCTCAGCGCATGTTTCCCTCATAACAACAAGTTACACAAAATAATAAACAGAAACACCATAAAGCTAAGTTACAGCTGTATGACTAATGTGAAAAACATCATCCCAAACCACAACAAAACCATTCTGAAGAGCAAAGAAAATCAAAATACCACAGAAAAACTATGCAACTGCCGAATAAAAAACGAATGTCCGCTGGAAGGCAAATGTCTACAGAAATGCGTTGTGTATCAGGCAACAATAAAGCAAAAAAATACCCAGAACAAGTAGACACGTACATAGGAATAACTGAAAACCATTTTAAGACTAGATACAATCAGCACAAGTCAAGCTTCAGATTATCACACTGAAAATTCGATACAGCACTTAGAGAACAAATATGGAACCTAAAGGAAAACAAAAAAGAATTTGCCCTATCATGGAAAATAATAGAAAAATCTAACGTCTTCTCAACGTCAACAAAAAATGCAATCTCTGTCTACTAGAAAAATACTACATCATTTAAAAAAAAACAATCCTAAACAAAAGGAAAGAACTGCTGGGGACGCCCATGCATCGTCGCTTCCATTTGCTTGCGCACGCATGTGCACCGCACAGCCAACATAAGCAGACTAACGACCCAGATGAAATAGACTGCCTTGAAAAATCGTCCCAACGACGAAACAGATCTGTCGGCAAAAATGTAAGCTATATTCTACATACAAAAATATCTTCAGATCCCTCGCAACAATTTCTCAACATCCCACAACTATCTTAATCTCGATCTGGATAAAATGCAGCTTTTCAATTTCGTGAACATGCCCACAAGGCGCCCCCTTAAAAAATAATAAATGAATAAATAAATAAAAATAAATAAGGCTAAACAAAAAAGGAAACATGTAGTCTAGAAGTCTTCCTCACATTATTTTTTAAAGAAAGGATTATCATTATTCACATTATTCAATTTTTAATTATCTTTTTAACTATTCTCAACTATACCATCATCATGAAAAGCAGTAAGAAACGTTTTGTACAAGAAAAACGCGCAATCGATTCTAATTTACTTATATGGGGTCCCATGTTTTGGTAGTAAAAAAGGCGCATAACTCTCGCCGACCATTCTTAGGAACATCGTCTATTACTGAAAAAATTTATAAAAATTTCCGCGTGAATTGGCCAAAAAATTTAATGGGGCGGCATAACATAATTATATCATGAATGATGAAACGAAATCCTTCTTACTTTTCTACTGTCGGACAGATCTGCACCGAAGACCGTATACTCTTTTATGATTTTAGAATATTTTGTTGCTCGAACAAGAAATTCTCTCTTTGCCATAGCGACAAACAGTTCTGTTCAAAAAAAAAAAAAAGAAAAAGAAAAAGAGAGCAACATATTGGGTTTGTGCATACAACACAATGGTAAAGATTTGTTCTGGGGAAGATTGATAAAACCATGTCACTGCTTAGTAGGGTTCAATAAATTACCTAACTATGAGACTTAAGTTTTAGGAAGAATTTCAACATGAATTATGTCCTCCTGTCTGTCGCTTTTCGGCACTCGCTGTCTGTCGCTTTTCGACACTCGGTTCTTTTGCTTAAACCAGGCCTGTAGCTCTGGAATCGTTTGAGGCAGCTCCCGTGTTGATGTCTCTGGTAGAGCAACGGCCACAAGGCAAACAATGCCCGCACAAATACCGATGACAAGTCCTGGGGCCCACACAGCTTGTTTGGCCTGAAAACGTTCAAGCGTGAAGATTTATGATGCGTGTTTGACAAAACACAACATAAAACTAATAATAATTTCCCAGTTCTAAAGTTTTAAAGACTTGGTTTTAGACAACTTAAGTCAATCTATAAAATGATAGAAACAAGAAAAATATGAAGAAAATAAAGTCGAAATAAAAACCCATCCAATGGACGAAGAATTTTAAAAAGGGAATTGTTCCGAGGTAAAAGGCCTTCATAAAAGCAAACATAAAAAAGATAAACATACCGCACGATTCCGTGTTAATTACTCTTTGTGGTGATCAGAAGAAAAGTTCATTTTCACTTTTCGCCTACGAAACTTATCTACTTTCGAATTTATCACATTCCATCTTATTGTTAAAAAAAAATTTCCGCATGTAATGCATGAAAAGTAAATGTTATATTATTCATAAATTCTCTCGATCTATGCTCGTGATAGAATTACAGTAAATGAAGGGTTAAATGACAAAACAAATTCTTGTTCTGAAGTATTAATCAATTGTTTTATCGCGGTTTTATGAACTGCTAGTTTTACCTCTATGGCGTCTCATGGATATCCATGATTAGGCCTAGTGAATGCATTTCAATATCTTTAAGACTTACTACTAGTAATTTTGAACCGGTTTCATTTACAACTGCATTTTTCATGTTTGAGTTTAAACACATTTAAGCTTGGCCGAGAATGTATCGCAGACTGGTAACGATTTCATCGATAGGGCCGAAAGGTTGGATGCTCAAAGAACAATCATTACGAATGAATATAACATATTCTGCTATGATTATTTTATTAAACTCGTATATTCTAATGACAATTTGTTTGACCATTTCTAACTTTGCACCCCATTTAGCGATAGCGTACGTTTAAAATAAAAAATATTGGTACAACAGCGGTGAAAAGCTATGGGCACAGATAAATAAGGGATCAAATCTCTTACAGATATCATTGTGTTAAGTTCTATTTTGATGCTTCATAAATCACCACATACAATGTATGATGGTATATGTGTAAATTTATGATAAAAATACGAAATATAAAACAGGTTTTGTAAAAACAAATAATTCTAATCTTACTGTCCCATTCTTTTTCTTTTGAAACGCGATTCAGCCGTGAGGTTTAGCTTTCTACAAACGTAATAGGAAAACAATTAGTGAAATAGCATCTGCCATTAAATTTTTATAGTCCAGGAAAAATCAGGGATAGCCAACTTAAAGGAAAACGTGGCGAAGTCTGTCAAAGAGTTAAAAAATTGGGTTTTACGCTCGCTGAGAAAAGGTGTATTAATGAAACCGTCGGCGTGTTAAGTAATGTAGATGTACCGTATTGAACTTTGCGTTTTTGCAGTTTCGAAACAAAGAGCAGTTCAGTTATACGAGAGTCGGGGCCAGATATTCGACATGTTTGACATTAACAAGGCAGTCTTGTCGCCTTCAGGTTTTATGACATAACAATTTAAGTTGACTTAGCTTGTTCTTCAGGAGTAGATTATTTTTGCTATTGTTTTCAACCTCCTGGTACATTGAGCTTGTTAGATGGAGACTACCTCTGGCATTGCACAAGAATCAGTGTTTTAACTATTATCTTAGTCACCAACATCAACGGCACAGAAGATGTCATCTCTATAGGTACCAATTTGCCAAAAACCAACTCACCAGAACTCCTGCGAAAGGGCCCAACATTCCTCCAAACCTGCTCATTAGTGACGACAAGCCGACTGCCTGACTCCTGGGAAACGTAAGATTCAGTAAAAAAATTATTTTTATAGTTTTTTTTACTCAAAGGAAAAATGTTCTTATGATTCACGATAACAAATTTATTACAGAGGGAGGCGAGAGACTATTGTTTAATGAATTAGTTTCACCTTACTGTTACAGTAATGTCCTTCATATAAAGTGGCTAAAACGTGGGATTTAAAAACCTGTGATAATTATCATTATATCCTTAATAGTGAACCAAAACACAATAGCTTTTGATATGATATGTGCAGATTGTTTTTCAAGTTTTTATATTGAAAATTAGTGTGTAGGTTTATAAATGTGCTCATACCGTATGATTTTTTTTTGTTTCGCAATCATCGAGGGAGATATAAATAAATAGAAACAAAAAGAATCCAAGGAGAATTCTAGAGAAACTACTGCCTTCTATTATCAATTCACCTTCACAAGACCATATAGCCTACCGTAAATTCGTCGGGAACATCTCTGGTGTGAAACTGAAGACGATCCCAAAGCAACCACTGGCGCCACACATGGCAAACAGGGAGGCCAGCAGGGTAAATATGGCAAAAACAGAGTTACCTGGAAAAGGAAAGAATTCGTTTTAACAGTTTATTGACAGCCATAAAAAAAGATCAGTTTCACCAAATTAACCTATTCAGGACTCACCTTCCTCAAGTTTCTTGAAGAAGCCCGCCATCAACACACCGCTTCCAACTACTCCAAACACTACCTGCATGCACCGCTTGCGACCTAATCTGAAACCAAAGGAGAACAACCTTTATGATATAATTAATTTTTAAGTTTCTTTTTTCAAAAGATAAATAAGGCGGAGAACTGATACACCATAGTAAAATATGCTGGGAATTTTTTACTGCACTAAAATTCTTCAAATGGTTACAAAGGCTACAATGGTATTTCCAAACCGGCAATAGAAGCGAAAAGCGAAAAAAACTTTGATTATATCCATCCACTGCCTAGCAAAGAGCACCACAGAACCTCTGTACTCTGTTTGAAGCAATCAAACCAAAACAAGTCTGATACAGTAAGAACTCGAACTCAAGACCCCCTAAAGCAAAAGTCCATTCATAATACTGGACAAAACTAACTTTTCTAATTTTAGTAATCTTGAGCCAATTTCATTGCAAGACAGTTATTGTATAAATATTACTTGTGGACTAGAGTCCAGACCTTCCCAAAGGACTAAGATAAAACTATTCGTTTTTTTTCTTTTCTGGCAATCAACTCCGAGGTAAATGTTGTCTATAATATCGGAAAGTTTTCTGCCTTCACTTAGCCATCCTTCTAAGACATCTTGATTTTATAAGCAAAGAACTTCTTTCCAGATGAAAATACATGAAGCCATTTCCTTTACCAATGTTAGACTAAAGCTATGTAGCTACAAAGCTACAACAAACTAGTGCACATTTTTAACGATAATCACAACAAAAAACTATTTGTAAATCTTTTAAGTATATTTCATTTTGAACAAAGTGATATTTATGACAAATATATTTATCATCATCATCATCATCAGGTGCCGTGCCTGGAGCAGGCATTGACGGTCATGGTTTTCCAAATCTGTCGCTCACAAGAGGACCTCATGAACTGGCTTCTTGTATGCTGCTCCAGGTTTGCCCAGGTGTTTAGACTGTCGACATAAGTTGTTCTTTGGCGTCCACGGCTTTTCTTTCCATTGATATTCCCTGTCATTGCAAGATGCTCAATCCCTCGTGCTCTGTAGATATGACCTGTGAACTTCATTTGTCTTCTTCTGATTGTACTGTAAAGTGATCTTCCTGTATTTGCCATATCAAGTGCCTCGTCGTTGGTCTTTTTATCTTTCTACGACACTTTTAATATTCTCCTAATAAACCACATCTCTGCCGCTTCTATTTTTTTCTTAAGAGTGTTGTTCATTGTCCAGCATTCGCAGCCATATATAAGAACAGACCAAACATATGCTTTTAAAATTATTATTTTTGTATCCATGTACGTGTATATTTCTGTTGGTCATGAGTGGCGACAGCTTTTTGAAGGTTGTTTTGGATGTGATTATTCGCTTTTTTATCTCGGTTTCACAATTTTCATCAAATGTCAACATATATCCCAGATACTTGAACTGATTAACTTGTTTGACTTGTGTTCCATTACTCCTAATTTTGCATGATGGTGCTTGGGGCTTCTTTGATATAGTCATGCTTTCTGTCTTCGCAATATTCAGGGACAGTCCTTTTATTTCACTTTCCTTTACTACAATATCCAGCATTTTTTGCAGAGACTTTTCTGACTGTGCAATTAACACAGTATCATCAGCGTATCTTATATTATTGATGCCGTGTCCACCTAGTCCAATGCCTTGGATGTTATCAAGCTCTCTAAGAATCATCTCACTGTAAAGATTGAATAAGTCTGGTGAGAGGATGCATCCTTGTCGGACTCCACGGGTGATTGGTGTTTCTTCACTATGCTCTCCTCCTACTCTAACAGTAGCTGTTTGTTTCCAGTAGAGGGTTTTCAGTATTCTAAGATCTTTGCCATCAATGTCCAGACTGTCTAGTATGTGGAATAGTTCTTCATGCCTTACTTTATCAAATGCTTTGGAGTAGTCAATTAAGCATAGATATAGGTCTTTCTGAGTTTCTATGCACCTCTCCTTCAGCATCATCATAGTAAAAATGGCATTGGTTGTGCCTTTAATCTTCATTGGTGCTGATTTTTGGACAGTAGCTAGATGACGATCTGTCAAACGTGGCAACCCCTACCGAGCGAGGTGTTCTTATCAAGAACCCCCTTCACGCTGTTCCCCTTGTTATGTTTTGATTTGTTCACCATGATATACTATGCAGATATACAGACAGTAGGCTGCAATTACTTTCTGTCCGAGCAGTGCCCTTACTGGGCGGTAGTCTTGACCACTGCATCCAGGGATGTCCTCTGTTCAGCACAGCGAAATACGAAACCATAAACAGAGGTACTGCCTGAGTGCTCTCGTACTTCATCCACCACCTGCTTCCATGGCTTCACGTCACCCTGTCATACCTTTACAATATTTCAATCATTTAATATAAGTATAACGCAGTGTGTAAAAGAGGGTTGATAAATATTGCGTATAAAAACAACAGGTTTTTAAGTCCTTTAATTTAAGTTGATATCGCAGGAAATAACTCAGTTTCTATAGTTAATTTGGCTTTGGAGAAAATCTTCATAGATGCCATTACCCTCTAAGAACAAAAAAGCATGCAAAAATTTTGGAAAGTAACTCTTTAATCTACAGTTTTGTTTTATTTTTGTTAATCAAAAGAAACACGTGTAATTCTGCTTTAAATATAAAGATGTAGTTCAAAACGTCTGTTCAGACTACTGTTAAGTCGACATAAGTTAAAAATTCAGAGGTTGGAGTTATTTACGTTACGCAAAACTACAGACTCTCCAAACCCAGGTCTGATCGCATAACAGTTTCCCCGCGTAGCTAAGAAAATTATATGATAACTACTATAACTCTAGGTCTAATGCCGTTACAGCCTCCATAACGGTACTCTAGTACTTAATGTTTGGATATGTTTTATTTTCTTTCTATATACCGGTATACATCCCTCATCTAAAGTATTTTGGTGTATGGAAATTGCATTTGGTGCGAGCTGTTCGAAAGACAATCTATAATGTATTGTAAATGTTCAGAGACGAGAACCTAAACCTTTTATAGGATTATCGGAAATGTCCAGTGTGGATGGATTAAAATATTTATAGTTGCCAAGCCTCAAGTTTAGGAATACGAGACGTTTCAATTCATTAGTATCAAATTTCTCACAAACTTGATCATTTAAAGGCATCAGATTTGTTTTCTTTACGTACTCTTACATTAACCTTACTAGAGCTAAAGATTTCAAAATGTTAAGACTAGGATCAAAACAATCATAAAGTTTCTTTAGTTTATCCAGAAAATATTTAACATTTAGAATAACTTACAGTAATAATATAATACTAAGAATGCCTAGTCCTTATGATTTATGTCTTTTCAATACAGTTTTAACTAATTCTCGTTTCTATGATTTTTCGTGCATTTAAATAGCAATAAGTTTTTTTTCAGCTTTAGTAATGATATAATCAGACAATGATACCTATTTAGACAAAAAAAGAAGAAAGCATTTGAAGGCAGTTCCATGATGGCAGTGAGGCCGAAGTTCAGGTAGGGGTCGCCTGATAAAGACGTAGCAGTCAGGTATATTGTGAAAAACGACAATGCTGCAGTGAACCTGCGAGAACAATGAACAAGATGCATACATGAATCAGTTGCCAACGTTGATAAACTTTACAAACTTTTAATACAAGCAAATATGACTATCAAAATAATAGAAGAAACTAAATGCAAGTCGCCGAACGGTTTGGTTGTAAATACTCAGGCCTCTTATGAATCTGCTCTTGATAGGATTCGAAAATAATGACAGTAGCAACGAAAAAATAACTCACACACACACATAAACAAACGACAATAACAAGAAACTTCTACCTTAGGATCATTCTGTTGCAGATACATCCAGTAACTAGAAACTATAAAAGTAAGAAAACCTTTTATAACTAATTGAAGATGCATAATATCAAAACTACAGTTTGTTTATAGTGCTGAGAGAATACAAACAGGACAGGAGAGGAAATAGACAAATGCATACTAGATAGGCATAATCAAGGTGTGTTGGTAGGAGGCAAAAAAGAGAGTAGTAGCAGCAGCAGTAGTAGTAGTCGTAGTATTAGTAGTAGTAGTAGTAGTAGTAGTAGTAGTAGTAGCAGTAGTAGTAGTAGTAATAGTAGTAGTAGTGGCAGTAATTGAAAAGCCTTTAAGGTATTCAAAATATTTGCAGCACGTTATTTATCTTTCAGCAATGTTTACCAACAAAACCACAGGCACAGAGAGTTGAGCAAAAGTCTCCGAATCTTTAAAATGTCAAGAAGAGAAAGTTGCCGTGTAGCTTTCATCTGTTTGTCTTTTCTTGAGGATTCGGACACTTTTCCATCGGTTTCAAACTGAAACAACCCTAATCGCTCCAAATGCTGTAGATAGTAAAATGCACCCATTAATAAGGAACGTTAAGCACACGATATACAAAATGGTCACTAAAACGACAAATTTTTTTAATGTTATTGCAAATTGAATGTTCATTTGTAAATTCTTTTTTACAGTAAAATAATACACATATTTTAAAGGGCATATTTCTATAAATAGATTATTTAGGGCGAAAAATGGTTGTAAAAATCAACTGATCTTCTATGATGTAAGTCAGAAGTCGTCTCTGTCAAAAAGGCCGGCTATTGGCACCACAATTGAAAAAATAGAGGCTACTTAAAGATGTCATCGTTCATTATTTTCACTCAGAACCTCACCATCAGCAGTGCTGTCATCTAACTTTTAGAGGGTGATTCTCCTACAGACAACTAATGAAATATCCTATGTTTTCTTCGTGCTGTGAACTTGATTTGTATTACTGTAACTCTCACTCCTATTCAAACATTGAAAATAAATACAAACAAACTAGTCAGGACGTCTCTTGTTGTTATGGCCATGATGACCTTTCCGTGTCTTTCTACCACAGCTAATAGCTCCTCGTTCCTAAGCGTAGATTTCATTGGAACTCTTAATTAGTTGACTGCTTGTGAGGTCATATCGTCTTATGAGAAAGTAGACCGATTTCTTTCTTGGCTTAATTGCACCTCTTTAAAATTGAAAAAAAAATGTGGAAAATTGTTCCATGCATCGACAATCGTATTACGCAGTCTAGTAAAAAGTGATTTCACCTTTTTGGGGCAAGAGTTTAATCACATTACGACATAAAAGGAACAAACTTACTTGAAGTCCAATTGACTGAATTTTGAGTAGCTGCTCGTACTTTATCGGTTTATGACTTTTAGTAAAAGATTACCTTTAACCCCACAAAGACAGAGCGATCATTATATTCTAAGAAAAAGTATGATAGCGTCTCATGTAATATTAAAATTTGACGTTTCACATTTAGCATTTTCGATTGCCAGTTGTGCTGTTTAAAAAAGACGTGGATTGCTACCGACCAAGTATAGTTTGCATGAATAAGTTTTGAAATATTTCGTGAATGATAGCAGCACCTCGGAAAGTTTTTCGTCGTTCCTGTTGTTTACTCGAGCGATTCTTTTTATAACTTTCACTGCTTCCTTGTTTCTTCCATTTGCTAAAAGCCACCTCAATGATTCATCCATGTACCTGTGGAGTAAGTAAAAAGGAGAAAAGCATTTTGAAAATTTATATGCGGTAATTAAGCTGTTCGTCACAAGCCCTAAAACAGTAACACTTTATGATTTTGAAAAAAACTTGAATTACGGTACCTGTCTAAAAAATTTCGAAATTATAGTCAAAAAGCTGTAGCTGAGTTTCTATCAGATTCTCGTCTCGACATTAGTCTCATAGCTACCTGGCATAGCTCGTATTTGGTAATTTTATGAGTCAGCTTTTAGATTCACGTATTAATTTTATCAATTGTTTAGATCAATATCTTATGTTGCTTTATTAAAGCAAGGACACTCAGCTTTCATTAGATAAAACAAATATCAAATGACTTGTTTGATATGTTGCCGAGGTGGTTACTGTGAATGCGCACTAGGTCTATACTTTTTAGAATGCAGCTTTTAGCTCTTTTAAAGTAAAAAATATGCAAAAACAATTACCTTCCCATAAACAAGTTTATCAACCCCTTTTTCGAGCAACTGAAAGACAAACAAAGAAATTTTTTTTCTTTATTCCCAACTGAGGCTTTTCTTCACTATTTTTCGACTCAGCCGTGACACAGAACAAGGCTAGGCATAGGGTGACAAAATAGACTTACTTACCACCACTGTATGATCGCCGACAGAGAGAAGAGACTGATCGCTGTTTGCAAAGCACGCCAGGATGAGTTCTGAAATTTCAAACAGTCTCTAAAAGTATTTTGGAGTAAACACCCGAAAGGGAGATGTAGGAGTTGCATAATAATATGATTTTAGCTAAGTGTTTGGTGTGGCTATTTTTTGTTTAGAAATTTTGGGGAGAAATGCTGATATTTGAAAGGTGTCAATATGATATCTTATTATTTCAGCTCAGCTGACCACAAATTATAAAATAAAGTTCTTACCGTTCCAGTGATCTTCTCATATAGATCTAGATTGCTCTTAAATTACGATTGTTGCTATAAGGCATTCAAGTTCGATTTTTAAATTTTGAGTGGACCTTTAGGTTTACGAGGTTTTGGCGATTATTTCCCTTTTACTGTTAAATTAAAGGTATTGTCAAGTATCTTAGTAAAATGTTCGTCATGAGACTTTGTGCCATATTTCAATCACTCCGTATATATTCCGTATTCTCATGACACTATGTTGTTCTTGTGATCTTTTTGACCCCTTCTTCTGCTTTGATTGGCTTGTCGAGTGCTTTTGGTGAATTTTGGTAATGTATTTTGTGTTGTCATCTTTACATTTTAAATTGAAATTATCTACTACGACAAAGGGGGGGGGGTCGTTTAGGTAATTCACAAGTCTCCCTGCACCGCCCTTTAAAAGGCTTAGAAGGGGAGGATTCGTATTTTTGGGCCTCAAACCCTTCCTGTTCAACGTTGTTTGCGAGTTTTTGCAAGAGGTGTATATTTCTTTTTCGTTCATTTAAGGTGAATGACTGCGTTATTCTCTTTCTCAAGTTTGTTTTCTTTTATTTTTTTGTTTTGCATTTTCTCAATGATTCATATAACTTATACTTTATGTACGTTTTGTTTACGTTTTCTGCCTCTAGTTTTATCAGTCATTTGACAAGCTGTCCCTGCTAGTTTTGTTTACGTTGTTGGTCCCTAACATGTTTGATAAGTTGATGAGGGCATGGTGGGTGAAATTGTCTGACACTGCCATGGTCTGTGGTGATCAAGTGTAAGCATGACTTGACTTGGCGAGGGTCACTGGTGAGGAAAGTTAAGCATAAGATCTTGCGTTTGTTCATGCTTTCATTGTTTTGATAAATTTAGTGATACAATTTATTTACTTTGATTAGAGACACTTTTATTTACCACTTTTATCTCCATGATCCTGTCCACGACGCCATGTCTTTAGATGGGCGACTGAAAGCAATAACTGATTTGTCTTCACATAGTTCTATCAATGCGTTGCCGCTGATGTTCCTTTCCCGTCTTTCAATGACTGCCGATGAGATTGACACGAGACGTTCTCAGTACCAGGCCAACCAGCCCAAGTTGAAACAAGTTTGTGTGTGTAGTGTCATTTTGTTCAATCTCTTCCAATCCTTGGTATGAGTTAGAACCTAGGCCGCCCTAGGTCAGAACATAGGCAAGCTCAAAATTATTTTTAGTAAATGGCCGACGCTTTACACGCTAGTGTTAAACATACATAGTGAGAGGTGTGTTAAGTTTTGGGTAACTGGCTA
>BMAT01007661.1:35812-49460 GCA_019649035.1 Elysia marginata | reverse complement strand
AACCAAGGCTTACCATTCATATAATTATGCTTGACAAATTAAAAAAAAAAATTTTTTTGTTATTGGTAAACAAAGTATATCAAAGATGCATTTCTCCAGAGCTCTACAAATTATTATCATTATTTTATTGGTTAATACGATGAACATGCTTTAAATGAGGTGTAAAACTAGAAATTTTAAGGATCTGTAGCAATTATAACAGAATATAAAAGCCATTCATGTGTTTCTGAAAGTGTATTGGTTTTGTTATTGCCAGTATTCGTAGCGGCATCCAGTACAAAACGTTATCAGGCGATGCCAGTGGGGTGCGGAAAACTATTGATTTTAAGAAGCTATTACTTGTAGTTGAAAAGAAACGTTAAAGTTCAAACAACCTAACTTTAAGTGGCTATTACATAAGTGATATCTATCTTGATTCTGTGATCTAACCTTGAAAATAAAGGCGACCGGCGAGAGCAGAATGACACCGAATCCCCAGGTCCCTCCACACAGCCAAGCTTGGATAGCTCGATGTTCCGTGGGGAAAAATTCTAGGAAATACGGTGTCGTCACAGACACCACACCCTGGGTACAGAACATAACGTGAGATAATGATTCAGCTCTGAACGTTTTCATGTACTTCTCTGTATTTGACCACTTCTTTTTCTGGTTTAGATTTTAGTCTTTTCGATAGATGGAATTATACAGTGTTTTTTTTACAGTACACCAGGTTTATCCCAGCTGCTATCAAATTACTACGCTTTGATATGTTATTTTCAAACTTCTGGCTTTCAGAGGACATTTGTATACTTGATTTTGTTTCAGCGTCCCTATACCTCTCTGATCTTTTGAGATCATGAACACGCCAAATATATTGCTGTTTTTCCCCTTTGGTTCTCTTTCTTTTTTAAAGCACCCCTTTTCTTTTCTCCTTTTTCTTTCTTTTTTTTTGTCTATGCGCGACAAGTATAAATAATGCTCTCACCGACTTGCATAGTAGTAGTGTAAATTTCATTTGTTTAAACTGTGGCCTTTTCTGATAGGTAATTTGTCACGCTCTAGAAAATCAGTTACTCTTTAATATGTGATGGTCATCTCCAATGAATCTTTATTCATGATGATCTTGTCATTCATCACATCATTAGGATTGTGACAATTTTAGTTTCGGGAGGGGGGGGCCTCTACGCTTACAAGTGATTTCAATAATGGAATACAAAAGATTCCTATACGAACTAACATCATTTAAATAAGCAATGTGATTAAGATACTACAAGCTTACCTGCTGACAAGCTCCAATTAAAAATTTAAGCCCTATGAAAACAAAAATGTTGGGAGCATAGGCAGCTCCGATTCCAAACACCAAGAGACCAAAGTTTGAGGTGACGACGACCGTTTTCCTGCCAAGTCTATCGCTCAAGAAAGTAGTCAAGGCTGCCCCTATACCTTGACCAAGAATAACGCAGGTCTGTGACAGTCGTGCCAGCCAATCCATTTCACACACGAGATCGAACTGTGAGTACAATATCCGAAAAACCAAGATATTTATGCTGAATGATAACATATTATTGGCAGAAACAAAACACATTAGGAGTGCAATATCATAATTTTTTTTTACTGTCTCAAAATTTTTCATTCATTTGCTAAACAAGATTTGAACGAATTGGAGAAATTAAAAACAAGTAAGACCTCCCGTCCCCCCAACAAAAAAAACAACAATAAACATAAAACAAAACAAAAAACCGCTATTCGGGTGACCTGGGGTAATCCCACCCCCGCGGCAATTCCACCCCGGGAAATCCCACCCCCTCTTAACAGCTACGTTGGCCTTATTAAAGCATTTTACACAGCTTAGTATTATTGTAAATTATTGTCTGACAACCAAGGGAAACTAAAAACGCACAAAAATTATTTTTATAGTTACTTCCCTTTAAAATGAACAGGCGGGGGTAGAATTTCCCTGGAAAATATTGGGGGTGGAACTAGTCCAGGTTACCCCTTCATGTAATGTGCAACAGGAATTTCCGGTTGATTTCGTCTCTCCTACGCGCTTTCACTTAGGCCGGTTACGCAGGCTGGGAGTTTGAAGTCGCTATATCAGTCCGCACGGTGATGTCACACAAAGCTGTGATCGTCAGTGATGTTCTATAGCTAACGATAGTAATCACTGGTGGTCGTATAACGCATTAGCCCATCTGGCTGCTATTAAAAGATCATTGCACACAACAGATGTTAACGGCATAATCTCATCCCGAACTAATGTTTGCAAAATTGGACGAGTCTGCTAGCCTAATGGAAAACGCTAGGTTGTGTTTTTCGGTTTACCTGTGATACAACAGAGGCGTCCTCAGGCAGTTTGTACTCGTTGCCATAGACACAAGTGGTGGAATCCAGAACACTGGAGTTGTCCTTCAGTACCAGTCTACACTCCTCTTGGATCACGGTGAAGTTCCCAGTGTAACCAAACACATCGCTAACGTTAGATCCTGCAGGCGGGCTAGCACAATGGTGGGGCACTGCCTTGGCTTGAGTTAAGACATAAAAACGAACAACTTACTAACGTCGGTTTAAATTAATAAATAAACGCTATGCGTTCTTAACATCATAAAAAGAGGCACCGTCATAAACACGGATTTAGTGAGTACACTTTTCTTGTGTAGGTTTCGAAGAATAATTTGCACAAAATCCGTCAAGACAGAAAATTGAACAAAACAGAAATTTTCAAAGTAAACGCTACATTTCAGTCACCAACGCTACCGAATGTCATTGCACAGTCATTAAAAATTTTATTATTTTACCATAACCGCATAGTTTTTACTGAAATATCATAAAATTACAAAACAATAACGTGCGAGTGATTAGCAAATTTTCTCAATAAAATTGGATATTTCTTTCAGTGTTAGTTAAAATATTGAAGGGTAAATTTCTTTCAATATTGTTAAGGAGAATGATTTAGCAAGCATAAAGTAAATACTTCACAGGCTGATAACAGATTGAATGACGGTTCTGTTGGACACATTACTTTTCTTGCTATTTCTTATTGTGGAAGTTTTCGAATTAACACAAATTAGTTTTGAATAGTTTTCCCATTTTATTTATGCTATTGACCGGTTATTTTAGTGGTGGGGTGGAATAAGTATATTACTCAGTGGCTTCTCATTCAAGTCATAACTTCTCCTAAACCTCTGCTAACTACGTTTCCGTCACTTGCACAACGACTGTAGCAATTTAAGCTCCATAATTGCATATTTGTTTACGTCTTAAAACGCTACTTTGGAGCGGAGACCACACCCAGGAAGTTTTGCATTGGCCAGTATAGAGCGCGAACCTATGGCACTAGGAGAGTTTAGCTGGTTACCTGTGAAAACGTTGCTGAACAACTGCAGACCAGCAGCCGGGGTACTCAGCAGGAGAACCAGCACGTGCAGGGCCTGGTAGCGGCCTCGGGGGTTCAAAGTTCGCAGGACATCATCTACTTGTGCGGAGACTTCATTTTGGTTGCCGGCAGTGGGTTTTAGTTCTTGCTCACAGTCGTCCATTTCTAATAAATCTGAGACAGGTAAGGAATCATCGATTCATCTGAAGCCAGAGGCTACATGGAGTGGGTAATATTATTATGTAAACAAACCTGAAAAGGGTAAAGAATAATGGACCCATCTGAGGCTGGAAGCTAAAATATGTGGGCGAAACTAATACATGAACGAAACTGATACAGGTATGGAATACAAATTAATCTGACTAGATAAGGTTTCATGCGCAAGAATAAACTAGTTATCTTTAAAACAAAATAAGAAAGCCTTGAGAAAGAACTGGAATCGAATTAACCTAGGGGCAGACTGTCTCGCAGAGAAATGGGAATATGAAGAGATGAATAAAGTGAGAGATAAAAAAGGAAGACATAGATATCTCAAATAGAGATGGAGTGATTAAAAAGGCAATAGAGATGAAACAATGAAAGAGCGAATAGAGAATGGAGATGGAATGGTGAAAGAGAGAAAAGATAAAATCGAAGAAGAGAAAAAAAAAGAGAGGAACAAGAACAAGAAGACTATACTTATTTTTATCACCGCTCGCGAGCTGGCCAGAATGGTGAAAATTGGCCTATCGCAGAAAGTTTAAAAAGTTTAGTACATATGACAAACTTCCGAGAACGCTTAACGCATAATTATGAGTTTTCTTTATATTTTCTCCTTTTTTCCAAACTACATTTTTCAATTTTCGTAAGCAACATATTTTATGACACAATTTCACGCCTTCCTTTCAAATTGTTCTACATTTACATGTCATTATCATAGTCGAAATACTGTAAGTACTTATTAAGATACTGTAAGTACCTGTTTGTCATGTCCCAGTGGCTACGCTGGGTACAATTTTTTGTGCTATACATGCTTCAACTTCAAGTCACGATTGAGTTACCGGTACCTCTTGCATGTCCGTTATTTGCATACAAACCAACTTGTTATGTTAAATGATGTACATAATACCGGTCACTGTAACGAGCATTTATGATAAAGGCAAAAGTACAGGCAATCTGACTACTTTTTTGTTTGCTTGTCTGTTTGTTTGTTTGTTTGATGTTGTTTTAGAGAAGCAAACGTTGAAGTCAACAGGTTTGTAGCTTTCGCGATAGGATGGTCATTTTTATTATAAAAATTCTTGACTGATGGTCTCATTTCGTATATAACCAGTTATGAGTAATGCATGTTTGCATCATGAAATTGGACATTATTTCATGAGTGGGCACCAATTTGCAATAAATTCTGAGAAACTTAAAGGATGATGCAAAATGGCTTCGAATTCATTGCAAAAATTGCTTTAAAATGACAAATAATAGCTTACATAATTATCCATATAAGAAAATGGAAGTATGAAACATTTACTCGTGAATGTACTAGATGCTAACAAAAATGTTCTTAAGTCGTTCGCATTGAATCCGTGGATCCTATCATCGTCTTAAGATGAAAAAATTCGTTTCTATATTTTGGAGATATTATGGGTACCGGTACAGAAAACCTTTTTGTGATCTGAAGAGAATTACATCACAATCGGACCTCCGAGCTTTCGTGATGGGTACTTTCAGATATTTTACTGTTTGCATACAATATTGAAGATAACCATTTAGCTGCACAGTTCCAAATCATTCTGTCCAAAGATCACAAACTATTATTTACACTCTAAATAAGGAGGATGGAACTAGACAGATTTCGGTGCAAAAAATAATATAATACTATAAAAACACCTACCTGGATATACTCAAGGTTTCAAGAATTTTTTAAAAAGAATGGTTTCGGCGATAAAACAGGAATTCGTGATAGAATTAAATTAGAGTCTGAACAAGAACAAGATTTCTACTTGTAGAGGAAAATCAGACAAGATTTTGTAATCTCTAAAGAATCATAACACTGTCACAGATTAAATCCTCAGTGATTTGTACCTTCAGTTATTTTACTATTCGTTTGTAATATGGAACATAATCTAAAAGTTGCGGCGTTATATATTTCCTTCCACAGATTACATTAATTATACACATTAAAGACACTAGCTGTATCCACACAATATTTTGATGAAAGAATGTTGCTCAAAACTGCTGGGCTGCTCTAACGACAGAAAGGTTGTTACTAATTTACCAACAGTGACTCTTATTCCAAAGACAAACGTTTGTAAAAAGAGGATTAAACAAAAGTTTTTTTCCATTGAATTTTTTACATGAAATACATTCCTCTAAACAGATGACAAAACAACTAAAATATCAAATGCGATAAACAGAACTGAGTAAACTACCTTGTCTGCACTAGGTTTACCAGACTTGTGTTCTCTCTCGGTACATTTGATCAGTAGCTTTACAAAAGAAGTAATACTTTTATTTTTTAGCCGAATATATTAAATTATAAAATTGATCAATAGAAGAACTTTATAAAAGAGATTATGCAAAAACACGGCAGAATTTTCTCACCTCACCGACCATGACAGTGAGAAATATTCAAATGTATGATGCCCAAAACTTAAGTAAATTAAGAAGAACTTTTCTATATTATTACCTTTAAACTTATTCTGTTCACGGCAATGAAGTAGGTTTTACTGCGCGATTGAACATGTTACTTAAATCGTATAATAAGGTCTAATTTTTTGGCATTTTAAAAACTTGGTAATTTTCCAAAACTGGTCTACTCTTTATACTTTGCTAGCTATGATGCATCAAATGTTAGAGAGGATGGAGCCAATGCATTTTTCATATTGATAATGTTTTGTTTTTGTGCACATATTATTTTATTATAATGCATACCGGTATGTGCTTAGTCGCCCACACCCAGACAGCTCAATTATCAAGTTTTGAAAAATAAATTTGTTCTCCTTAGACAAAGAAACAAAAAAACAAAACAAAACAAAACAAAAAAAAATAAAACAAAACTAGAATTTAGCGAATTTTGATGAACTATATTTGTTATTAGAATTTACTTTTCGAAAGGAATCATGTCCTTAAGGTCTCATCTCAGTTTTTGGAAACAAAAAACCGATCTTACGAGTTTGGAAAATCACGCAGTAAGGTGTGTAACACAAGAGAAAACTGGAACCGATTCCTAAAATGTTCTTTAATCATACTTGAAATAGGTGAAAAATCTAAGAGGTTCGAAATCAACGTTAGTAAAAGGGATAATACTCAGTGTATTTAATAAATTAACGGTTTTGTTTATACTAAACCTTCTTTTATTTGACTTTAACTTGATTACCCAAAGAGGGCTTGGATTGGGATGATACACATCTTGAAAAAGATCATCATTGCAACGGAGGTTTAAAATCAATTTAGGTCAAAGGTATGCTTTATTGAAGCATTTAGATGTCTTATCAATTGATTCCAACACATTTTCCCTCTTATTTCAATGGTAGACACTCAGCTTTCGGTCCGAGAGGTCTCAGCTTTAAGCCTCCGATTCTGCAGGTCGATGTTTGGACCTTGGGAAAGGCTATTTACAAACATTTCTTTGCCCCATCCAGGCGTTAAATGAATACGGGCTATGGACAGAGAAAGGTCTTAGTGTGCGAAGTTATGCTTCTCTATGAGCTCATAAGGTAATTTAGTTGGTAATGACCGTTGGAGAACCCATGTGCATCGCTAGGGATATTAGTAGAGCCTACTCTTCCATTTTAATAACAAACATGTGCATACCATTTTGAAAGCTAGATTACTGAAATGAATATCTTCAACTTCATGGCGTCCACTCAGGTAGACACAAAGTTTCACAAATCATCAGCTGGGGTGCATGGCGTCCACTCCAGTGGACAAACTAACCCCGTCTAAATGATGGGATATTAAATTTTAACTTTTCAAGTTGATTATTTATGCTAGAATAAACTTACACAAGTTTCATCCATATTCCAACATTTCTCTGGCCTCATGCAACAAAGGGTTAAGTGCTGCATGAGAGTGCTCTTTTCATGTTTCTCCACAGGTGGATATACAGTAACAAAGGAAACAGACTTACTGTACATTTCTGTTTCATACATTGGCATAGTCCGTACATTTTGAATCATACATTGACATAGTCTACCTACCAGTCGTCCATGGACCTTAAATACTAAAAAAAAACTTCCGCAGTACAAGTCGAAACCATAAGAAAAACCTAAAAGACAAACAAAAGTCAAGATGATGTGATGTGATTGTGTTTTACACTAAATTTAGATCTGCTCAAGAATTGCAGCTGCTGTCATCGAACAGTCAAGTTTGAAATAACCTCTCTCTCTCTCTCTCTCTCTCTCTCTCTCTCTCTCTTTCTCTCTCTCTCTTTCTCTCCCTCTCTCTCTCTTTATCTCTCTCTCATAATATCTCACCCTGTGTACTTATCTTCTTTCACAGAAACAACTCAGATGAGTCAGTAATATTCTCTGTGACTGCAATATCATTTTTTTAAAAAATGCTGCTGTCAGAACTTAAATTGTAACCTATTGGTGTGTTGAAAATTACTGCACTTAGCATAGCTCTATTTTTAAGAGAAACAAATACTTGACTTACCGTCTTATCATAGTAGACCTAAGTACAATGTGGGACTGTATGTGGCGTGCGGATCTTATTATCACACTTTTGAAATTAGAGTTCTTTTCACAATTTACATCCCGAACAAGTTTGCAGACATCAGTCTCGAGTTTTGTTTTTTTGTTTTTTTGTTATCTTTTTTAATTTTGTAACTTATTAGCTAAAAAGGTCAAACAGGGGTAACTCTTCATTTTCAAATGACTGAACTGAAACGATGTGTCTAATTGTCACTTATAATTCCGGAGGGAACTAGGCTTAGCCAACGACAATTACATTTGCGTAAACGTATGGCGCACATGGCGTTGTAGTGTAACTTTCATCCTCGTGACAGAAATTCGTATTTTTCTTTTAATAGGACTTTTTCTTTCCGGAAATAACTGATTAAATGTCGTGATATGCTTTCTGACCCGTAACAATGCGTGGCTAGTTCATTTTAATCTAGTTATAAAGGTAGTCTCCTCGTACTTGCAAACTCCGTTTTGTATCTATGTTTCTCAAACTACTTAAATTGAGGTAAAGACCATTACTAAATTAATGTTTCGTCACAGCTGGAGTAACCGACTTATTTGATGAGTCCAACCTGGAGTCTGGCTTGGCAGTCCTGCGACTATCCTCCAGAGTTTCCATACAGGCTTATTAAGTTTGAGTAATACCAACTCCCTATGCTTTGGCGATACTCCAGGTCGCTAATAGATATAATGACTGCACAACTCAATTAAAGCAGAATATTAAAAAAGGAGCAAAAAATGTGCCTGTTCAACTGGGTTGTGCGTTCAATCAGTCCACAGACTTTGCACTCAATTTTTTTCATGTTATCATCAAAATTACTCAAATATGTCCACGCAACGTGTACACCGCTGCTGTAGCACCTACCGCATGTTCTGCTCTTTAGTTTGCTTTAAAGGTTTTGTTATTTTACAAAAAACGAAACATAATTATCGGAAAATATGCATCCTTCGTTTCCAATACAGCAAGAATTACAAATGAAAATAAAACCATAACGAAGGTTGATGAAAGTAGAAACCGAAGCTGATTGTAAACATGCCAGATAAGTACATAGATCTGAAGGCAGGTTAAAAATTCCATACAAGTTATATAGTATAATTTTAAAGTTTACTTTTGTTAGGTGACTTGAGGTGATTGGTGACTACACAGTCTGCTGAAAACTCTTATAAGGGAGTGAAAATTCAAAAGCTGGACAGTTCTTCACAATCAGGACGCAAAGTAAAGTTAATGGTGCTGTTTGTGTGTGTATGTGTGTGCAAGCAAAAGCGAATTGGTAGCAATCATAAACATTATCGTCCCTTGTAGAAGGCCATTTAAAAATATCATTCCATCAAACCTAAAGACTTCATCCGGTAGTGTACTTTCACTTCCGGGTTCAACTAGGGACTGCCAAGGCCTCAACGTGAATAGGCAAAGTTTTAAGCCCAGGCAAAGTGGTCCAAGTTAGAACTGATAACTCACTAAAGGTATCTAGAAATTTTCTGAAATTTTATCGACAGGGAAATAATTAGAGTGTTAAAAAATATTAAAAACCATTTTATGGACATGATTATTAAGAGCAACGTTTAGAGCTCAATACAGAGTTTCATTACTTTGAGATGAATAAGTGTTGTAAGCGTATTGGTATTTTTATTCCGGTCCATTGACTCTACATAGGACCCAACGAAGGGCGAGCGATAGTGCAGCTGCTGAAGAGGCAAAAAGAAATAGGCCAAGAAAGAAAGGCTCAACTTGTGGCCTTGCACTCAGTACTGACAGTTTTGTACAAGACGACGTAGATGCAAGATTACAAACACATTCATATGAACAATTCAACACAGTATGTACACATTGTAATACTTTAAGGCGGCCGCAAGAAAAAAAAAACCTCCTTTTGCTATCAAACTGGCAAAGTAAAGGTTCCGCTTCCACCGACACCCTCTGAGTACATCGAGAAGTATTATGACATTACACAAAGTAGGAAGTCTCCCTAACAGCTCAGCCTCTACTTGTAAAGCCCTCGTAATTCCCGATAAAAATGTTACTGGAGAAGCGCAGCTAATTCTGGGTACAAATGTTCTCCCATCCATGTTGCCTGCTTCCGGGAAAATGCCGGAGCTCCTGCAAGTTGTTGCTGAGTGTCTTAAAGCTCGAGACAATCAGCTGTCAGCAGCAGGTGGCTGCTAGTTTTTTTCCAGTTTACCGCTAAAGGTCCCCTATGTCTAAAAGCATATATATATTTCTGTTGCCGTTCCAGTGCGACTGGACAGGCCAATGCCATATCATCAAACGCATGCCATTGTAGAGCCGTGCGTGGACTCTGTTCTTCCTGCAGGTGTGGAAGTAGCGCCTGGTTTGTGTGTGTGATGGCAGAAATATCGATTCTCCCGAAGTAGTCTTGAATAATTGCTCGTCGAGCACGGTACGACTTGAGGTCGGTGCCGTTGTAGCTCAACTGAGCCTTGTGATAGTCGCAGGTGACGCTCCCCAAGGAGAAGAATTACTCGATTCGGGGACTTCCGGTCCAAGTAACAATGGCGGACAGACGTTTTGTTAAATGATGCTACAACTGCATACTGCAAAGTGAATATCTAATGTCTGTGCAAGGAGTCACTGTGTAAACGAGTAAAGCATATTAATTTATCTAGGGATAATGCTAAGGTAACGTAACTCATTACCATTCATACAGGTCGTGAGATTTGAAAATGATACCTTTGACGACTATATGTATAGATCTAGATCTCTACATTCAGATATAGAATCACAGATAAGATCTAAGATTAGCTCTGTGCTATGCTCTGCTGTGCTCCCGTGAGACTGATTAACGTAGAGAAAAAAAGAGCAACAGAAAAATGCCGAACTCAAAAAGAAAGAAACAACGATCGGACGATTCACATGAGAATTCTCAGATAGACCTGTTTTACAAATTAGAACTTCTCAAAGGGAAAATAGAGAAAATAAGTAATCTAAACACCCAGAAAGTTCTAGATAAAATAGACCAGCTGCGCGGATCTCGGCACGACTTGCAGACAAAACAACAAGAAAAAGAGAAGGAGATAAAACATTTAAAAGAAGAGCGGACAATTCTGGTCGACGAATTCCAAGAGCTGAGAAATATAGCCAATGTGACCAATTCTAAACAAAACCAAACAGAGCAGTATCTACTAAAAAACAACCATAGATTATTCGGTGTTACAGACAACAAGAGCGAACGAGCAGAAGAGACATTCAAACTTGTGAGTGAAATAATTAAGAAAAAACTCAATTTAACACAGTTCAGTGGTCTTGACATTGGTAAAGCTTACCATGTGGGAAATTTTCAGGCTAATGCTGACAAAGCTATCATACCTCGGTTCGCTACCCATAGAGCAGTTGAGTTGGTCTTAGAGAATAGGAGAGCCTTAAAAGGCTCTAAAATAGTCATAGCCGAGGATTTGATGGCGGAAACTTTACAGCTTTTCCGTAAAGTCAAAGAAACGGACAGAGTTTAGCAAGTGTGGACAAAAAGGGGTGTTACCTTTATCAAAGACAGGGATAATAATAATTATGTTGAAGGCTCTCCAACACGATACAATCCAAACTCTCCAAAAAGACTGACACAACAACAAAAAACGCGAGGCTCAAACGAGAAGCCAATCGGTCAACATAAACCAAGAGAAAGAAGCTCAACAGATTGAGGTAAACAGGCCAACAGCACACATCACAGTGAACCCCACCGCACGTCCACGCCGATAGAGTCGACCAGTACGACAACACTGATAAAAAAAAACTTCAAGACATGGATGACAAAGAAGTCAAAACTTTGAATGATCAACCAGAAAGAAATTCTACAACTGTTTCAAGAAAAGGACCCTTAGATAGATGGGTTACCCCTAATTAAACACAAATCGAATATACCTGTTTCCTATACGGTACGTGTGTATTCACCAACAGAGACTAAGAGCTATCATCAAAACGGTAAAATAAAATACTTTCTTTTCTCTCCCCTCTCACCACTGAATCCACTTTTGATACTCCCTTCTCGTTTTCATTTTTACAATTTTTTTCTGATCTGTATAATGTAGGCAAAAAGGGTAAAACTTTATTATGTACATTGTAGTTCTAATCTAAGGCCTCAAATCTAAGCCTGAAGTTATGATAAAAATCGTTGAAAAAAAGGGAAAAATAAATGAACTAAATGAAAACCCTCTTCATGTCTATATGCAATACTATCCGTGTGACTCAGAAACTCATCTCTTCTAGAATAGATCCTCATGTGAAAATCACAGCCAGTGTGGGCAGTGAGCCAATATCGATGACAAGAGGGTATGTGTGTGGTGCGAGGGTGGGGGGAGGGAGGGGGAAGAGATAAGTCAAAATATAGAAAAAAAAAATAACACTCGCCACTCCTTATGCTGAGAGCAGCTTCATTTCAAACATACTCAACACTGCTGTTATTTAGCAAGTGTTGATTGATCATGTATTTTATTTATGTTTGTTATATTTTCTTGTCGTTATTTTTGTGTATATATATATATATGTGTTTTCTTTTAGCAAGTTCATGTGGAAGATGTATCCAAATCGGATTTGCTATTTTTTTTTTTTTTGCAATGTCATTGTTTTGATTTACTTGAACCAGTCCCTTTCTCTCTTCTGGCTATAAAAAACTAGTATGCACACATAAACCTATGATGAGCTTAACTAACTACATTGTTTGGTCATTCGTAATCACAGAGCCCTCAATCGGCCTTTATTTATACAACCAAAATAGAAACACGGAAGAAAACATTTTAAACAAAACAACTTATGCCCAATAGCAATAAAGAAGGAAACATAAAAATATGCTCTCCAAATACTAGAGGCCTGGGAAATTTCAAGAAGCGAGGAGACGTATAATTTCCCTATTTGAGCCAAAAAGGTTCGATATCGTTTGTATGCAGGACACTCACTTTACTAAAATACGAGGGACGTCCGAAAAGAAACAGGAAAAGGGGCATAACTCAGAAAGCTTTAATGGGATCAATTTGAAACTCGCACAAATTGAAGTGTTACTCCTCCCCTACTTTTCAACGTAATCCCTATGGAGATCGATGCATTTTTTCCCAACGCGACAGCAGCGAATAGATACCTACTCGAAAGAAATCAAGGTCAAGATGTGCAAACCAATTCTTCGATTCACCGACGAGGTCACCTTCTGTCTCGAAAGCCATGCCTCCTAAATGACATTTCAAGGGTCCAAACAAATGAAATTCAGAGGGTACGAGGTCTGGATTTTGGGCAGAATGAGGAAGAATTTCCAGCATTGATACACTGCCCTGTGGCAAAATGTCTAAGAGGATCACACCTTTTGCATCCCAGAACGCGGTAGCCATCACTTTAGCTGCGGACCTCTGCACTTTGAACTTTTTTGTCACGGGAGAGGATGGATGTTTCCAAGTCATGGAGTCGCGCTTTGTCTCAGAGGTATTAAGATGGACCCAAGTTTCATCACCAGTAATCAGATTGCCAAATAGATTATCCTTTGCTCAAAAGCCTTCAGCAGGCCCCACACCAATATGCGTCATATCCTCATCTTCATTGTCTTGGTGGCATCGCAGCAGAATTCGTTGTGAAATTTCAACCCTTTGAAGGTTGTGATCCTCCGTTAACATTTTGGAACCCATCTTGCAGACACCTTCT
>BMAT01007661.1:22480-34494 GCA_019649035.1 Elysia marginata | reverse complement strand
AACTTTGCACCGTGAAATATAATATATTGCACTAGTGTTTCCCGTTTGCAGAATTAAAAAATATAGATCGCTTCAAAAGTTACGTCTTTTTTCCTGTTACTTTTTGGAAGTCCCTCGTACAAGAAACAAAATTTTGAATCCGAATGGAGATATAAAATATGTTTCTGTTCATACTCATCCCAAGCAAGAGGAACGGCTACACTTTTTAAAAATAGCTTCGAGCTAAAACCACATAAAGCAGTGAAGGACAGCATGGGAAATTTTACCCTGCTGGATGTTACCGTTGGAAATTCTAGAATAACAATAGGTTCGATATATCGTCCAAACACAGTTGATCCAAATTTTTACCATCGCCTCAACTCAAAAGTCAAAGAATTAAACAATGAACACATTATGTGAACAGGAGACTGGAATATTCTTTTAAACCCGCAAATCGATGGTAAGAACTACAAACACGACAATAACCCTAAAGCAAGGAGAGCTCTACGTAAAATGATGTCAGAACTAAACTTTGCATATGTTTGGAGGGAAGAAAGTCCTGACTTAACACAGTTTACATGGAGAACACCCTTACCTAATTCGCAGATACAGATGGGCCGTCTAGATTTTTTCTTAATTTCGAAACCAATGTTGACCTTTAGCGTAGATCAAACAATTGAGTTGGGCTATAGGTAAGATCATTCTATTATTACTCTGTCCCTAAAACTTAATAACCATCGAAATTATAAAACATTTTGCAAATTCAAAACTGAATTATTTCGCGATGAAATATTTATCCAAAAGGTGAAAGAAACAATTTAAAGTGTTAAAAAAGCAGTACGCTGCCAGCCCGTACAACAAAGAGAACATAGACGATGAGACTTACCAGCCGTGCATATCACCTAACCTATTTTTGGAAATGCTGCTCCTTGAAATACGTAGGGTGCCTCATATCGTAAAAAGGAAAGGGATTACAAAATGAAGCAATTCGAAATTGATTTAACCACCTTGAGTCAACTAGACAGAGAGCAAACTTCAGAATTATTCATTGAAAAATGAAGCAATTAGAACATCTGAGGTCAAAAGCTCTTGAAGGCGTCTAGCTTAGATTTAAAGCAAGATGGGTTGGACAAGGGAAAAAGCACCGCGATGTTTTTGCAATCTTGAAAACAGACATTTTGCATCTAAAAGAATGATAAGCTTGATTAATCATGAAAGATTAAAAATAACAGTAAATGAAGAAATCGCAAAAGAAGTATGAAACTTTTATGATCAACTGTATCAATCCAAGCAAGAGTTACTGGAAGATGTAAATTTAGAGCATCGCCTCAACAATGAAACCCCACGCTCAAATGATGAGCAAGCTAACTCAATCGAAGGCCTAATAACATTGAAAGAAGCAACAACCGTCCTTAAAAAAAGAAAAACAACAAAAGTCCAGGATCAAGCGGCTTTACAGTTGAATTCTTTGAATTCTTTTGGGAAAATATTGGCCATTTTTTTATAAACTCAATAAACTACAGTTTTCATATAGGCGCTCTACCAAATACCCTTAGAGAAGACCTCATTACTTGCATTCCTAAACCAGGTAAATCGAAAAAATATATTAGGAACTGGCGACCAATAACTCTATTAAATATATCTTACAAAATTGTATCTGAATACATTGCACAAAAAATCAAATCTGTTTTGGAAACAATGATAAATCAAGACCAATCAGGCTTTCTAAAGGGCAGATTTATAAGAGACAACATCCGACTTATCTATGACCTGATAAATGAAGGCAATCAAAGGAAAAAGAAAGGTATGATTCTTCTTATAGGTTTTGAATAGGCCTTCGACTCGATAGAATGGTCATTCATTGAAAAGTCTTTGCACTTCTTTAACTTCGGTCACGATATAGCCAAATGGCTAAAACTCTTCAACACGCAGATCAAGTCCAGAATCGTTATAAACAACAGTCTCCGACTGGTTCAACATTACAAGAGGTTGCAGGGAGGGCGACCCTATATCGCCTTACTAAGTTACTTATTTCTCATTGCAGGAGAAGTGCTGGCACACATGATCAGACAGGATGTTCATGTCAAGGGCTATAAAGTTAGCGAGATAGAAATCAAAATATCTCAATATGCGGATGACACAACGCTGTTCCTCGACGGTAGTAAGGAATCTTTCACCCATTGTATAGGCCTATTAAATTAATATAAAAGCTATTCTGGTCTAAAGATGAACGCCGAAAAAACAAAAGTAATGTGATCGGTCGTCCTCGCCCTCCAGAAACAAAATATCTTCCTGACTTAAAATGTGAGTGGAATCTCTAACAATTCAAAGTTTTGGGTATAGATTTTACCACAGACCTAAAAAACATGACTAAAATTAACATAACAAAATACTTAAGTAACATTAAAAACGATCTTCAGATTTGGACTAAAAGAAATTTAACACCCTTTGGGAAGATCACCGTCATGAAGACCCTTATTATATAAAAAATAATACACATTCTCACCGCCTTACCAAACCCCTCAGACAACAAATTCAAATGCCTAAAAAATGCTCTACTCCACTTTCTGTCGAACGGGAAAGAAATAAGATAAAATGGCATGTCGAAACGCAACCAGTAGAAAAAGGTGGGTTGGCAATGCTTGATCTGGCTCATTTCACAAAGGCTCTAAAAATTACGAGGATCAGAAAAAATAAAAAATGGCACATCCCCTTGGAAGAAACTAACTCAAAATAAAAATTTAATACCGAAACTAGACCTTATTTTCAAGATAGGAAGCGTGATTTTGAAGATATTAACTTGCAATATTAAAAACGATTTTTGGCATGAGACATTCTCAGCTTTCAAATCCTTCTTCATTAAAATAGAACCAAAAACCCTAGAAGAGTTTGAGAACTCCAATTTTCTCTACAATGAGAGTATAAAGATGGGAGGGACAAACATATTATTATTACTATTGTTATTATTACTATTATTATTACTATTATTATCATTATCATTATTATAATTATTGTATAATTTTTATCATGTGTACATGTATTCAACGTCTTACTTCTAAATAGATATAATTTTTTTTTGGAATTGAGAGGAGTAAAGACATTTTGCAGACTAAATTATGTGTATAAATTATTCAGCGTCTAACTACAAAATGGGCATATTATTTTTCTTTTTTTGTCATTGTGATGAGTACACACATTTAGCAGACTAAAATTATGTGTATAATTTATTCAGCGTCTAACTTGAAAATAGCCACCTTTCTGTTTACATCGTGTTGAGTGCAGACATTTAGCAGCCTAAATTGTGTGTATATTGTATTCAGTGTCTTACTTCAAAACAGCCACTTCCTTTGTTACTGTGATGAGTACAGAAATTTAGCAGACTAAATTGTGTGTGTAATCTATTCAGCGTCTTACTTGAAAACAGCCATAATGTTATTGTCATTGTGTTGAGTACAGACATTAAGCAGACTAAATCATGTATATATATATATATATTCAGCATCCTACCTAAAATAGTCAATCGTTTTCTTTCATTTAATTCACGCTGAGCTTATTTGATGCTTATATGTATGTATATATATAATATGTGTGCGGTAGCGTGTGTGGTTATTAAACAGTAGGAAATTAAAGTATTTATGCTCTGGTGTTATCGTAGTCTATTCTGTTATGGTTGAATAGTATCGAATGGCTTGTTAACTTGGTTCTTACAAACATGTATGCAAAATTTATCAATTTTAGTCAGGTAATCATGCAATTTGTTTCACTATGAACCTAATGAATTTGTTATCCTGCATAATAGATGTCCTGTGATGTACAATCCTACAGTAACTCATTTATCTTAAACTAGCTGCAGAATATTTGCTTTTTCAAAATATATTTACTTTTGTTGTTTTTTTTTCACTCAAAATGAAACTAGTTTATGTCATACTATGCGCCAAGAAGTAAACAGAAATAAAGCATGTTTCAGTTTTGTTACTAAAATATTCTATTAATCTTCATATATATCACATGCAAGTTATATTTATGTTTCTTTCATAGCATTCCACTGTTATATTATCTACATGTAAGTGCTCGAATGAAAAAGCAACTCTTTAAATACAATTTTCTTTTCCTTAATATAGCTCTTTAAGAACTGATAGTTAGAATAAAGCATATCTCTTTGACCATTGATACAGCTTGCTGTAGCTGGAACCTGATTTTATGTTGAGAAATTATTTACCATGTATAGTATCAATGATATATTAGGACCTGTTTATGTTATTGGCAATTTTCGAAAAGTTCCCAAAAAAATTTTATTCATCTGCTTAAACACAATTTGTATATGTATAAAAAGAAAACGATACTGTTAACAAAGGTAGTGTTTCTACTGTATATACAATAATATGTACATATACGATGTTAAATCAATTTTATCCTTTATTTAGCCGATTTTTTGTGTTGTCCTTTGTATCAATTTGTTTCTATTAAACCCTTGAAAAAGGAAATAAAAATTTATTTAAAAAAAAAAAAGAATTACTCGATTCTGTCACATCACCTGACTTCGGTGCTACCGCTTTCTCAAGCCACGATCAAGAGCTGTTAAGAAACTTGGTAACAGAATACGCCGATGTCATGGCGCGCAATGAACTCGACCTGGGCCATTATAAAGGTGTTGAGCACACTATTGAGCTTGAAGATCCAAAACCACTCAAACAACGTTACAGGCGCACCCCGCCGCACATATTTGAGGATTTACGTGATCATCTCCGCCACTTGGAGGCGTGTGGGGTTTCGCCCTTCTAAATCTCAGTACTGTTCTCCAGTTGTGTGTTGTCGTAAGAAGGACGGGAAACTCCACTGGTGCGTTGACTATAGGCTCCTGAATTTAAGGACGTGTAAAGACAATTAATACAAACTTTAAGAAGCAACGCGTGGGTATGACGGGAACGTTTGTGGGTCAATTTTTAGACTGGTTTCATTATTGTTGGAGTTTCCTCGATCTGCTTTCCCGATTTTCACGTAAGCGTATTGAGACACGGTGCGTGTGCTTAAGGTCTCTATTGTCTTCCTAGTGTGGACAAAATAATAGATTCTCTCAGGGGAGCTAAGTATTTCAGCCGCCTTGATCTCAAGTCCGGTTACCACCAAATTTCAATTCGGGAAGGTCATAAGCCTTATACAGCCTTCACTGTAGGGCCCCTTGGGTTTTGGGAACACAGCAGGCTGGCCTTCGGGCTCTGCAACAGTCCTGGTACTTACCAGAGGGTGATGGAAGATTTTTTTTCAGATGTGAATCTCCGTATTATGTACATCTACATAGATGACATTATTGTGTTTTCTGAGACTGCTGAGGAGCATCTTGACCGGCTCCGGTCTGTCTTCTAACGACTCAAGGACTGACGCCTCAAATTGTCCCTCAAAAAGTGTGCCTTTGCTCAAAGCCAGGTCAGTTTCCTCGGGCATTTGATCTCAGACGAAGGTGTGAGACCTGATCCTGAGAAAATTGCGAAAGTGAAAGATTGGCCTTCCCCGCGAAACCCTAAAGAGCTTCGATCTATTCTTGGTTTCGTGGGCTATTACCGAAAATTTGTCGAGAGGTATTCTGAAATCGCTAGGCCTCTGAATAGCTTGCTCCCACCCACTCGGAAAAGAAATGACAAGAGTGGGAGGACAGGCGTGAGCAAAGTTTTCAGTGCTTGAAGAAATGTCTCTGCACTACACCGTTATTGGCGTATGCAGATTTCACAAAACCTTTTCAGCTTCACATTGATGCCTCCACCGAAGGTTTAGGGGCGGTGCGCTATCAGATTATTTCTGGCAACAAAAATGTTATTGCCTACGCAAGCCGGGCTTTGACAAAGTTAGAAGAGCGTTACCCTGCGCACAGACTTGACTTTCTGTGTCTGAAATGGAGCATGTGCGAAAAGTTCAATGGTTGTTTGTGGGGAGCTCCAAAGTTCCTCGTGCGCGCGGATAACAACCCTCTGACCTATATTCTTACCTCAGCCAAACTAGATGCAACAGGGCATAGCTGGCTGACAGCCCGGTCTGCGTTTTAATTTGAAATAGAGTACACCTCAGGCGTTTCAAACCAGGACGCTGATGCCTTGTCGCGACTTCCTTCTGCGCGAATCGACATCGCGTCGTTCAAGCCATGTAGACTTTGAGCCTTTTTCCGCAACCATGGCTTTTTTGCTGACAACACAGAGGAAGTCCTCTCTGTTTCCCCACATTCCTCTAACCGAATGAGGATGAATTACTGGATGACTGCCATAAGAAACATAAAACTTCCATTTATGAGAAAATCTACAAATGCGTAAAACATGGTATTATGTGGAAAAACTGGCACAAACTGTTTTTATCGAGGACTCTTACACCGAAAAGTTGACGGTGAGAGACCCCTGCTTATCCTACCTGCCAAACATGTACCAAAAGTGTGTAAGGCACTCCATGATGCCATGGGCCATCAGGGCTTTGAGAAGACAATGAGCCTCATTAGATATCGGTTCTTTTGCCACGGCATGTCAAAGGATGTAGACAGCTGGGTTCACCACTGTGGTCGTTGTCTTCGGTTTAAAGGCAAGCCAGACAGAGCAACTTTATAAGAATTCAAACTCCAGAGCCGCTAGAATTGGTCTGTACAGATTTTCTCAAGGTGGATGCTTCTCAGAATGATACCATGACGTATATTCTGGTGATAACGGACCATTTTACGAGATTTGCTATGGCTGTCCCTACACGGAACATGTTGCCAAAGACCACTGCTGAAGCTGTCTTGACTTTCGTGAGACACTTTGGCATTCCGAAACGCTTGCACGATGATCAAGGTGCAAATTTTGAATCTAAGGTGATTCGTGAACTCTGTAAGCTTCTGGGTGTTGAGAAGTCGAGGATTACGCCTTTTCATCCGATGGCAGTTGTGAGCGCATGAACCAGACACTTTTTTTAATACACTTTATTACTATTATCAATATGCTCGGCACTCTCCCTGAGTGTAGAAAGAGAGACTGGCCGTCGCACATCGGAATGTTGGTGCTCGCATATACAGCACTAAGCATGACGCTACAGGATTCTCTCCTTATTTCCTCATGTTTGGTAGAGAACCGAGGCTCACTGTTGACAATATGTTCCCCTTGTGCACAGAGTCTCTAGGCTATTACATGCAAAATGTGAAGCAAGCATTAGATTGGGCCTGGAACAAAGCTACTGAAAACAGCACAAAGGCTCGGGAAAATCAGAAGAAATATTATGATAAACGTGTCCGGGGGGAGGAGGGGGGGGGTACCCTGATGATTGGCGACAAGGTCCTGGTCAGGAACTGTTCTTTTGACGAGCCACACAAACTTCATGATAAATGGAGTGCGGATATTCATACAGTCAAAGAGCAGCCAGACCCAATGACACCAGTTTTTGTCGTCGAACCTGACAACGGAGGGGGAAGGTGAACTCTTCACAGGAATCCCCTGCTTCCTGTGGAAAGTGTGAGGGAGGATAACGCTGACGTCAGTCCTGATAATCAGGCAGTACAGAAGGTGCCTCCCTCAACTAGAGATAACGAGACTTCAAAGTCCAGCTCGGCAACGCCCAAGCCAGTGTTGCGCGAAGACGGGGTCAAAGACACCACATCCGAGCTTGAAGGTGGCGAGGATAGAGTTGAAAGTGACTCCGACGATGATGAGTTTGCCATATTGGTTCCTGAATCAAACGCTCAGATACCTGAATCCTGTCTGTGTGCCCCAACCCGGTAATGAATTCAAGCCGGTTATGAAGGAAGTACCTGTGGTAGATCAGAATAGGAATGACGTGCCGTTGCAATCCCCCATCTAATCTACCTCCACCTGTCCCTGTTCCTCGCCGGTCAATTAGACCTAAACAACCACCTGCCTGGCAAACTTCAGGCGAGTTTGCATTCTCTACAATTTATATTAAGATGACCCATCTCAAGAGTCTTCTCTATGTCGATGGAGTAGACAAACCCATTATTACAAATGCTATTGTATCCCTCATAGTCGGTCATTCTTAAGCTTTATTTTCCATTTGCATTTACTGAGTGTGCAGGTCGGGGACGACTTTCCTCGAGTGGGGGGTGTATGTGAGATAGGGTCCTTTAGGTTTTCATTTTAATAGTAATTATATTGATAAAATCGGTAAATTAATCGTAATGTCCTTAATAAATCTCTCTAATTAGTCTATCATCTTAGTATTAACTTGTACTCATTGACACTACAAGACCGTGAGTCACCAGGTTGTGGGGGATGATTGGAAAAACCATGCTGGAAACTCCGAAATTCTAAGGTGCGGGCGCGGAAATGGCGATGACAAACATGGGGTGGCCCACAGAATCACGGCACCCACGCACCGCCATACCCTAAATTTAGAAAATGATCTAACCAGTTTCCCTTTGTCTTGTGTAAAGTATAAAATACCTAACTGCCCAACTAAGACCGCATTGACCATCCGATCTGCCACCTACACTACTGTCTTAGTGCGATCACGATCTCTGGCTGGAGGTAAGTTGAGTTGAACTAGGCGTTATACGCTACCTCTATGGTAGTTAATATTCTTAGCTAGGACTTATGGTCCTATTAATGTTTGGTGCCTTAACGTCATTCGGAATTACATTATTATTCATTAAAGAATTGAACCCTTCATAAAAAAACTCATACAACCGCGCTATTAAATACTTCCATTCAACTGTCTAAATCCTAACCCTTAATAAACGTTGTCTCAGCAATCATAGTTCTTGTAATAAATATTGTTCTCCTATTTTTCTAAGAGACCCCAATTACATTATCATAGATGTTAATGAGCAATTGGAAGGCGGATTCTGATAAAGAGTCAATCTGATTCCTAAGCCTTGAAGGCGCCGTGTTAGTACTAATCATGCAGGCCTAAAGACAAATTGACTTGTGCTATGAAATCAGTATTATTACATAAAGATAAGTAACTAAGACTTACCTGTCAATGTTCTCACTGAAAATCGATGTCAGCTATGTTCATACCCAATGACTGTTGAGTTTTGATATTATTCTTGATTCTTGTCAAATATTAGATTTGTTATCCATGCTTGTTATTTGACGAGTTACGTTTACTTCATGGTGATGTATGTCGCATGTCAACCGTTGCACCGTCCTGTAATGTGATGTAGATAATTATACTAAAGTCTTATCGTCTGTCGATCGCTATGTTACCATCATTGGTTTTGTTGAATTCCAGATAGATGTACTAGGCTCAAATGTATGTTTATTTGTTCTTTCTTACAAGAGCCATTCAGAGCCTATAGGAGCTTAATATAGACTGTTACTGTTAAAGCCTGCGGTAACTTGTTGTAACTTGTTCCAGCTGTCAGAGCATCCTGTACTTTTTTCATGTAAGTAAACTTAAATATAACCATCGAGAGACTTGTGGATCGCTGGAGCGATAGAGTGTGAGAGGAGTGGAGAGATAGATTTAAAAAATGGCAAAAGAACTCCTCTACCATCTGATAACACGTAACAGCCCCGGCCTACAAAGAGGCAAAGTTACAGAAGGGTTTCCACAGTAGGCCTATGTTTGAGTTCACAAGAACTTTTTCTTGTTCAGGCAGTTTGGGAGTTGCGATTAGGGTATGGGATTGTTTCAAGGCTAACTTTTTTGTGTGTAAAATTCAGAAGGTGGGCTCACTAGCGAACTTTTCTGTTGGCGAGGTAGTTTATTCAAATAACTTCAGTGCTTAATCTCAGCCTAAAAACTCACCAGTGTCCAAGGGGAACTACTCTACAAGAATTATTAAAAGTTCATGGAACAGTCCCATAGCCGTAAACTTTACCTTGCATAAAAATGAAGTTCAAGGGCTCATGTAAAAAGTTCGTTCAATAGATCATTTTATTTTAAAAAATAGACCAGTGAGCACACCCGCATTAATATTATTCTAGTATGATTTGTGAAGTAAGCCATTCGACCAGAAGAAAAGATACTATGTTTATGCAGTAGGCCTAAGCATTCTTTGCTCGTACTTCTAAAGACAAGCATGTTATTGGCCTGAAATGCTTATTTCAATAAATCAAAACTTTGGTTAACATGCTCAACCTTGCAAATTTCTTTCTCTGCCACTGTGTGTGAAACGCCAACACCAGTCAGGGCTTGGCGGGTGTTTAGCCTGTAATGATGCTTTTTTGTATGGAAATATTTGATGGTTTTAGGGGGAAAAGCGTTACAGTAATTCGCGTTAATTATGCCAGACGTCTAGATTTTCATGCCTTTGAAAAGATGCGTAAAATGTGTCTGGGTTTTTTTTTCGGAACGGTCGGCGCACTGTCCATCCGTTATTGTTTTATAGGTGATTTTTTCTGCTCATTCATCCTCTAAAGTACTCTTTGCAAAAATAGAGACCTTTAGCACACGCACCGTGTCTCAATACGCGTACGTGAAAATCGGGAAAGCAGATTGAGAAACTATAAAAATAATGAAACCAGTTTCTAAAAATAGAACGTCTGTGGGTCTATTTTTAGAAACTAGTTTCATTATTTTTATAGTTTCTCAATCTGCTTTCCCAATTTTCACGTACGCGTAGTGAGACACGGTGCGTGTGCTAAAGGTCTCTATTGTTGTGTTCAGAGCGACTGTCATTCACAAAAACAGAGCTGTCCACAAGAATGGTCATGGCCAAACTCATCCATTAAACAAAGAATATCCCCCATCATACTAAAAAGCTAGTTTCTTTCATAAAGAAGGAAAATAATAGAAATTTTTTAAAAACAAACTATCGTGGTAGTAGGCCCTCAATTGCCAACTAAAAGCTGTTAAGTTTTTAGAACGTGACACATTTCTCTTTGAAAATGGTACATAGGTGTCTGATCATTTAGATATACCTGAAAAACTCTTTTCAAGAATGTTTCAGAGAATTAAAGGATTTTGACTATTTTGCGGTAACAGAGAGATTATTCCAATAATCACAATATTGGTTTTGTTAAGTTTTTTTTTTTCGAAAATATATAACTACAAATCATTGTGCCCCATAACATAACTGTATGAAGTTTCTGTATGGTTTAGATGCAAGATTTAAAGTAATGACCGTTTTAAAATTGTATCAAAGGTTTGCAAAAATAAAATAACATGAAAATGTCATGTCTACTACAATAAAAACTTTTAGTTCTCAGAGCCTCATTTAACTAAATGATATCTCCCTTCCGTTTCTTTCTTCCTTGTCTATATTCAATCTCGCTCGCTCTCTCTCTCTCTCTCGCTCTCTCTCTCTCTCTCTCTCTCTCTCTCTAATGGACTAGTGTTATATGGAGGTACTTCTCAAAATCAATTGAGAATTTTAAAATCTATCCAAAAAAGAGCTGTTAGACTCGTTGATAAAAATTGTTCATATCATTCCTCTGATGCCTTTGTAAGACTCAACATTTTGCGACTATCGTCTTTGAGAAAATTTCAACTTGCTATGTTGATCTGCAAAGCTATGCATAAGAAGGTTCCTAATCATATTAATAACTTATTTTCACAATGCTCCAATGACACGAAGCGGTTTATTTTACCCTTACCTAGGGTTGATATTTTCAAGAGTCAGAGCGTTTGTTTCAGTGCTATTTCTTTTTGGAACACTCTACCTTCTAATATAAGACAACACTCTGTATCGTTGTCAAGATTTTGTTCGAATTTAAGGTCGCACTTGTTGAATTATAACAATTCCTAATCGTAGTTTAGAATGAGTCACATCTCATAAGCGTGAATATGATAAAATAGCAATAATTATGGAATAAAAGGTCACAATTAAAAGTACCAGATCGCTATCTTACATCTGTTGCTATACTTCAATTTCCATGGATATCGTAACGACATTCGTTTACACTTCCTCCTATTGAGCCTGTGGGGATTGGTGTCTATTGTGATTTTTTTTAAAAGAATTTGCAATTATCATCGGGTCCTAATTAATTGTTCTTCTTATTATTATCATAAAATTTGCTATGTTAGATATTATTAGATTATGTGTTGATTGTAATTGATGTTTTTATATCATTTACTACATTTTTTTCTAGCTTTCTTGTTCTGAACACTATCATCATCATCATCAT
>BMAT01007661.1:7237-22141 GCA_019649035.1 Elysia marginata | reverse complement strand
AATTTGCTACCATTGTAAAATAAAATAAAATTCAATTCAATTCAATTCTCTCTATCTATCTATCTCTATCTCCGTCCTTCCTCAGATTTTATCATTCTAATTATGTTGATCTGACTCATTTCAAGTGAGAGCATCCACACTGATACAACACTTTATTTATTTCTCCCAGGTTGAAATCCTACAATGCTGACTAAGACTTTGGGACCAAGGTAACCAAGGACAGCCTGGCACAAGTCAGAAAGTTGATACAACGGTTTATTGACTTATTCAATTTTTCTAAAACTGTATTCTATACCTTCGAGGAAGAGAAAAACGTTTAGGTCTTGCCTATTGATATTTCGAGTTGTGTTATTTTAAAAGCAATAAAAATAGGTAGTAAGTATTTGATACCCTCTGGTTCACACACAAACTTTTAAAAATTATTTAGAAACTTTGCTCTTTAAGAGGTTGTTGAGACGGTGTCATTTTTTAATAAGACAGCTCTAAACATTTTTACAATTTTACTGTTGAAATAAAACTAAGAACTCTTATAGAAACATATTTTCTCAGCGTAATGCTAAATTTCTAGATGGTTCTTTTAGTGTAACATTGACTAATCATCTATAGATTCTGTAAAAAGTTATAGGCCCATGCCATATGGCAGTCAAAACAAATTCCTTTTTAAATTTGTCTCAGTTTGATCTGATAAAAGTTACAAGTCAAATCTTGAGGTATTGAAATTTCGTCTTCAAAACAGCCATGCTGATTGTGCAATAGTTAAAATGTTATAAAAGTATAATAAATTAAATTTATACATGAGCCACCAAAAAAGTCACAATTTAAAGTAATTGAGAATTTAAACAATGTTAAAAATTCATGCCAACACACCACTCCCACACCACCCCAAACTCACCAATCCCCTTTTTCAAGATTTCCCTCAAGTTCAGCCATTAATAGGAAGAGAGAGAGGGAAAAGAATCATGTCATTGGGAACAAATTGGTTTCATGATGCAAAAAAAATTGTTAACGTTTACATTAAGGAAATGTCACAGTAATGATTCTTTTTGTTTCTGTATTAATATTTTTTGTGTATTTTTTTAAATTTATAAAATATGATCACTCTGATATTAATATTCTTTCTGAAAACAAATGTTGGGCACATGGACCTGAAAAAAGGGCTCTCAACTTTCAATTTGTCAACTTAGTGAGATTCAAACTGAGACGAATAAAACATGGAGCCAATCAGCCGAAATTTACCCAAATGCTAAGAAAATGCCCTTTCAATGTCTTCATTCAGTTTTATTAAAAAGGTATACATTTGTATACCAATAATTATTACTTTGCATTGTGCAGCTTGAAAAGCTTTTCTTTTTGTTAGAACAGGTAGGGGGAGTTGGAAATTATTTGGACATATCTTACGGAGACACAGAGACGTTCCCGCTAACAAAGCAACTCGTGCATATTTAATTCAATGTGGCAAAAACCACAGGGGAAGACCAAGAACAACACTTCCAACAGTCCTCAACAGAGACCTCGCACTGATTGACCATGAAATCAGACTCCATTCATCTGATGAGCTGGAAAAGATCACTGCACTAGCACGAGATCGAAGGCAGTGGCATGAAATGACGGTAAAGATAGAGAGAGCTGCCAAAGCGTTGCAGACAGAGAACTGGGATGTGCCACGGCACTAAGTCAAGTAAGTCAAAGGTAGGGGGAGTTGACTATAGGTGTTGAATAAATCTTCAATACATGGAGGTATTAAGGTGTGTGAAGTTCCAGTGCAAGGCAAGGCAAAGTACATCAAGAGGAAAATGATTTGAGCAAAAGTCAAGCACTATGTAGCCACAGCATTAGATTAGTTGAGAGAAATGAGGTATTATGTCACGATTTCTGTCTCATGTCACAGTTTCTATCATTTAAGCTCTAGCTGAATGGTTCAAATAAAAAAACCCACACATTTCGATTATAACATCATAATTGTTTATTAAATATAAAGCAAGTGTTGAATCCATTAACTTACTAGCCTACGTGTAGGCCTATTATGCGTGCATTCACAAAAGGCTGGTGAACACAAATTTGAAGTCTTTTTTTCCTGAGAGAAAAAAATAACAGAAAAATAACTGATTGAGCAAAACATTTTTTTCACAAATGCTGGATTAAAATTCAATTCACCTCATTTCTTCATGGCACTGAGTGTCATCGTTATTATGTGAACTAATAGACACATCAGCATTAAATTTGCCTGTTCATAATGCAAATGTCTTCCTGATCTAAAGATTTTTAAGGATTTTATAAGGATTTTCAATTTAGCCTTTCAATCAATTTAAAAATCTTCAAAAGCTGAAACAGTTTTGTTGGCATTTTAATGCTTTTAGATTTCCCGAGTTAGTTATCAAAAGAGAATCAAGCTCTCAAGAGTCAGCTGCTGCTGCTGCTGTTATTTTTTTTTACCTTTGAGCTTCCTAACAAACTGCAAAGTTAAAACAGTAACTGGTCAGTAGTTTGAAATTCGTTTAGCTTCACAATGCTACTTACAAGTTCAAAATTGGTGATAGAAGAGGGAATTGTTCTATGCCTAACGCCATAACATAATGGCTACCAATTTAAATAGAATCATATAAAAGTACATACCTAGTTTTTGCATTTCAAATTTTACAAACACAAACACCTTAAGAAAAACATTGATGCAAAAACTATAGCAAAAAGCAAACAGTTGGCTATTCCCCTGCAATAACAAAGAAGGAAGTATGAGCTTTCGTGTGAATACATGTAATTCAATTAAAGTATGACACCCCTTTATTTGATGGAGATATGTATGTAAAATTTAAGCGCAACATGTATATGTGAGAGACTTACACATGTGCTTTATGATGCAGAGGACATGCCATTCACTGACTTTTTTTTTAATCAATTAAAAAAACTTTTCTCATCACTTAAATTTTCTTTCACACAAAATCAATGATCCTTAAAAATGTTTCTAATTACTGAGTTATTTCTCCATAAAAGAATGTTTAGGCATCTTCAAAAGTAATTTGTATTTAAATAAACATGCTTTACAGTAGACCTATTTATTACTTCCTCGTTATCAAAGTTTTTTACAGCCCTTTACCCATTAAAAACATTTCATAAACCCAAACAAGAGATGACATGAGCCATAAATATGAAAACTTGTGGTAAGCCAATATTGTTGTGGTATACAAAAAATATCTTAACATCCTAAAAGTACATATGATTACTGCATCTATTGATAGATACAGGCTATCTGCTAGCTACTTTTTGGAAAAGCTACAATTTCAAATCCTCTAATATCCATCACCAGAAATCATCTATATGCCCATGTATAAACTTTTTCACCACCTGTAACCTCGCATTTCACAAAACTTTTCATTAATATAAAAACCATCACTGAGATAACTTGCAAATGTTAAAGAAACAAGAGAGATTAGACTTACTCATGCATTGATTGTCTGTAACACAGAAAGCGCCAGTGAACATTGAGACATGTCAAAAGTTACAAACTTAACATAGTTTGGAGGCACTTGAGTACATTGAAAACAACCGATGAAAAGTTTATTTATTATTGCATTGCTTTTTAGGCTAAATCTCTAATCATTTATTATTATCATTTATGACTTGCAAACATAGAAAATGAGTTGAATGATACATTTCTTGCATCAAATTGTGTTTATATTTTAAACAATGCATCTTTCTGAACTGCCAAAGCAAGAAAGCAGCATGGAATTGTGAAAATTGTTAGGACAGATTTTGAAATGAGGACTTAACAGCTTTACTTATGAAGCTGCTATGAGACTTAAGATTGAGACCAATAATAGGAAGACAGAAGTCAGTATGCGCAACTTTGCAAGAGCTGGAGCAGTAAACAAAAACAAAAACTATATTTTAAAACAAAGTCTAAAAACATTCATTCACCTTATAATTGACCAGGAAAAGCATTTTTGCAGCCATTATTTTTTTTCCTACTTAGCAATCCTAAAAATGGTTGAACAAATGTCTTGTAACCGGGGTGAATGAGTTAGAAGTCACAAATTCTACAATGCGTTGGTACTTTAAACAATGCGTTTTTCTGAGCTTCCAAATATAACAAGTTGTATTAAATTACCATAATTTTTTGGAAACATATTAGAAATTTATGTGACATAAAATATAGAGACAGTGAGGAATACACGTACATTGATGGTGTTTTCTCAAAATTATACTTTTTAATCTCTCATCCTGGCTGCGAGACAAATGTAATTACTGGAAGGGTCTTTATTTTTTACCCTAGCACTGTTAGGACAACCAATATATTAGCTATTTAAACAGGAAGTTCATTTTTTAAAAACACACAAAGGGAAATTACGATGCAAAAATTAAAATGTGACATATCTGGTGTGCATGCCTAAAAAGCTCCTCCAAAACAAGTTTAACAGACTTTTCTTGAATAAAAAACAGAGTGATCAAGACACTTTTAATTTTTTTTTTTAAACTGTAAGGATTGGGGTACATAATGCGGTTTATTGAATTAAGGAGTTTCATGTAAGCATGTATGAAGAAATGGCATGTAAAAGGCACTTCTGTAGGTTTTTTAAGAGCATCTCAACATAACCAAGGCAGGAATAAATATGACAGGCATTTGATTAACAACACTTAAGTATCATGACATTATTAAATCTCTGACCAAATTCTTCACAACTATAAAGTTCAACTCAATGTGAGAGCCTTTTAAAAAACATCAACCACCTATTCACAAAAAGCTGATACATAATAAAAAAAAAAACATTAAACATTTACAGATCATATCTACTTATAAGAACCACGTGCAATCTTGAGAGGACACCCATAAACATAGTCTACATTAGTTATTAAAAAAGTAAAACAATCTTTGAGCAAAAAAGTCAATTTTGAATTCTTTGTGGATATTAACAAATTTAATATTTAGGAATATCGATTTTTAGCAATTTTCTGCTTCTTTTTCCATTCTATCTATTGATTGGAAAATTTTGTATTCATGTTAGTGCTATTATTGCTTTTCTTGTTCTCTTTCATTTCCTCCATTCACTTCCCTTCCAGCACTACCTTTTACTTCTCACCATCACTCTAATCCACCCTCTCCCCTGCTGCTTTTCATTCTCTTCTTCTTCTGGTTATTATCATCATTATTGATATTATTTTTTTCATTATTGTTATTGATATTATTATTATAAGTATTATTGTTTTATTACTATTTTATTATTGTTATTATTATTATTATTATTATTATAATTATTATTATCATATTGGTATTATTATTATTACTGTTGTCATTATTACCGGTACTGTTTTATTATTAGGACTATTATTATTATTATTACTATTGTTATTTTTACTATTACTGTTATTATCAAGCGCTACATTTTTTCTACAGCTGCTCATACTTTATTAAAAAATAATATTTATGCTAAAGCATGCACATGTATTGCAACTATGTTGCATTGCATTAGAAAAATTCTTTGCAAGTGACTTTTTTATTATTATTATTACTATTATTATTATTATTATTATTATTGTTATTATTATTATTATTATTATTATTATTATAATTATTATTAATTTTCATTACATTATTTACAAAAAATATCTTCCCTCCAAATCCATATTTGTAAAATTTATGAAGACTATTTAACGTTGCAAATTCAACAAAATCCTTCAGTGCAACCAAGAGCTCGATTAAAGTTGGCGAACAGTTTTTCAACTTAGTAGTTAAGAAAAGTATGTACGTTTACACTACAAATGAGGTATATACTTAGGCTGTTAGTTTGATATATAGACAAAGAACACACAAAAACTGTGGTTACTCTAAATGTGACATGTTCATAAATTATCTGCTTGAACTAAAAGAAATAACATCTTAATTGAATGAGGAGAAAAAAATATTTCTTACATCTTTTACAATATTGTTGTATAAACACATCACTATGAATATCATTTATGAAACGCAAAGCAATATATTTTGAATTATTGAAAATTACTATGAGAAACAAGATAATACCTAAAGGACATGCCCATCTGTAAAGTACCAATTACCCTGCTGGAGCAAAGATTTGTACAGACTTACATTTTGGCTTAAGTTTCAAAATAACATCTTTGAGGAAGAAAAAAAAGCCTGCAGTTCCTACAAAGTTCTGAAGTTAGTTCAGGTCAGTTTTACTATTGGAATTATATCAGAAAATTTTCGCAAGTCAGATTTTCATTTTTGCAGGGTAGGTATCTTACAGGAAAGTTATTTTATTCATGGATGTATAGTATACGGAGTATGCCAGTACAAATATGAACTAAAGGTTGCTGCATCAAACAGATCTTGCTTTGCCATTTGAATCTTTGCCAGAGCTGGAGTTATCCTTCTTGTACCAGCTCTCCATCTCTGCTATGGTTTGAGGAAGCTGCCTATTCTTTGTTTCAGGTAACAAGAAAAGTAAGAAGACAGCTATACTGGCAAACACACCCATCACCAGTCCAGGGGCCCAGATTGCAATGTTTGCCTGAAGATTATACACCAAAGCAAAAATTTTTCTGAATTCTGCAACTAGACAAATTTTTGTGGATGTTACACATTAAAGCTTTGTTGATTTTGAAATGTAGAAAAGAAAATGCACTATGCTTTATTATAAAATCTTGATCAAAATCAACATAACATATGGTCACTGTCAAAAACTTAAGGCAGAAATTAAAGCTAGAATATTTATTGTCCTTACTAAAGTGGAGATATACCATTTTGATATGAGCATATATTGCTATGTTTGCCCACGATTCAATGGAAAATATTTAAATTGTGAAAAAAAAATTAAAATAGTATGTCTAGTTAGCTTGCACAGTGATAATATGCAGCATTTTTTCAAATTAGTTTTTAAAAACTAACTGATCTTAACACAACCATTATCTGCCTCAGACAAGATGAGAAACGCAGATGTTATCACAACTTGGAGTCATTGTGAAGATCAAGACCTACAAACGCCAGAGCTTATTTATAAGGAGAGGTTATGCAAAAGAAGCAATGAAGATAAATGAGCTCATACCTAAACTTTTATGGCTCCTCTTTGTCTAAAACTTCTATTTAACAATAGGAGAATCAACAGAACTAAAATCAAAATATTCTTAAGGATATGTAACGGAGTTCCAGAGATCTTTCAGACACAGTGATATACTGTTGCAAGGCACAGCTAGTAAAACTCCCATTGAAAAATATTCTACAGAAGTTTAAGTGGGGCAAGACCAGATTGGTCAAAATGCTCAAGGAATCAGAGGTGAAAACAATCCAACCATCAATTAAGACCAGCAGAAAGTGGAAAGTTTAGAAGCCATAGAAGAAGCAAAAGAAGTGAAAACCATCCGGCCATCAATTAAGACAAGCAGAAAGTGGAAAGTTTAGAAGCCACAGAAGAAGCAAAAGATTACCTAAGAATAGATGAAATACATAGGATCTTATTTATCAGCTTTTGACCAAACGCAAAGGACTTCAACCATCTTCGCCAAACTAGTTGTCAAAATCAAGGGCAAAGAGAAAAGGTACATGATTGAAAAAAGAAGGCAGTCTAGCGACCAGGACATGTCTAGTGGATAAACTGGAACTCTGCCATGCAGAGACTCTTAACATGGATATGGTCAAAGCACCAGTAAACATAAGCTTCCTCATTAGATTGAAGTATGATTTCCTATTCTGAAATGCAAATCTCGTACCCCAGGGAAAGAAGAACAATCTTAAATGCCCGCTACTGCTATTTCATGACACACAAGCTACAAAACAGTAGGAGCTCTTGCCAAATAGAGCTCAAGAAGGGGTTATTTACTTTGAGATACAATAGAGTACACCTACTTAAAGAGATTTAATTGGTCAACAGCACAGCTAAAGGGCAGACCAAACCTTCTCATCATGTCCTTTACACCATATACACCAATGACTTTAGAACATCCTCTCCCAATCTTAACTTGATTAAATTTGCAGATGATTCAGTAATTCAAGGATTTATATATAATGATGAGTCCCCCTATTTTGAAGAGGTGAACAGGTTTGTCAGCTGGTGTGAAGACAATTTTCTTACAGTGAATGTAACAAAAAAGAAAGAACTGATTGTAGACTTCAGGAGAAAATGTGACGAAATTCCACCCTTACACATCAATAACCGAAACGTTGAAATAACTGATGTTTATAAACATTTAGGAATATTGATAGATGGCAAAATTAACTGGAAATCCCACGTGGATGCATTGTACAAACACGCCAATCAACATTTGTACTTTTTACGAAAGTTGAGATCATTTCAAATGAGATGCGAGTTATTAAAAATGTTTTATACTGCCACTATTCAGAGTATATTGACATTTGGAATAACAGTTTGGGGAGGAAGTATAAATATGCAAGACAAGAAAAAATTGGACAAAATAATTAAAAAAGCAACAAAGATAACACAAATTAGTTTGCCATCCCTCGATGAGCTCTATACTTTAAATGTGACCAAAAAGAGCCTGAAAATAATGCAAGACCAATCTCATCCATTGAATTCTGAGTATGAAAGATCCCAAAGATCACAGCGCCTTTTATGTAAAAAAACAAGAACTGAGAGATATAGAAAGTCATTTATCCCCAAATCCATTAGGAAACTTCAATAAATTGCTGTGACAGTCCTTCCATTTCTCACATGACTTTATTGTTATTACTGTTCATACTTGTACATTGAGTCCTAAATTTTGTCCACTCAAATTTTTAATGTTTTATGCCTTATACATTAAAAATACTTATATAATGCCCCAATTTGATAGTATAATATTTTTTTATAAATTTATAAACATCATGCATGTAATTTATTTGACTTTCTGTATACAAACTTTTAACACTAGTCAACATGCTTTATTCAATCTTATTATTGTATTAACTTTGGTGATGACCTCCCTAGACATTCTTCTATGTCGTGACTGTGATATTCAGGGTGATAGAGGAATATCGAATGTTGTGGAATGACTGAGATAATTATATACCATAACATATCTAAATCTATTTTACATTTTTATGTTATTTTATTTTTGTGTTACGAAACATGACCAAGACAAATATCCATGTTCCTTGGAATAAATAAAGATTCAATTCAATTCAATTCTATTCAATTCTTAGCAAATGTTACAGTTTTTACAAATCAAGGCTGCAAAATGAAGGTTGCTCACAACAAGCACCCAAAGAAAAGTTCCACTGAATGGATATGACCACAAAGTAGTTTCAGATGATCTTCTGAGCAAACTTCTCAAAAATGACAAATGATTTCCAAAAGCAGGCAAGAAAGAAAAAAAAGTGAAAAGGGAGGCATGTAATAGTTATGATCCAGATATTGCCTGGCCCCATCAGGGTGCCAAGAGTTAGAGCCAAAACTTCTTAAGTTTGTAGATGTCTCTGCCTCATTATTTTCATTCTTATCTAAAAACTCTTACAGAGTGTTAGCTTACCAGTGCTGCCATGAAAGGTGAGATCATTGCTCCAATTCGAGCAAAACAAGATGCATACCCTGTGGCTTGGTTCCTGATTTTATAGAGAAAAAGTATATCAAACCTATGCGCATCACAATTTACATTTAACTTTGCTTACTAGAAACAGGAGTTATATAATTTTGCATGATAGTGCACTGTAGATTGTACTTCTTTTCTTAGTCTTTTCAGGCTTGTAAAGTTTGCTAATATTTAAGCATAGCTCACTAACCACTCTTTACATTACATATATCTTTTTACGAAATTCATGCACTCAACGATGACCGTTTTCAATATATGCATAGTGTTAAAATTGCTGATGTCCTTAGCAAACAAAATAAAGGATGCAAAGGAAACTTAACACTTTGATCATATTCTGCATTAGGCTAACCAATAACGTAAATGATCAAATAACATGCTTGACCTAAGTTTTATTTCAATTCAAATTTTTCCCATGATTACATAGAATGCTTACAAAATGCTTATCAAAATGTAAAAAAAAAACTTTTTGTGTAAGAGAATCAAAGTGGGGTGAGCGTTGTGCCTATGCATAGTGGTAATCTTTTCCATCTATGCCATAGGATTGGCCGCAAAAACCATTACTTAGATATGATGTCTCAACTTTATAAACATATTTAGATAGCTGAAAATTGACTAAAAAACTACTTATGGGTTGTCTTTTTACTAAAACATAAAAAGTTTTTGAGAATCCAAAACTAAAAAGTAATTTTAAAATGATAACATAGGCCTATAGAAAACCGAATAATAAAAGAATCCTGATTTTTTCTACAATTATAAAGAACTCTTTGAAAAACTTAACTTTAATGGTAACAAATGAGCATAAAACCAAACACTACTTTTCAGTTAATTTCTTTCATGTACTTAAAAGGCAATTCTTAAAAAGATTAAGGTAAATAAATTTGGAAAAGATTATCAACCTAAGCAAACGATTTTGTCCTAGCATAGGTACAAAATAGTAGGCACCCTATACATTTTTGTTTTGTTACAGGCAATTGTTATACATGTATATATGAAACACTTGTTATAAATTTTCATTTACTTAAAAATAAGCAATACATGGGTACGGTACCACCTCCTTAAAAGGCCTATGATTTTTTAAATAAATGTTGAAAGCTCTAACCTAACGTTTGTTGGGAAGAGCTCAGGCAGGTAAAAGAAGATGCTGAAGAAACAGCCACTTCCGCCCACTATGGAGATTAAAGATGTTATCAGAGTTATGACAGCCCAAGTTTCATTTTCGGAATCTGTGGAAGATAAAATAATACACTTTTACATGCTGATCACATTTGAATATTTTGTTGAAAGCTATTTTCGGTTCCATTAACTTGTTTAAGGGTATAACATGTTTATATGCAATTCAATTATTGCAGGTAAACTTATGTGGTACACAAATCGTTTTATTTAATAAGGTTTGAATTAAAATTGCCTATACAATAAGGTCATGTTTTAACTGTGAATTTATCAATTTTGAGATTGTACTGTTAAAAAATAGGAATTTATATGACATTTGCAGAAAGTATCTATGGTCAGGGACATAATTTGAGCCTTGTTATGACTTTTCAGTTTTAAATGTTAAACATAAAAATATAAATCATGGAAGTAGCCTATATATATCAAAAATTAAATTTATTTTACAAGCAGTACGTTGCAACTACTTCCAATTCTAATAATATAAAGCATAGTAAAGGTTTCAGTAGGTTGCCGTCCTTGATATCTCATAAGAGAGAAAGGTAAAAAAAAAAGAAACAAAAGAGATGGTTGAATATTGAGAAGGCAAAAGAAATAGTAGAGAAAGACAAAGGGGGTAAATGAATAAAGAAAATGATGTAAGTAAAAGAGGAGAAAGAGGATAAACAGGACAACCAAGAGACAAAATAGAATGGACTATTATATCATCGAGAATAATGAAATACCAAAAAAATGTTGACTAATGTGGTTCGATCAATAAAACTAGAATACCTGTGAAATGTCTCAACAAACCAAGAGTAAACGTGCCAACTGCTAGAACAGAGTACAAAAGGATTGTGACTGACCGTCTTCCATATCTAAGATGGAGGGAGGAGAAAAATCAAGAGGTTTAAACCTGTGTTCTTTGATGCCTCTCATCTACATTAATGACTTGACCCATCTCAATTATGATTCTCACACAAGGAAATATTGCCTCCTTTCCCCAAAGGTCTTTATTGCTAAGTGCCTCTGGAGAAAGAGATATCCAAACCTTATGAAAGTAGCGCTGCCCCTCAGTTAATGGAACTTTCAATTTCTAGAAAAGAGTTACAACTCGCCCTCATTTACTTTAATTTTAAAAAGAAAAACATGTAGACCTAAGTGCTCTTTGATTTTGAGAGCTACTGCTAACTGATCTGTTTTTAATTAGTCTTCTGTTGTATTTGAATTTTTGACAATCTTTAAAAATATGTGAAGGAATTTGCAAAAAACGTTATTTCTCCTTTTTGTTTTTTTTTTGTTAAGTTTTTGCAGTCTTACTGCTTCTCCACTCATGATTTTGTTTTTCTAGTTCCCCTTATTCATTATTTTTCTGACTGGCAATGCTACCAGTACTGTTTAAAAGAGATCGCCATCTTGGTTGGTCAAATATTTTAACAAGCCTTTCCAAATTTTGAACAGTTATATTTCATAGTCTTAAATCTAAATTATTTATGCTACAATTAGTAAACAAAGAGCTGTTTAACTTTAAGATTCTTGCTGACTATTTTGTAATTATGATTTCTTCAACTCCTCAAAATGATAAATTAGTATTAGGAAGAATATTGTTATTGTTTTTAACTTTTAGAGCCTTTATAGAAAGTAGGATGGCCTTCAACAGAATATCAGAATTCCAGTTTTCATCTCATTTATTTGACCAAAAGATAAACTTTTTGGTGACGTTATTAATCAGGATTTTGTGATTATCATTTGATCTGATACAAAGCAAATTCATGATTTATATACTACAGACACATTAATTTTTGTAAGGTCATATTTATGACCTTGTATTTCATGAATTTGAGTTCACATAATAATCTTTCAATAATTTATAAAACTATTTAGCTAGCCTATACATACAGCGAGTATTAAATTATAGGAAGTAATAAGGAGGATGATTTTATTTGCTGTGTCCACTGAAAGCTTGTCAGCTAATGTTTTATTCTGTAAATGTCAAGTTGTACAGATGCTTACTTGTTAAAACCAAAGAAGAAGATGGAGCAGGCTGGAATATCCATGAGTGACGTGAGGATGTAGTTGATGTATTTGTCTCCAGCCAGAGTGGACACCATCAGGTACAGGGTGAAGTAGCCCAGGGAAGCCGAGAACCTTCAGTAGATTGACAGATTAGTGTCAGGAAGGGCAAGGGTTAGAGGGAGGGAGAGGGGATATAGGACTTTGAAAGCATAATAGGCCTACAGTTTTGTTATTTGTGAAAGGCTTTTTGCTTTTATAAAGTCAGTCAATAGCTTAGGCCTATGTTGTGTCTTTCTGGCAATATTAATTTTGGCTATAGCCAACTTGTGATGGATTGGCTTCATTTATTCACTAGATTTAGGAAAAGGCTTAAAATGAAAAATGGTTCCAAGACAATATTGGCTTCTTATTCAAGAGGAAATAATAACGACTAATAATTGAGGAGAGTAAAATGATTGATGTAAAAGGCTTATTTAAGAATCGAAAATTTTGAAAATGCAATTGATCTCTATTTCTCTCCCTCTTTTTAGCTGTCTATGTTATCCTTTATGTCTTTTTGTCATTTTGTAACTTCCTTTCTTTGCCCAGACACTTGTGTTATTCTAGCCTTTATCTCTCCCACATTTGCTTCAGTATGATCCATTTCAATTTTCATGCTTTATCAATTTAACAGGTCCCAGTTTTTACCCCTCCATTTTCTCTTTCTATTGATTTGCTACCAGAAGTTATGGGATATATTGTATCGAGATTTTAAAACTTACTGACACCTGCCTGACCTTTTCTGACCACCTTTTTCTTTTTGTGTGTGTTTTTCGTCCTTGCATCTCTAATAACTTTTTTCTTGTTTCTCTACCTTTTTCTAAACACCACAGGAATTGATAGACCTTTTCTTTTGTTTGTGAGAAAGCACTAGTCATTCCAACATTAGCATATATTTAATAACGAAAAGTATCAATTATTACCAGCACATAAAATAAGCAAATGTCTAGATGAAAAACAAAATGACAATTTTTTGTTGTATTGACCATGCTGGCCACGAGCTCCCGTTGTAATGTGTCCTGCTCCAGAAAGAGACACAAGTTTTTTCTAGGTCAGAATGTTGTTTCTATCTTATATTGATCTGAAATTTTAATTGATTAATGTTGCAGTATTTATAACAAAAAATGATTCATTACAATTTTAAAGTTATTTTTTTCATCAAATCTCAAAGAATTTGTTTAAATTGCACATACCATGTGACCCACATAGCAACAGAATTGATGAGAAGACGTCGGATTCTCAAGACTTGGATAAAGCTGATCTTTTCATGTTCTGTGATTGTGTCAGACTCGGAGTTTGTCCTGCTGTCATTCTCATCCAGATCCTGCAGTTTACAGGTGTCTGTAGCTTTGACTTCTCCCAGCATGGGTCTGTTTGCAGCACTTTCATCACCATCAAGACCATCTGACCTGGGGGTTTTATCTACTTCCACCTCCATCTCAATGGTGTCATCTGCATAGCCACACTAGAGACATGGAATGAATAGAGAAAATTTCAGGGAGGACTGAATAATTCTTCCTATCTACTTTTCCTTTGATATTATTATTACTGCTCTTCATCATCCGCATTTTCATCAGCTTTATTCTCTCTAACATCTGTTATTATTAATACCTTAATGCTCATGACCACAAAAGTTTATCTCATTATTCCCCCATTTAAACACAAAACCTTTCTCTTTAATTAGAGATTACCTTTAAAACCTCTTCATAGTCCTTGTTATTCCAACGTGCTGCTTTTTTAATGCACTTGATGGCTTCTTCCTTCTTGCCATTAGCGAGCAGCCATATTATAGACTCATCCATTGCACTATAAAGTTAGAAAGAGAAAAATAAAGATAAACTATGAGGCAGATTTCATTTTCGTTTTAACATTATCAACACAAGCCACAGACAACATAACATTATACCAGTAACTGCATGGAAAATAGATTGTATCCTTTTTTATCATTTCTGTTTTTATTATGTCTCTTCCTGTCTCTGTCTGTCTCTCTGTGTCTCTCCTGTTTATTATTTTCTCTTCATAAAGAGTTCTATTCTAATCTAAGGAATGGGGGTCTATCAATTTAGCGCCTGTTTCATTGAATTTTGCTTAGCTCATAAAATAGACAGAAAGCAGATCTGAATTTAAGATTAATAGGCGAACAGTGCCAAAATGTAGAGCCTTTTTTTAAGGCTTCTTTGGCTTAAAACGGTT
>BMAT01007658.1:41979-53964 GCA_019649035.1 Elysia marginata | reverse complement strand
GTTTTTATGCTATTTTATTTTGTAAATATGTAGGCCTATATTATATTTCATTATTTGGTTTCATTCCTGTGTGATATATTTATACTTCAAGTGTTGGCGTTTTCTATATTATATTTAAAATTTCAAACAGAACCTTGTGTGCATGACACTTGAGTTATCCATATGTATGAGATTATTTTTATGTAATGTAACTGGTAGGCCTACTTGTAAAATAAAATCACAATAACAAGAGCTGCCTTTTTGTTATGTCTGAGGGGATTATAAAGGAGAGGGAAAACAATATTTTTATGATAAAAAAAATTGTTGTTTTTTATCAGGAATGGCATTAGCACAAAAACAAGATATATTGTTCCTGGTGAAAAGGTTGTGTCCAACAGAAGACCTAAAAGGGAATACTTTCCTAGCACTATTGACAACAGAATACGTCTTTCTTTTTTAAGATAGGTAATAAGCCTAAGTCTATTCCAATTAAAAAGCTGCCTAATTTTCAATGTAATATTTGCATATTTTGCCAACAAACACTCAATTTTACATTGATTTATCTAAAATTTACATACTAATAAAAAAAAGATAATAAATGACACCTATTGTTTGCAACCATAGATTGGTAGATATAGACAGGATTTTCCTGAAATCACTGACGCATTGCTGGTAAACAGAACACAATAAGTAAAATTAGTATAGCTCTTTAAAGGGTAAGGAAGAAAACTTGCTATAAGAAGATACATTACAAATAATGTTTGAAAAATCCATTTTGCTAAGATTAAGGAAAGCTGTTGAATGCTTAGATCTTCATGCAAAAACGTTTATCTTAACATGTGGAGGACTTAGAAACTGAAAAAAATATTTAAAATAAACTGAAAATTGTTTGCCCTTCAAACGTACTATAGTGGACCTTGAATCCAACAACTTTGGACTTAACAAACCCTTGCATTTCAACTGAAATAAAGTCATGATTTTTTTTCCCTCTTCTTCGACATTTGCGAATTTCCTTGTAAAGAAAGAACTAATTTCCGACAAACCTTGTTTTCAACCAACTAGAATTGAAATATTCGTGTCAGATTAATTATTAATTTTATTTATTGTGTTTATGGCATATTTGCTCTGTATTATGTGTTTTCTTTTTTCTGGAATGTTGTTTGCCAGCAAAACAGCTATTACAGTATCAGACAGAGAAAGAAAGTGATTATAATATACCAGGGGATAAACTGGCTGGCATTGCAAAAACTTAAAGCATTGTGTGTGCTCTATTCTTTGTACTTTTAAAAAGGTGTGAAGGTTGATGAATATTGTACTTTTGTAGAATTTCCTTCTTTAGTTCGTTTTGTGTTGCTTTAAAGACACTTTGTTTTCTATGAACCTTGACTTCAACAAACTTTCTGTATTATCCAGCAGTTTGTTAGATCCCATATCCACTGTATAGATCTATCACTTAAAAGGCCAAAAAGTAGCTCTTGTAATGTTTTTCCTACTACAGAGCCAACAGACAAGTTAGAGGTAGCTCTAAACGAAACTTGTTTGAGTGTGGGTTCTTTCTCATTGATAAAGGAGATCAACATGCAATGGTTTGCTTGAATAGAACAGAAGCAACCAGTCACTAATGACATGTCCCCTTTCTCTCCCTGTCCAAAAACAATGACTCATGTAGGCATATTAGGCTTTTAAAAAAAATGTATTAAAGCACGCAATACAGAGCAAATATGCCATAAACATTGATAATTGTTATACTAGAGAATTCAGGCTTCCAAGACAGCGAACAAACACAAGTTGTTGCTTTGGATAATGAAGTGTTCAACTTACAAGAGTATGTTGGTTTATTGTTGTCAATTTCAAGAGTTAATAATGATAAATTATTAAAGCAAAACCCGCTAGTATTAGGTAACAAAACAACAAAAACTAGAAGAAAAAATACTCTTAAGGTTAAGCCTTTGCTGACTCTCTGCCAAGAACGATCACTCTAATTTTCTCTTGAAATCACATTCCTGATTGATATTTTTATTAACTTGTGATCCCATTATTAGAAATAAAAAAACTGTTCTAATTTTTCCCATGCAAATACTGCCAACAGCAGCCTTTTTGATTTTTGTCATTTTCTTTAGTTTCTCTTTCTCTTTCTTTATCTATCTTTGTTATACATGTACATGTGTATTCTTCTCCTCTGTACATCTTTCTCCTTCCCTTTTGTGTTCGCTAGATCTTTTTATTAATCTGTTTGCCTACCAACCTGTCACTGTCAGTCTCTCTCTCGGTCTGTTGTAATTTTCTATATGTCTGCCTCTCTATCTATGTGTACAACCCAGATTTAACTTACATTTTGTTGTTGCAACAGTGTCCTATGCAGTCATGGCAACCTTAATCCTTCGGCAGCCTCACATATTTGAATATCTACTACACCCTGCTAACCCAAAAATCTTCTGTAAAAAAATTACTGGCAGTATTGCATATTTTTTTTCTTTTACAAATGATTTTGTGACCCCGTCCAACTACAAAAAATTCATCTCAATATGATTCAGGCCACTTCGATGCCATTTTATTGAAAAAAAATAGAAGCCTGCAATTTATATTACAATACTGTTATCAGTTGCAAGAACACTTACATGTTGTAAGAAAAACGAGGACAACAGTGTTTAACCCTAGAAGGGTCTTATTAATTTTTTTGGTCATTATTGCCTCAAGTCTTAGTTCTTAAAAAAGAAATCCCTGTGACAGTTCTGGGATTAAATTAATGTGGAGCAACACATTACAGTCAAAAGCTTTACTTGTAGACCTAAAGTAGGCGTTTCATGATATGCCAAACAATGTATGAATAAATATCAACAAGGAAGAAATAGTTATCATATTCAAATGAGAGCAATATAGAACTAAGAAAGGTAAAAATGTGGGCACCTATTAAATAGTTAAGTATTGCGCATCTGAGAAATAGTCTTTAGTTAAGCTCATTTGAGATGTAAAACTTTAAAACAGTCTTTAAAAAAAGGTGTAAAAAGCTGGAGAAAAAAGTTTTAAAAAAAGGTAAAGGTCTATTTCCTCAAGCATCTACCTTTTTGGCCTAAGTCAGACTTACACCAAAATGCAACTGATGAACCGTTCAAAACAGTGTAACGCCTGCTATCATGCTTTAAAGAAATGAATAAAATCGGCCAACAACTTTTGGTACAAGTTGCAAAATACCATTTTGGCTTAAGTAAAAAATAAGTGGGCCATGATGACTTTAACTAATTTTTTCAATACTGGCAAAACTGACTTAAGCCAAAAAGGTAGAGGCTTGACGATTTATTCTACAACAATATTATTCTTTCAACAAAACAAAACCAGAAGTCCTTTCCTCATCACATCTTTTCTATGTGAAATATTCTTGTTATTAAAATCTGCCACATGTTTTTCACCTTGTTTACATGTTGGAAATGTTCCACATGTGATAGAAGGAACTGAGCTGCAGAACTTTGTACAGAGCAAACCTCATAATTCGAATCTTTTGAGAATGAAGAAAAACTTTGATTTAAACTCAAAGGACCATATTCATTTACTCTACAGCACCGTCCTCTCTCACCCTACCCTTACGTAAATGAAGAAACAAACTTATTCTATAGGTATAGACACCTATTTGTAACCTCTTGGATGGCAACTTTATGCACTAAATGTTTATCATCAAAGTCTCATGCTTTGGAGAGGTAACACTGCTTGGGATTAAATTTTAGAAGGGAAACTCAAAGTCTAAGAAAGAGAGAAAAAAGAAACCTCACATATATACAATCTAAAACTTTGAATTATGAAAAATTTGTATTGTCAGATCCTGTTTTGGAGGTTTCCGCTGTACATTGCTTATCTATAGGCCTACAGTACTGTTGTGAAAGTAAAAGTAAAAATAAATTGAAGAGCTTTTATTTGATAAAACCTCTTAATTTACTAAATGCTCTAAGCGCTAAACATGTTTCCCCATCAGGCCATAACCAAACAAATAACCTTTTAAATTCACAGAACAGAGGCTATTACAGCGCTTCACTTTAGCATACTGAGAAGATCTTTCACAGCCCAAAGGTGCATACTCATTAAACACCTGAGTGCGGCCAAGAAATGTGTGTAAATAGCCTTTTTCAAGGACTCAACATTGACCTGCCAAACGCAGGGCTCAACAACCTGACATCGCAGTCCGTAACCTGAGCGTCTACCCCTTGACTACGTCGCCATTGCCATTATATCTGTGTATGTTTGATTACAAAAAAGATGAAAGACAAATGTCTAAGCTTTTATTCAGGCAGTAAATCATATGCTAGTAAATCTAGTTTGTAACACATTTCATGTCCAGTGTGTTTTGGCACTAAAAACAAAATTTTTTTTTTGACTTATAAGATTGTTTCTGGGTTTCCACCCAGATAACTGGAGAAGTTAACAATTATATATTTTAAAAAATACAGACCACTTTTCTGGCTTTTCAAAATAAAAATTATTGCCATAAAAAAACAATTTGTACCCAAAAAGGTAAGATAACATGAAAGTTTTTAAATGCATAAAAGCAATATGTAAAAATTTCAAAAACAACATTTTGTAAAAAATTTCAAAAGTGTAAAAACCCGTATCGCAATATCCGTATCCTACACACAAAAAATGCATTGTTGATTTGTGGAGTCAACAGAAATAACTAGCACTTACAATAACAAAAACAAAGGACTTTAGAAAGGAATATTACTATGTATGAAAATTGTAGAATCCGTTTGCCTCACTGAGCATTGATTGCTTTTTGTATATTTACTTCTGTAACTTTGTATTGATCGGTAAAAAACTTTAATTGAATTGTTCTGAATTGAACCTTGACACAAACGCACAACTTTAAATCCAAATGGAGACAAATTGCTTTGTGTTTTGGAGGTGTAATAAGCTTTAGTCTCAGGTTTTTTTTATCACTGCTCAAACGCTGATTTAATTATCATAAAGTTTTTTTCCAGCAAAGTACACTGTAAACAAAACTAATGTGTTCACACAAACTTGCACCATGAATATCAATATGTATTGCAACCAGTCAAAATGAGACTTGAGTCGAAATTAGAAGGTAGTTAGATATTGGAATCACGAAAAAGCTTGTGTTTTCTCGTTTCAAATATAACAAACATAAAAGCTCTATTATGTTTCTGTATGAGGTTAAAGCCGATGGAACTCTGCAGGGGTAAAATTCGTGAAATTTGAGATGATAGCATTTAAATTTTGGATGACTATAGAGGTCTTGAAGCTTAAGCAACCATACCAATTAAAATCAAACACATAAAACATTAAATTTCAACATGAATTAAGTGTAGAAAATGTTTAAAATTAGCTTTAACTTCAATATATTTAATAAAAAAATTTTGAATTCTGAACACCCACTGAACATAAAAGTTTATATCTCAAAACTAAACAATTCAACTAACGACTCATTTAGACAGAGTGCAAGACATATGACTATGAGGCTTAATTTTGTGAACATGTCAATCAATCCTCACTAATCCATGATGATCTGCCTTGCAATCAATCCTCTCAAAACTTCATTGCTGCCCCCGTAGATTCTCTGAACTCTGGCGTCAGTGTAAGCGCGGCAGATGCCATACTCCTGCATGTAGCCCCAGCCTCCGTGAAGCTGTACACAGCGATCAGCCACTTTGTTCTGAAGCTCTGACGCCCTGGAAACAAAATATCCAGATATAATAGACAGAGATTATTGTCACGACATTGCCAGCCTTAGTTAATAATAAGCAATCAAAAACATTATACTTGCTTTTTAGGTTTTATCCCTTCTCTAAGAAATAACATAAAAAAGATCTATTACAATCAGACTGAACACCAAATAGTTCCAATTCCCACCACACCTTTACAAACAACAAAAGAAGACACCAATTAACTGAAATTTTGAGACAATACCAGAGATACAAGTGCTTTATGCACAAAAATCAGAGATATTTTATTTTAACACCTCTATAAAGAGCTAGGTTTGGCACTGAAAACTAACAGTTGTCCCTCTATAGTTTTTGTTAGATCAACCAAAAAGGTAGATAGAACTCTGTAGTAGAGCCTTCACAGCTGTACAACCCAAATGAAGTCTTTGATTTTCTTTACATCTCAAGTTTAGGCGATTTTCTTCAATAGTTTAGTCTTAATTATTTGCAAGTTCCTGATTTTTTAGGCTAAAGATTACTCCTAAAAATCAGAATTCCTGCAAAAATCGGAAATTGCATCCTTGCAATACACAGAAAAAATTTGAGACAATACACAATGAAATTTTTTGTAACTTACAAGCAGTTTATCATTTCATTAAGAGTGGTTTGCATTTGCAACTTCTTATATTTAAAACGCTTTCATACCTTGAACAATGCATTTTTCTGAGCTGCAAGACCTCAAAAATTCATGAAATTTTCCCAATTCTGGGGCAATATATCAGATTTCTTCAGATTTCGAATATAAAGAAAAAGAATAAGTCTTCTTCCTAAAGTAGGTGTGGCACCTAGGTCTAGAGGTAGTCACTCAAAATATGAACCCCACTCAGGCATTAAATGAGTACCTAGCTATGGGCAGTGAAAGATCTTATCAGTGTGCGATAGTAGCGCACTTTAACATCTGCTTCTCTGCAAATTCATGTTAATCGGGAGGTAACTTGGTTGGCAATGGTCCATTTGGGAATCCATGAAAAGCTTTCGGAGCATTTGTATAATTATGCGCTAAATAAAAATCTCGTTATCTCTTTATCCAAAAGGCATTTTCTAAATTCTAGTTTCCAATTGCCTCAGTGTGGTCTCTGGACAGGAAATTATTTGCCTCTGTTGCAGAATTTCTGCCACAACATGCAACAAATCACGGGACTCTACCAGTATTTTGCCATAGAAGCTGTGCTGCTGTCCAGTGTGCGGGTGTTGTGGATGTCCAGACATTGGTCAATAAACGCCCGGCCAATAGAAATTTCTGTTTTCATCTCAGCAAGCTGGTGTTGTATCACCTGGTAAAAGAAAAAGGAAGACAGCTCAGAAATGCGATAGACTCGTATTATAAGACACAAATGAAAAAGACGTTCTTTTCTTCCTTTTTTGAACGGAAAAAAATTCATGGATATAAAACTTGCAAAACTAGCTGTTTTGGCAACCCTGATCATCTGGAATGAGATTAAAGTGCAAATTATTGTACCTTTAGGAAAACTTTTCTCTTTGAAGCCAATTGGTTGCAGGCAAGAACCACAATTTTGCGCTCTAATCTCTCTCCTAATAAGCAATTTTGGAAAGCTTCAGAAGTACTTGTACAACTTGTCTGCATGGGATAAAATTCAGAATTACCACAATTCAACACATTTTGTAAGAGATTCTTGTTAATGGTTTTGAAAAACACTCGGCCACAGTTGAGCCTTGAGGTCAAGCCAACTGCCACTTGTCAGCATCATTAGTTCCCATGCAAGATGCCATCAACAAAATTCTTCTCCAGTTGTCTCTATCCAGTTGTCCATATGCTATTTCCTACATGCCCATGCCACTGGCCCTTGCAATGTTTGCCATGCACAGTGTGCACCACTTGTATCGACATTCCTGAGTCCATATTTTTTCCGCTTTATATGATTAGCTAAATATCTATCTCTATGGCGCACTCAATTCTTTCTTATATCTTTTGTATCAACAAGCTGATGATGTCTTAAAACCGTCATGAAAACGAAAAACGTTTAAGTCCTCCCCCCCCCCTCGGTTAAAAGACTGACCAACCACCCCCTTGCCTCACATTAGTGAGAAGTATTATGAGCTAGTAGATCTAGGATGTAGTCCCATTGTATATCTGTAGGCTACCGGAATGAAAAAACCAATAAGAGAAAAAAATGGTCCCCTTGTTAGCCACAGGCTGTGTGTATGTGCACCATCAACTTTGGGCCTTGCAAGAGAGATGAGCTTGCTGGTGCTAGTTTGATAAAGGAGAGAGGTGGGACCCACAGCATGAGACAATTACAGCTGGTCAGTGCAAGTAAAGTGATGCTAAAACTAAGATTATGGCTAGTGTTACTGAAGCGAATTAGTGTAGGCTAGGTCTACTGGGTGAAGATAGGGAAGGGAATGTGGGATGTTTGCGTGTCCTAATGTGCAGATAGGACATTGATTTCAGCCTTTTATAACTGGGGGGGGGGTGGAAATTACTTTATAAAAGGCTTTATACGTGGGTTTCTTTTAAATCGACTTTCTCTTACATCAGCATAGGTTGTATGGAACCTTATATGTCAATATATCAGGTGTGAACTGTATGTTATTGATGATCTGCCTGACTCTCTTCTCGTTTCTGTTTTTCCTTGAGGCTCTATTGCAATGAGACAAGTGGTAATGACGGTGGTTCTATTTTGCACTGCAAGTCCAATGTATCTCAGTCCCAGCACAGTCACAGCCTGCAGATTTTCTCTTTTTGTTGATAATTTTGTAAGTATGCTAACCAACCAGCCCCCTACTTGCTGATCTGATTTCCAGCCACAATTCCAATGCTTTTAATGTTGTTTATGATGGAACACATTATAACCTTTCCATATAAACCAAGAAGTTTTTGTTGTCAAATTTTAATCATGAGTTATAAATCAATTTTCTCAATTTAGATATTATTGCAATTTGACTCTTTTGCCAGGCTTTGACACATACATTGCGCTACTGGTTAGAGCTGTAACATATAGATTAAACATATCTGACTTGCATATCTCTCATAAAACATGCTCATGTCAAACTAAATGCAGGAATATATGGCTGTTTCTTCCTTAATCCCACAGAAACAAAAAAAAATATCTCATACTTTAGGTTACCTGCAACTTGGAGAGAGTCTTTCCAAACGCCTTCCTCTCCTTGACGTATTTACGCGTCTCCTCAAACATATACTCGCAGGAGGCCATAGCCATGATACCGATGAGAAGTCTTTCCTGGGGGAGCTCATTCATAAGGTAGTAGAAACCTCTGTTCTCCTGGCCCAGCAGGGCTGACTTGGGCAGACGCACATCCTCAAAGAACAGTTCTGCTGTGTCCTGCAGGTGTATTACAGGCCGGTAAGGGTGGGAGGGGGTGAAAACAATTTTCAAAAAAAGGACGTTGATTATAGGAAAACTTTGTGTCGCATTTATGATAGAATACTGGGTAAATGAACATAACTTTGGGGTGGGTATAAAAAAAATTAAATTCTTCTAAAGGTCTTGCAGGCTCCAGACAGCAGTTGCAACTTTGAAAGACAAAGAATTGTACGAAAACTTGTTTTCTGACAATATTCAGATGACAAACAAATATACTTTTCTTGATCTATGCCAAATAAAGGACATGAAAAAAAAAAACAAATCATCTAATCAATATATTTAGTCTACATTATGTATTCCTGCAATTTTGTTTTAGATTTATTACTTAGCTTACTTTTTCAAACGAATTAGGCTTTTTTCATAGGCAGTCATAATCTGTAAGAAATTGTGAAAATTCACAGTTATGCATTTAAATACCTTTTTTTCCTTCAAATCGTATAAATGGGATATAAGCTGTGAAGAAAACTATGCATTTCGTCTAAAGTACAAACAGTCTGCCCTTTTCAAGGAAAGTTGGAAATAGTTACCTGTGCTTTGAGGCCCATCTTCTTGAGCTTCTTTCCCTTGATGAAACCTTTCATGCCCTCCTCCACAAGGAAGAGACTTATGCCGTGGGCAGCGGTCTTGGCCGTCGGGTTTGTCAGAGCAACAACTATGACAACATCGCTCATGTAGCCATTGGTGATGAACACTTTACTGCCGTTGAGAATGTAGTCGTCGCCATCTTTCTTGGCATTGGTTCGGATGCCTTGTAAATCACTGTTCAGGAAAGTTTTTTAAAAAATACATGCGCATGGAATATTTTTCAGGATTCTGATAAAGTAAATTTTAGTTTACGGTGCTTTAAAATATGATAATGAAATGCTAGCCCTTTTCCATTCAAAATTAGGGCTATTTGCCTTAAGTCTGTCATCTTTGTTTTGACTCTACCAAAAACCCATTTGATGCAATGCACACTCAGAGAGTTAAAAAAGAAAAGGTTTACAAACTTACAAGTAGTATAGAAACAAGGGCACTTTTTCACTTTTTACAGGATCACCAAAAACCAAACCGATCAAGACATACGAACATGCAAGAATGATGAATTGAAGCCCCTGTCTAACCCTCCAATTTTTTGGGTATATGGTGATTACATGCGCATAAACAAAACACAATGTGGAACACACTGCTTAAATCTATCCCCATTCTTAAGCATGTGTATGCAATACTCAAGAGCCAAGATTTAGACAGAGTGAGCAATTCCATTCATCATCAAACAAAAATATAGACAATGCCAGAAGACCTGATGTCAGCATCCCACTTTAACCCTCCTCCCTTGGTTCACAATGCCCATTTGGTTAAACAAAAATTAATGTACCAGTACTGGGCGTGACTGTTTTGAGAAATCAATATTGCACAGGACAGGCTAAGTCAGCAGTTAGGTAAACATCTGGTAAATTCAGTTTTGCTGAATTTTCATGTATTTTAATCACAAGTTTGCACAAAAGACATTTCCTAGACACGAGGTTTCTGGTCGTCTTCATTCTTTACCCTTAGGGCTATAGCAAAAAAAAATCGTATTTTTTTTTCTAAATGTATTCGTTACGACCTACGTTGTGGTTCAACCAAGATGATTGAGGTTGAAGTTCATTGTATCATAAATACCCTTAGAAGTCATGACTTTCAAGCAATATCTAGTATTAGTAATAATAATAATAACTAGTAAAATTTGACAGACAATATAAATTTTACTAGAGGTCAATGAGAACTCAACCTGCCAGCCCCAGGTTCTGTCATTGCAATGGCTCCAATGCATTTCCCAGCAGACATTGCAGGCAGGAATCTCTGTATTTGTTCAGGTGTCCCGTGGTGCAAGATGTACGGCATGATGATATCCGAGTGGATGGCCCAGCCTGGACCACTACAGTTGGAGTAGCTCCTATAGGGTGTGCAGTGAAAAATGAATAGGTAGCAGTTTTATACAGTCAAGTCCATAAGTAACTCAAAACTGAATATCTAAAATATATGCTTTAATCAAACTACATTCAGATTATCTATTTTAGCCCACTATTGAGATGCTTACCGATAATTCAAAATTACATTTTGCTCCCATGAGGATGGGACTACAGTGGAAACCTCAAAAACCGAAGTCTTATGATCCAAATTTCTCATAATTGCAAGTTCTTTCTTCTTTAGGGTTTAATTTTCTTCTTTAACTTTGTTTAATACAGACTTATAATTCTAAGTCAGTTGAGTTGGATTCGCTTCATTTGATGTCAGTATCGCCATTAGGAGTAGAGAAAAAAATTTTCAAAAATCCATCTCCTTGCTCAGATTTTTCATCTCTCATGACTGCTGGGATAAAACAAGCCACCCACTCATCCCAGTGCTGGGCATGCAGGCAGCAACATCAGTGCTAGCCCAGCTAGGGCTGTTTATGATCTAGGGAGAGTGGGGGGGGGGGGATAGGGTTAGGTCGCGTATGTTGTCAGAATTAGAATAAACCCAGGCATAGTGTAAAAGCCCTTGTCTCTCGCCGTGGTACTGCTAGGCTTTGTTGCAAAATGGACAACACCAATCACTCAATACAGTGGTCAAATAGGAAAGTGAGAGTCAGGCTCACAGTCACACACTGGCAGCGTGCAGGTTACAAGAAGGGGTGGGAAGAATCTTAAGGCGAGGCGAATGTCAATACATGTATTAGGTGAAGAGAAGGCTGAAATCGGAGAGGGTTTGGCTTGCGCCATCAACGTCAAAGAAAATCGCTAGATTGGGCAAAAGTGGGCGGGGTAAGGTGGTTGTGTGAACGGAACGAAAGAACAAAGACGCATTAACTAGGGCTAAGTTCTTGGATTGTGTAAAGTTAACCAAAAACCAAAAAATGTAGCCTACAGCCATACAGCTGATCTGTAGATCGATGATGTAAGCTCTGAAATTACATACTCAAGATAGAGCTATCAAAATGCACAGGGGAG
>BMAT01007658.1:16288-26639 GCA_019649035.1 Elysia marginata | reverse complement strand
TCTCCCAAGACCCATCTGGGGTCTCTCTATATCTTTCCATTTGACAACCAGGTGTTGACTTTAAGCGAAAATAGGTCAGGAGTTGTTGACTTAATGCGAAGTAACGTTACTTAAATAAAGAAGGAAAAAAAAGGGGACCGTTGCGAGGTGTTGACTTTAACCGAGAGTTGACTTCAACGAGTTGACTTCTCGCAGATTCCACTGTACTCCATTTGTGATATAACGTTGTGATTTATATAAATGTGTAACTTATTATGCCTCAAAAAGTTATGAAGGAAAATTTTAATATTATGTAAAAAGGCAATTCAGAGCCAAAACAAATGTAAATTGTTAAGTTTACTTGTCAATCACAGCACAACAGACTAAAGCTATTAAGCAAGAGGCTAAAAATCATTAAAAAAACCTTGAACCAAGATTTAAATTATAAAAAAAAGAGATTTTTATTATTTCTCATTCCAGGCTTTGCACAAGGCAGTGAGCTCACCAGTATTTTGCCATAGATGCTGTGCTGCTGTCAAGCCCTCTTGTGTTGTGGATTTCAAGGCATTGGTCCATGAAAGCTCGCCCAATGGCCGTTTCCGTCTTAATCTCAGCCAGCTTGTGCTGAATCACCTGAGGACAGAGGAGCGTAGAAAAACCTGTCACTGATTCAAGCATTTATTTACCACCTCTATTTAGAGCTAGTAGCAGAAAGATGACAATTTGCCTTGCGTCCATGGTGAATGAGTCAGATGTCGAAAATTTTTACCCTAAAGGTGATTGATGTTTTGAGCAAGACATTTTTCTAAGATTAAAAATTAAAACTTTTCTTCACATTATGAATACTTTGTTGAAACATATTAAAACTATTGTTGATTTAAAGTATAGAGAAAACGATGAAAAAAGAGACCTTAAAACAGAACAGTCTGATACATTTTTGTCAAATGTATCGGGGAATTTTAATCTGTTCTTGGAGAGGGTGATAAACAAACTAGAGCACAGGACCAGGCCAGACACAGGTGAAAGCCATGCCCCTAGCTTGCTTATTCCAAACAAACAAGGCTTTCTCCTGCTGATTCTACTTGACAAATCTTCATTTGTTTGATAATCCGTCGTCTCGATCTTTTCTCAATCTGTCTTCTCGATCTTTTCTCTATTTCGACAATCTGTCTTCTCTATCTTTTCTCTATTTTGACAATCTGTCTTCTATATCTTTTCTCTATTTCGACAATCTGTCTTCTCTATCTTTTCTCTATTTTGACAATCTGTCTTCTCGATCTTTTCTCTATTTTGACAATCTGTCTTCTCAATCTTTTCTCTATTTTGACAATCTGTCTTCTCTATCTTTTCTCTATTTTGACAATCTGTTTCCTCAATCTTTTCTCTGTTTTGCTCTAAAAAAAAGTTGAAAGTATTGACTTGGGAATTTCATGTTTTTAGAACACAGTTCCCTTTTACAAAGTGTTCCTTTGTCCATTTCAGCAAGAATTTGACATAAGTCCAACAAGAAACATTTTCTCTTTCTATCAATTTCGGTTTTAAAAGCTTGTGTAGATCGGCAATAGATTTTCCATTTAATTAGACCTAGGACTTCAATTAAAGTAAAGTCAGTGTTAAAATTCCGCCCAATCATTTTCCATGTGGCGGGGTATAGTCTAGCTCTTCAAGATCAAAGAGCTAGCCACAGACCGTCTGCCTATTTATGATAAGGAAGAAGGGAGAGGGCTCGGTAAGCATCATCAATGCTTCTGTGTGAGTAGAGACGACAATAATGTTTGGTGTGACAAAACCCAAAGACAGCAAGGGTTTTCCGGAGACAATTGGCTAAGGACTCCCAAGAGGCTATCAGTGTGTCTAATTTAAGATAGTCATCCTGGATTCTCTCCTATGGCCTCCTGAGCGGGCTCATAGCGGCATGGTCTCTAATGATTGACCAAATGGTGCTGTCTCTTTCATTAGTCTAAGAGCATAATTGTATAGCTTATTTAAGGCAATAAGGATGGGGTGGGGCAAGTGGTGGGTGGGTAAGAAAGGAGATAAACATTTTTTGTGTTCAACTGTGTTTGTGCAAAGCCCATCTGGTTGAGGCAAGACAGGTGTGTGGGTAAACAGCTGGAAAGCGACATTGCTGTAATAGCACAAAGACAGCCAGGGGGGACAAGATGGTGGCATGTAGAATATTTAATTTGTTATCAGTGTCAATACATTAGTGATAATTACTTCGAGGGATCAGTGACAGCTGCTTGAACTTGTTCAACGAAAGAGTAGACGTCATAGAGGAAATTGGCTGAGGAAAACAAAGAAGTTTGACGAAGACCTGATTTTGAGGGATCAGTGTTTGAAGAAACCGTATTTTGACTCTATTTTCTCGAAAGAAGAACCTCCAACTTCCGACTCATTTGCCCTGGACATAAGAAACTTATTTCTGAGTCTATACAGTTATGCATAACTGGTGCAAGTATGAGGCAATTTATCAAGGCAACTTCTCTTGAAAGAAAAAAAACAGAGAATGAAATCTATCTTCTTCTTAAAGGCTACATTACATTCACGTTTTTAACTGATTACCTTCAACTTAGACTCGCATTTCTCACAAAAGCTGCTCTTGTAAGCCCAAGTGCAGGAATATTTAGCCTTCTTCATTAATCCCACAGAAACAAAAAAAGTCCCATATTTAGGTTACCTGCAACTTGGAGAGCGTCTTTCCAAACGCCTTCCTCTCCTTGACGTATTTACGCGTCTCCTCAAACATATACTCGCAGGAGGCCATAGCCATGATACCGATGAGAAGTCTCTCCTGAGGGAGCTCGTTCATAAGGTAGTAGAAACCTCTGTTCTCCTGGCCCAGCAGGGCTGACTTGGGCAGACGCACATCCTCAAAGAACAGTTCTGCTGTGTCCTATAAATAGAGATTAATTATACTTCATGAATCCAAGTGAGAAATTTGTTTCAGACAGCGTTCAGGTATGTTCACATAGTTTCTAAATGCAGGTACTTATTCTGAAACAACAAAAACAGTATGCAAACCATAGAACAGCGACCAAATTCTTATTGAAATTGAGAGTTTGGTCTAGCATCGTCCAACAGTGGGCAGTCCTGGAGCACATGCTGGGCGTCTTGGCAATTTGCGCCGCATGGGCAATTTGGGCCATCTCCAATTTTAAAGCGCAAGAACAGGTGATGTTTCAGCCTGTTATGCCCTGTTCCCAGTCTAAAAATTGTGACCTGCTCAGCCCTTGAGAGTTTGTGAATGGCATCCTTGGAGTTGTGCTGAGGGTGTTCTTGCCTCCAATGACAATCGAGGGCGGAGTTGATGAGAGCTTTTTCTCAATTATATGAAGATCTTTCCAACATTTTTTAACTTAGGAACATAAAAGAACAAAAAACAACCAGAGCATGACAAAATTTATGATAAACTTGTGCAATTGGTGAAATAAAAATTCTACACAAGGCAAAAATATCTTAGAAATAAAATACCACAACTTATCCACTTACCTGTGCTTTCAGGCCCATCTTCTTGAGCTTCTTTCCCTTGATGAAACCTTTCATGCCCTCCTCTACAAGGAAGAGACTTATACCATGGGCGGCAGTCTTGGCAGTAGGGTTTGTCACAGCAACAACTATGACAACATCACTCATGTAGCCGTTGGTGATGAACACTTTACTGCCGTTGAGAATGTAGTCGTCACCATCTTTCTTGGCATTGGTTCGGATGCCTTGTAAGTCACTATGCAGGGAAGAAAATACAAAGAGTCTTTGAGCATGGTGTAAAACTTATATATAATGTGGAAGCAGAGAGCTACTGTTACATAAGAAACACATGATTTCCGAAGCAAATTAGAAATAGGGGTTCCATGAACCATGTGACATAACTTGCCAAATGTTGAACTCACCGCATGGACACTAAGTCCTACCTTTTTTTTGCTTTCCTTTAATCTTTATAAAAAACTTATAGTAAACAAACAAATTAAAAACCCACTTTGTTTAAAAAAAAACTGAAAGCGAAAGTGAAACAAATGGTGGGTCTGTCCTTAGCCTATAGTTTGGGTCCTTTTGTCAGCAATATAGCTATCAGAGAGACAGAGACCGAGAGAGGGTGGGACAGAAAGACAGACAGACAGAGAGACAGAGACAGCAGTAGAGAGAGACAGAGAAAGCCAGGGATTACAATACAATCCAGTATATATATTTCATATCCACTGGAAGAAAGTTTGAATTATTCACAGTTGGACTTAGTTTTTAAAAGAGACAATTGGTAATAGTGACTAATATCTACATAGTTTGAATTAATCTTACCAGTGTAACATTAATTTTTATGTCACAATTTCCATTAGCTTTAGTGCTAAAAATAAAATTCGTGTTTATAGGCTGATTTAAACAGCCAACCAAGATTTGTAGGTTAAAGAAGTATTGGAATTGTACGGGTTTGAGTTTTCTAGACTCCACGGTTTATTAAAGGAAAAATGCAAATTGCCAGTTTGTTCTGTTCTTTCTACTTTTGAAATAGGATAAGGTAGTGTGGAATTTTTAACTGTTATTTTTGCGCTATCTTAAAGAATCCTTTGCTTCAACAAACTTTCTAGATTGTTCTGACAAGTATGTTGGATCTGAGTTCCGCTGACCGTGCAAAGCTACCATGCGCTACATGGGGTAAGAATAACAGTTGTAGTTCAGGGCAATAAAAAAAAACCCACAATCCAGCGGTGCATCGTTACATATTCGTGACTTGCTGTGATCAGAGTACTATACCTGCCGGCCCCGGGTTCTGTCATGCCAATGGCTCCAATGCATTTCCCAGCAGTCATAGCAGGCAGAAACTTGTCAATCTGTTCTTTGGTTCCGTAGTGTGAGATGTACGGCATGACTATATCAGAGTGGAGGGCCCAACCCGGTCCACTACAGTTGGAATAGCTCCTGAAAAAAAAGGCGAGAGGAACGAGAAGATATACGAAGGATTTTAACACTTTGTTTTTTTAGCTTTAACATAACATCCAAAACCGGATATAATGGGTTCATTGCAAAAATATTCGTGAAACTCAAGGAATAAGCCAAATGAGAATGCAGTGGATGACAACAAGTTAGCTGTTTAGCATCCAGTCCAAAAAAGTTCTGTAACTGATATTTTTAAATTAACTCAACCCCACCTATAGCACCCGCTGTCTCCCGATTGGACTACACTGTTGTGTACCTATATCGCCCGATCGCCATTGCTTTCGGTGCGTAATTTTGGTAGCTTAGTAACCGCGGAAATCTCGAGAAAACCTTTTCTTCTTTTAAAGGAGATCTTACGCGTTATTTAGGATATTTTTATTTACTTTCGGTCGAAAAACAAGCCGAAGAGGGTCCATTGAAGTTGACTGTTTTTCGTTATGATTTTGCACACATTTCTAGACCTAGATCTACCTGCGCTCGATATGGACGATGTTACCTTCTCTTTTTTCTTTTGAAGTAGATCTCAACCATTATTTAGGTTATTTTCATTTCAGTTTTGGTCCATAAACAAGCCAAAGTGGGTCTGTTGAAATTGACATTTTTTCAGTATGATTTTGCATAGATTTCTAGACCTAGATTCTAGATCTAGATATCACTGCGTCTGATATGGACAATTTACCTCCCTTCTCTTAGGGACAGGGCTTTAACTGGGCTGGGTGGACCTTGGTGGGATTGAGGTAAAAGACCTTGATATTTAGAATGCATTTTTTCTGATTAAAAATGTAAAATCTCATGAAACTGTCACACTTTTGAGGAAAGATATAGAAAATCCTTCTTGGTTCAAAAAGAAAATGAGGCATAGAAACCAAACAAGTCAGAAAAATTATTTTTGCAGTAGAAACATTCAAAATTTTACACAAATTGATCAATTGTTGGTTTTAAAATTTGGCATTATCTTTGACCTTATTAAGTAAAAAATGCACGAAGCGAAAACCTTCATTGGGTCAATGTTGGGGGTTTCTATGGATGCGGATGGAAACAGACTGTCAAACGTATTTTCTGTGATATAAGTTTGCAACATCTGACTCATTTATTATATCAATTGTTGGACAACAGAGAAAAAAAAATCTATCATCCATCACTTACTGCTCATCCAGAACAATGGAAGATGTGAGGAAATCTCCTCCCAGACCGCCGTGCTCCTCTGGTGTAGCAATGCCCAGGAGACCCATCTCACCTGCTTTCTCCCAGCACTGGTATAAGATGAAAACTCTTTCTTTGTCATAGGTTTTTGGGGATATGATTGCTACGACATTTAAAAAAAAAATCATGGGGCACTGGTAAAAAGCCAGTTGTATAACTAAGAGAATACATATGTGCAAGATTATCCAGTCATAAAGTAAAAATAATAAAAGACACAAGAGGACCATCGTAGGGTATTTCCAGCACATTCTGTGACAAAAGCACTCATGAGAGAAAAATGATTTTCCAAACATAGTAGAATGTAAAAAGCTCGAATTAAAACTGCACTTAAGGTGACTTCTCCCATCTCCCTCCCTCCCTTTCTCTTTCTCAGTCTCTCCCTATGTACGTTCATTTGTCCCTTCCTCCCTCCCGCTCTCTTGCTCTCTCTCCCTAAAGAATATCCCTCTTTACCTCCTCCTCCTTAGTCTACGCACTCTTAATCTTTTCTAAACTCACATGCAGCATTAAAAAACACAGCTCCAAACCTTCACCAGGGCATTGTTCCTTCTCAAATTTCATTACTAGTGTTTGTGGGAGAAAAATACTTATGCACACAACAGTAGGCCTTAACCATTGAAACCCTAGACACATCAATATTCTAAATATATGTAACCTGAAACCTTAGGGAGAATAATAACTGATAATTCAGATGAAACAGCTTGATGCTTTATAGACACAAGCCTGGAAAAAGCCATAAATGGGACTCTTTTGAAAGCACTATCTAGCAGGGTCTTGGAGCCTTTAATCACTAAAATAAGGGCTTTTACTTCCTTTTCTAAATAATCTCATGAACGTTATCCTTTTCAGATCTTTACACAGAATCTGTCACTGGGTGTCCTCTTACAATTATGTTGCCATCTTCAGACCAAGAACAGTATCTCATGTCGTCACAATATTTCTTTGGTTTGGTTACAGTGGAGTCTGCTTAAAATAAACCCCTTGTTAATATAACATAGATTTTTTTTGTCTCTTTCCTTAATTAATACTTGGTAAAAAATGTTTCTGCTCTGGGAGCCTCTTGATGAACAATACAAAGGGACCACAGAAAACTACTTATGTGGACAACTAACTAAGGAACAGAGCAATAGCAAACTCATTCGACCTCTAATCTCTTAACGGAAGACAGGAGAAGAGTGAAAAAAAGTATTGGCTTCAGCTGGATGCTCTAACAGGCGACTAGGATAGGATTCTTGTATTTGCTTTATAATGTTAATGCTAAATATAAACCTTGGAGAAAGCGAACTACATTTATATTTTCTTAACAGTTACTCACAGTAGATTTAAATGTTCTTCAAACACACTAGAAATCAATATCCCTGAACAAAGACAAATTTTACCTCTCTGCTCACTTGACCATCAACTTCCCACCTGGTTTTGACAAAAAAAAAAAAACATAGTTGAAGAGTTATTTCATGCAAACTGTTGACTTGTCTTAGCAAATAAACAAACAGAAAAAAACTTGGACTGGGACACAGCTGTGACATCACCACGATAAATGAGGCAAAAATCAGAATTTTTTGATATTGAGTTGTGGAGATTCATACTAAAACTGTATTCTGTGCCCTTGGTTTAAAAAGTGCAACTCTAGCCTATCTAATTGATGAACAATACCAATAGTTTTGTTTCTGTCTTAACCCCGTCAACCTTTTGCAAGGCAACGCCCTAATGAATGGCTTCAAACCCACATTTTTTAAAACTACAGCAGTTAAAATCAGAAAGTTCTAGGTGTGAAGATGTCAGGTTTCACTCACTGTTCTTGGTATGGGACAATGTGCTCCTGAAAGAATCTGCGGACAGTTTGTCTAAAGATGTCGTGGTCCTCGTTGAAGATGCGTCGTGTCCCAATGTCAAGCATAGAGGAAGATTCACAAGGTTCTCTGCGAACACTGCCAGCTGATTCTCTAGGGGATCAAAGTTCAAAATGTCATAGCCACTATTCTTTTGCATAATAATGTATGCCTTGCCCATTCTTTCTTTGTTAATAAAAAAAAAAATGTATGCTTGTTTACCATCCTTGTTACGTACAAAATTGAGAAATGTTTTAATGCCAGTCATAAAACCTCCACTTGTTTTCACTTTATCATCATAAAGACATCTACAAAGTTAGAACTTCAGATCACTGGACCTACCATTGCTATATATGTATATAATGTATATATGGGCCATTTCTTTCTACATGTAAAGAGAATTGCCACTGAATTTTCAAAAATTAGGAAAAAATATAATTTGAAATTACTCATTCAGTAGGCCGGGCTTCCTTTGATTTCTTTTGCAAACAATATTTAGATCTATCTGGATCTACTCCCTGTGCTCTGCTCATCCTGCTGTTGTTTGATTACATCATTTTCACCTGCATGTGCCTTGCTGCGAGGGTAAATGGGTAGGATGTCAGTCTTCACCTTAAAAGGTGTTGCTCTTTCAAACAAGACATTTTTCTAAGCTTGCAAACTTTAAAAAATTCATAAAGTTATCAACACTTCAAGGAAAGATATTGAAACTTTCATGCATTTAAATTATATATAGGGATAAAAAAGAAAAAATTAGACTTTTAAATATGGCATTTCCTTGGAAAAAAATCCAAATCAATCAGTCAACCTGATTGCAACATATTATTATTCAATTATGAATGATATGTCTTATTCTTTGAATGGCTAAAATATGACATGCTTAAATGTAAATATAATTATAATTTATTTGGGAAATTTTTATTGTTAGTGATAAAAAAAATTCTCATGGAAACCGCAGAGAAATTTTTAAAAGTTAGTATGAACTTAGTTATGAAACAGTAAACAGACACTGTCATGAGCCTTGAAGTTGAAGACAGTAGGTATATCTCTGCCGCAACACTTTCTACAAAGTTTGGCTGGTGTCTACTTCTATGTGATGAACTAGAGGTAAAAATGTCATGCCTTCAGTCCAAATGAGTCTAAATTTGAATTTGGAAGGCAGTGAGACATCTGTATCGCAGAAAAGCTTATTAACTCTACTTTCAAGTAAAACAAACAGAAAAGCTCTATCATGCTTCTTCATAAAGTTATAGCCATTTGAAGGCGGCAGATTTAGGACTTGGGAAATTTCAGAGAAGGGAGAAAATGGCATTGAAAGTTTAGACAACTATACAGGTGTAGAGGCCTCAGCAACTAATAAAAAAACCTGTACCCTTTAAAATTGATTGGTTTTTTTTTTCACAAAAAACATCAAAAAGAATTATTATTTAACCACTAGACTAGAAGTAGAATCTATACGTGGGGAGATCTAAAATCTATCATGTAATGTTCTGTTAAGCTAACTTGTGGGCTTACCTCGCAGTATCTGCGCTGGGTGTGCTTGACAGCAATCTAGCAGATGATGTCAGCAACTTTCGAAGAGACCCTGCTGGTCTAAGGGCATTTAAGGCCATTTTAGACAACATGATAATCTGTGTTCTGTATTTGAAGGGAAAAAAATGACAAGCATGGAAATTTTACTTGACTTGGGTCCCTAGTATTGGTAAGTTATTATCCTGAACCAGTCCTAACCCCATTCTGCCGCAGATATTTAAAACTGAGAGAGTTTCTGTACTACGACAGGCAAGGGCGTCGGCTGACCAGTTTGATTGGGGAGGCTGGTCCTTTTAGATATTTCGGTGGTCAAAATAATTACATAAATGTTTCTTGCAGCTAAAAAACTAAGGAAGGTTAAATTCCAATGATACAATCCATGCGTACATGTATTATGCTTATTCAAAACAACAAGCAATTAAAACAAAATAAACATTTTCGTTCGATACTCACTGTGAGCCACGAACAACGATCGTACCAATAATTCTGAAATGATCTAATTTGTTTTCCATCTTTTACACACAACACAAAGTCTTTGGGCTGGTGTGGACCAAGTCTTTTTATGGCAAGCTTCTCCTCTCTATCTAAACTATTGAATTTAATGCTGAGCAGATAGTCTGCATGATTCATGTCCAACAAAAGAATATCAGCAGACAATCAATCGCGATAAATAAAATAATCTAGATCTAGATCTACACTGGGGTTCCCTACACCATTACTTCAAGCCGCAAAAAACCTTTTCCGAAGTACAAACTTCACATATCGCATAGCCTAAAGTCGTTGTTGATTCTAGATAAACTCCCCCTAGGCCAAATCTAAAGAGAGACCTTAAGTTAAGCCTGCTGCGACCCTGCTGCAGCCAATTAGTGTGCTAGGAG
>BMAT01007653.1:246096-256468 GCA_019649035.1 Elysia marginata | reverse complement strand
TTCTTCTTCTTCTTCTTCTTCTTCTTCTTCTTCTTCTTCTTTTCTCACACGACCCCGGTTTTCCTCTCCCACTCTGCCTACAAATCTCATTTTCTGTATCTCTATTTGGCCTTCTCTCGCTCTTTCTCTATATCTCTCTCCCTCTCTCTATCCCTCTCTCTTTCTTTTTTTCTGTCTGTATATGCCTTCTATTTCTTGCAGTTGAAAGTTTTGTTTTTTTGCTCCGTCTAACCCTTGAAAGGAAAATCAAACAATAGGCCCACAAGTGGCAGTATAAATAAATAATATTATATTTTTCATCTTTTTATGTAAAAAAATGATAATTTTAAGGAAGTTTAACATGAGGCAGTTTTTATGTATTCATTTGTAGATCTATGGCGTTTACAGTAAACGAACTGAAGCTCAAAATTATCTCATCGTAAAAAACTTTCCGAATTCCATACTCTTTAATAATATTTAACAAAAATATTTTTGACGCAATTGTATTGTACCAGTGAATTGACAAAATAAAACAAAAATATCAATGAAACGAAAATTGTGAATACTACAACAGATGCAGCAATCGAGAAAGCCCAGTCGTCTGTTCATGGCATCCTATCTGGTGTTCCAGTGCCTTTCCCACTGAAGGACAGTGATGCTTGTCATTTCATGAAATGCCCAATCAAAGCAGGTGATAAGGTGTCATACAAGAACAGCGTCTCAGTTCTGAAAGAATACCCAACGGTAAGATCGGGAATCAATAACACTGTGTAATTACAGCAAAAGGTAAAGTTACCTATGATTAGGTTTGCTATGCTATATCGATTATTACAGGGGCGCAGTGGTAGCCATAGCTGCAGCAGCACCAGTAGTAGTAGTAGTAGTTGTAGTAGTAGTAGTAGTAGTAGTAGTAGTAGTAGTAGTAGTAGTAGTAGTAGTAGTAGTAGTAGTAGTAGTAGTAGTGGTGGTAAGAGCAGTAACAGCAAAAGCTATGTAGTATAGTAATGTTAGTTAAAAGATAAAATAGCGTCATACCAAACACAGTTTTTCTTTCTTTTTCAGATCTCAGTTCTGGTGAAATGGGAGATCGTATCCGAACAGGACGTCACTTGTTTCACCGTCCCTGTCTCTGTCGTTGACTAAAATAGCGTCTTAATTTTCCTTTTTTTTAATTTCGGCTTCAGTCTTCAAAGATAAATGTCATCTTTTGTAAATTGCTCTGATGAAATTTTTGTTATTTTTTACGACTGAAAACAAAACTGCTCTCATCTACAGTTTCAATTTTGTCTTGTTTGTTACGCATTAAATTTGATAAGAACAGAGAACGCAATAGATGATTTATTTTTGTTAAATTAATAAAGGATGCTATAGTCGCTCACTACTGAGTACTATGTTGGTTTTTTTTAGATTGATAATCAAAAAGCATCTCTTAGTTCTTCTGTTGGCTTAAGTTATTACAGACTTTAAGCAGCCAACGCGTGAGCATGACGGGAACGTCTGTGGGTCTATTTTTAGAAACTGGTTTCATTATTTTTATAGTTTCCTTGATCTGTTTTCCCGATTTTCACGTGAGCGTAGTGAGACACGGTGCGTGTGCTAAAGGTCTCTATTAACAACAGTATAACCCGTCAATCAGGATCTCCTCAATAAAGACCACCCCCCTTATGAATAGGAGCCTTTAAATTTGAGGACGCTCGCTTCCATGGGTATAGTAATGTAACCCCTGAACTAAGACTCCTCTCTCGTACGACCTGTTTTCACCAAACAGTTTTCCAGGTCTTACTTCAGGGGTTCCACTGTATATGATAAATTATGGGGGTGCTTCAGCTTTTTTAAATAGGGAGAGTGTTTGGGGGGGGGGGGGGGGTCTTTTAAGTCGGCGACGGTTAGAGTTAGGGAGCCGTTTGGCTTAGATGACAACAAACCTTTGTCTCGCAATCAGCACAATAAATTAAATATCGGAATGTTTTTAGTAAGTAAATGCCTTTAACAAGTAGATTTATTTCTCTTTTTAGATCTTTTCACAAAATGTTGATAATTCAATGCAATTTTTAAAGTCTGAAAACTCAGAAAAAATGCAATGTTCGAAATATCAACGCCTTGTATAATAAAAACTTACGCTGACATTCGACTCATTGGCTCGAGTTGCGAGCCTCTTGGATTGAACTTTGGTTCGCATTGTTTTGAGTTTTTCCCCACAAAATGCCAAAATAGGCTGGGGCCTAGCTACGACAGGCTCTTATTGCAAAGTCACTCTATCTATATCTCTCTCTCCCTCTCTCTCTCTCTCCCTCTCTCCCTCTCTCTCTCTCTCTCTCTCTCTCTCTCTTTCTTTCTCTATCTTTCTCTCTCTCTCTTTCTTTCTCTCTTTATTCCTTTCTCTGTTTCTTTTTCTCCCTCTGTCTTTCTTTTTTTCTCTCTCTCTTTTTCTCCCTCTGTCTTTCTTGCTTTCTCTCTCTCTCTTCCTTCTTGTCTAACTGTCTGTCTATCTCTGTCTCCCTCTCTCCTTCTTTCTCTCTCTTCTGTTGAAAAAAAAGTCTAAGGTTTAACTTGAGCTATGTCAAGTTTGTCTTGCAGACAAGCCCAGAGAAGACACATGTCGAATCGGTCACATTAAAATGCATTGGTATTTGGAACTTTGCACCCATGGAGACTTTTAAGTGTTGAAAGTACTTTACATTTTCATGGGCTAATAAACGGAAACACATAAACTTTCTGTTAGTGTAGAAAAGGTATAATAACTTTACTTTTAGAATGGTTTTCAAAATAAGGTTTATAATTTTGGACTTTCGGCTTATTATGACTCATCACAAAACAGCTATAATTATACTGCCTGTTTAATGCTGGCATCTTTTTTAAGATAAATACGTGAGGTCAAACCATGATCACATGCCAATTTATGTGCTTGTGTAATACCCGGGCTCAGATCCACATTTCGGAAGCATCTGTATATTTTGCTCCACCCATTTTAACTAGAGATGAGTGAGACGAAAGTGAGACGAGTAAGCCCTCGGAAACAAATTAAACTATAGAAAATTTATGGAACAGGAAAAAGAAAAAAAACTGAGGATAATAAATATAGAAGAGGCGGATTGACTTCAAATAAATAGGTAGAAAGATAGACGGACGGATAGACAGACAGACAGATAGATATATCTCTTTCGAATAGAGAACTTGTAGTTATCAATATTGATAGGCAGATAAAAAGATAAATAAAAAGATAGATAGATAGATAGATAGATAGATAGATAGATAGATAGATAGCTGGTAGTTGCACGTTTGTCCAATTTATTTAAGCTGAAAAACTACTCAATTTTTAAACTAACAACAAGGTAAACATATTTACTTCTATTTAATTAATGCCTTGGAACAAGAACATGTATTGCCATAAAGTTAATTTGCTATTCTTTGAGTAATTGGTGATAAGTTTACTCACGCATTATTATAAAACACCAAAATATCAACACATGAAATTAAAAAGCCTGACAAAAGAAATCTGTGATTACCGTATTGTTTCTAGTGATCTTCCTAGATTGAATATTGCTGCTTCTTACAGCACAACCTTTCGTGCCACTCAAATAGCTATTATAATTATCGCATACATTAAATGCAAAAAGCACGCTTGAATGACACCACAACACTGCGAATACGCTTCAACACCCAAAGAACAAACATAAACAACTACATGTTCAGAGATGATGCCGTCAGCCTTACCCGACATCAACATTAACCACCTTCGGATCATGCCTGTCGATCAATACTCCTAGGCCTCCAGAAAAAGACGTTCTGAATCAGAACCCCAGAAAAAGTGGAATCAACACTGATCCTCACACATCTTTCCCTATCTCGTGGGAGGCCACAGAGTTGTGTCTGATTCAAAAACAGAGAAATCAAAAGAGAAGCTCAGTATTCTGAGCTAGTCATTGGATATGCATGCAGTAAGTCACAGAAAGAGGAAAGAGGGGGGAAAGAGATAGATAGATAGATAGATAGATAGATAGGTAGACAGATAGATAGATAGATAGATAGATAGATAGAGACAGAGGGCGGAAAGACAAACAGATGGAGACGTCATGCGGTCAAACGGTTGATGCACACAATATCGTAGGACCGAGTTTAAGATGGAATAACTCAATAAGTAGACAAATTAGAGGTACCGATAATCATGGGAGAGGTGCGGAAGGTGAGAGAAATAGGTTGCGACGTCGGTCATTTGAATTCGGAATATTTCTTAGCCTGAATTACCGTTAGAGTTGAAATAGCACAAAAAATGAACACTTCTGCAAACTTTTAAAACATGTACAAAAGTTGGAAAGAGACGTTAGTGATATTCTTAGACATAACCATCTATGAAAAAAACAACAAATATTTATAATTGAAAAGTTCACTTAGTCTGCAGCCTTTAAATGATCGTCGGGATCTTTCTTATCACCAGCTAAGGATTTCTTCAGCATCAATTACAATTGACAAGCCGCCAAGACGGACAAGAACAGTGCCCACCCAGAGAGCAAGTATCTTTGATGCTGAGGAAAATCCTTAGCTGGTGATAAGAAAGATCCCGACGATCATTTAAAGGCTGCAGACTAAGTGAACTTTTCAATTATAAATATTTGTTGTTTTTTTCATAGATGGTTATGTCTAAGAATATCACTAACGTCTCTTTCCAACTTTTGTACATGTTTTAAAAGTTTGCAGAAGTGTTCATTTTTTGTGCTATTTCAACTCTAACGTAATTCAGGCTAAGAAATATTGCGAATTCAAATGACCGACGTCGGAATCAATTGAGTTGGATTGCAAATGCGAAATGTAATCTAAGTCGCAATAGTTTAGTCTTAAATGAATAGATAATGAACTGATAACACAAATGGCATAAAGTGTGTCTTTTCATCTGTAAACTGTGGTCTTCGAAAGTATTATTTTTTTTCGAATTTAAACCTAACACGCGACTTTGTTTTTCTTGTGGTATTTTATGCATTGAAAACTTTGTTTTTAGCCAAGAAAGGATTCATCAAAAAGGGTGTAAAGGTCTTGATCAAGATGTATAACTACTTTAAATTCTGAGCAAAGGGGATGAAGGAGAGACAATACGGTTAGGAAAACGATAGAAGAAAGATAAAGAGAAAAAGATAAGCCTCTGTCGGTGTTTAAAAAAGAATGTTAATTTTTCTGGGATTTGGGATTAAAACATCACACGGTGACCCATAAATGACATAATTCATAACATAATTCAATATAATTCAATTACCTGGTATTGTAACTGTGCAGAGGCAATACTTTCCTTGAAATCCAATACACTGACTTCATCTGCCGTGAAACTCCCAGCCAATCACTGCCCCTAGCTGATGTCCCAGATGGTAAGACGGCGTCACAGAGACCGAAATGGGAATGTCTACATTCAGGGCAGTATACCCCTACGTAGAATAAGTCCCCTAAGCTGGTCGAAACTGATCAGTGCGGAGACATTCCTCTGGGCTACTTGGGTACGGTAGCTATTAATGTCTACAATGTCAACAAGTTTACGAGATATTCCACTTCAGGACAGGATTACCCACATGAGAAAAAAATTCACATCGCAGTAAAAAACTCACTTCTTAAATGTTTAAAAATTGTTTGAAACAATCTCCCTATCTAATAATCTCTGCTGCTGTCATAGACTAATTCAAAATTTCATAAAACTCAAGGGAGTAAAGACTCAAAAACAGATGGTCGGTTTAAGATTCACCCCTTATAAATATCCGCAGATACAAACTCAAGATACGAATGAAATAAAAATCACACTTACGTGAAGGATTCACCGATCAGTTTAATTACAAAGCAGACATCCTCAGAGTATAATTATCATCTTATGACAATAACTAACCATTTAACAGCCGATTATTTGCTTGATCAGATTTGAAGCATATTTGCATCCTTAGTTTAAAAGTAAAGCATTTTCAAAGAAGTCAAGATTTCTCTCCCTCTCTCTCCCCCTCTCTCTCTCTCTCTCTCTTCTCTTTCTTTCTCAATCTCTGTCTTCTCTCCTTTTATCTCCCGAAAAATGCACTTTTGAACCATTATAAAATAAAATTCAACAGCAAATCAATTATCCTTTCTTTCCCTTTGCCAATCTATGAGAGAAAGATAGAGAGTTTCGACAAAGAACTATCTAAAAAATCAAAATAGTTAATGACTTTTAAAAAACGGTCTAAAATAAAAGATACACTTGAAAATAAAAAAAAGTTAAAATTATGGACGAGAGGGGACACATTGTACCCAGAATTCAAACTGTGTTTTATGCAATCTTAGCTCCTTTAGAGTTTAATACCCTTGTGCAATTTTAGTAATATAAGGCACATCAAAGGCAGCATCTGAAACTGCAAAATAGAATCTTTGGTAAGTTTACTAACCCCACTACCTTCTAGGCTATAAAACAGTGCAAATAAGGGGAAAGGTCAACATCTTAAGGGAAATTTTTGTTTATGTATAACTTTGCACCCGTTTTCATTATATCGTGGGAGTTGTAAAAAAAAGGTTTGTTGAAAGTCAACATATGATTGTTCTGTAAGCCTCTGAAACTGAGTGGCCAGTCAAACAGAACGGACTGTCCAGATGAGTACGCCGAGAAGACAACACAAGATATCTGAATATTGACAAAACTACATTGTATTCAATCACACTTTCTCCCGTCAACAACAACAATGACAACCTCTGCATTGAACCACGTAGCGTCATGGTCTAATGATAAAGACTTGGCTCTCGGACAAAGAGGTCTTGGGTTTAAGTCCTGGCTTTGCAGGACGTAGTTTAGTTCTTGGTTGGGAAAGGCGTTTTACACACATTTCCTCGCCTCCCCCAGGCCTTAATATGAGTACCTGGGTGTAGGCGGGGAAAGATCTTGTCACTATGCTAAAGTTCTGCCCTTTATCTCATCTATGAGTTCAGATGGTATATTTGTTGGTAATGATCCGCCTTGGAACCCATGTAATGCCCTTAGAACTTTTGAGTGGACGATGCGCATTTATATAAAAAAAAAACGCCCCTTAATCAATCGCTGATGCCCTTTTCAAGCTGAGATCGTAGCAAGCTCCCGTTTTCTTGTCTCGCATTTGTCATTTCATTTCTCGCTATAATTATTATCTAAACTATCATAATACAGGCAAGACGCCCCACTTCGAGTGTCAGCCTCAATTTTTTAACATTCTGTGGTGGCTTAGCATTACATCAATGAGTTGTTATTTGTTTGTGTTTAACTTCTCCTAAGTCTCTCAGACTGGCAAGAGCTACAGCCATTGCGTCCAAGCTTGGAATGAAATGAAAATCTCACTGAAGAGAATAATCACCTATAGGTCCGGATACCGAGTTAAGTTGAATCATAAGGAAGACCGCATTTCAGTCCACATTATTTTTTTCTCCTTCTCTGTTCTTTACAAAATTTTAGAGCTAAATCTGATTTTCAACATAATTCAATTACCTGGCATTGTAACAGTGTAGAGGCAATACTTTCCTCGAAATCCAAAACACTGACTTCATACTTGCGATAATCTCCATATACCATGTACCATTATACATCACCGAGAAGGTTCGAGAGCGTTGGACTACACCAGACACCAGACCATTTTCATGCAACAGGTGAAGAAAAAGTAGCGAGGGGAATTATTTGGAAATTAATTAAGTTTAAAGAAAGCAGGACGAAAACAAGGAGGTATCGAAACTATATTTTAAAAATATACATGTATTTAAAGATAGACAGAATTTAGGTAAGATGTGGAAAAAGCGAAAGTTTGGAAATCCGTTGTTTGGGGTCTAATAAGCTGCAGGCTGTGACAGCGCAAAGAAAATGAGGGCCTATACCGTCTCACAAATAGTTACATAGTTAAGCAGTCGAGGATACCAAAAGGAGACGTATTACAAACGCAAACTATTTTCTTAGTCATGCTAGATATGAAGTTTGCTCGTTCGTGAATTAGCAAAGGGCTTGTTTGATATAGCCTGTCCACAGTCAAGTTGCCGCGGTTAGTGCTTTTTATTTTTGATTTGTTAAATTTCACGTCCTCGAAAAAGGCTGATCAAAATTAGTACGCTCACAAACTGACGGTCGTGTTTTCATGACTTGTGACACCAATGAGGTATAGTCTGGTAACAGTGACATAACACCAAACGTGAAGAATACTCGTACTTTGTCAGCTTTCAAGTTAAAAAATTGTCTTATATGCTATAAAGACGGGTTTCTGATATTTTCTGATCCCGATAAGAAAGTTTGGTTCTTTCATTTTCTTTCTTTTCCCACCTCATCTTAATTTTTTTACCTACCCTCTTCCTTCCCTCACTCGTCTTGTCTTCCAAACACACACATTGTCTGTTAATTCCTTCTTTATTAATTTAAAACATATTTGAACACGTAATCATTTTAACTCTAAAACTTAAAGCTTATTTGCATACATCGTCTTTCCCCTTAAGGATCACATATTTTGCAGTGTATCTTTATGGGTCGGGAAGCGAAGTCTTATGATTTTTTAAGTTGTGAATTTGAAAATCTTACCCGTAATCAAACCCATGTGAAGACAGGTAGGCGAATAAATTAGACAGTAATAAGACCCCCCTATTTTCAAGATGAGAATAAAAAAGATTGTGAATCTCTATATAATTAGGGGGTCTGTTTTAATACCATAACCTCTCCCCTTCCTGTTAATGCTAGGTTTAAAATATAAACGCCCTTTACTGTGATACATGTATTTGGATTGGTCGCTCGAAAAGCGCAGTGATTATGAATAAAAATTTCCAAGGATCAGTTCAGTGGACTTGCGCTAAATTTCGTACTTTCATAATCGTCTCAATTGTTAAGGATGCATTGGTGAATGAAGGCACAATATAGTCTGCAGAACTTTCCTGCATTACTCGGCGTGTGCTTTGGGAGAAGCTCCCGAAAATGCTAAAGGTTTATCGTAAATATAATGAGAAGATTTTTTGTGGCACAGGTGACAAATCAAGGTTTTCGTAAAAGTGTAGGCAATCCTAATGTTCTCAAACCAACAGCTCTTGGCTTGTGTGCCAAGCGCCGTAAAGTTCACAATGTAAATACATGCAATATTAATGCAGACAGTTTTAAAGCTTACTAATTAATCTTTCATTATCCATCTAATTATTTTCAAGATTATTTAGAACGAGAGCATGAGCGTTTCAAATGAAGTGTTATGATTTGTTGATAAAAATATTAGTAGCTTCATTTTGGGTTTCACTTGAAGAAAATACGTCCACAGGGCGTATAGCCTATAGGCTGCGTGATAATGTTTAATGTTGATCCCCTCCCCCCTCTCTCTCTTTCTCTCTCTCTCTCTCTCTCTCTCCCTCTCTCTCTCTCTCTCTCTCTCTATCCCTCAGTAGAATTAAAATCTATAACATTTGTAAAGTTCTGATGGAACTGTGGGACTACATCTATGCCAATAAATCCCCTTTCTTTGCTTAGGACTACAATTCAAAATGCACCTCCTTGCCCAGTGGCGGCGACATCTGTAACTCCACTACAGACCTGGCGTGAGATTGCTGGCCTCGAGACTCCGATATTTATGTGTTGTATAAGAGCAAAGAATTTCATTTTTAAATAGTATGACATCTTTGACTTGGAGAGTCTGCGCCTTGAGACGACAGCGAGCACATATGGCAAACGATCCCGTTTTGATGTATTGCCTAAACTTCGATAAAATCCAGTATTGGGTGGATTTTTGGGAGCCAAGAAGTTCCCAACCACCAAACTCAGCGCAGTCTTGAAATTATAGTCATCATAAACCATTGTCATTGCTTGCTGTGAATTTCGTCTTGTTTCTTCAACATATAGAGTTAAGAGTCTCCTAAGCTACCCTGGGCTTTCCAGACATAAGTTATTTTTAAAATGTTGCCTCTAATATCTATAGAATTATGGCAGAGAGGTGGCTTGGAAAAACCAGGCAAAAGTCGAAATTTTGACATTTCAGTTACTGGATTCAATGCTCTACTATATCTCAAAAAAGTGTGTTTTATGTCCCAGCTCTTTTCTATAACCTTTGCAAGCAAAAAATAATGGTTGTTTAACAATTTTTTTAAAGGGCTCTAACTCAAAGCTGGACTTGGCGACTTGTGTCTGATTTTCCCTGGCCACCTTACAATTTTGTCAGGCCAGGAGGGGGGGGGGGGAGAAGAATCCTAATATGGAGAACGGTATCGATCGTATGATACACTGCACCACTAGACTATTATGAAACGCTTATGTGGACGTACATTGTTCATATCCTTCATTTGACGCGACTGGACCTTAAGGCGACCCTATTCTCAATGGGTGCAATCTGGGGTTTTCTTACACTACACAAATTAATTATCGTCGCCTTCTTACCTTTTAGATGACGCTGTAGCCACCTTCTGGGTAACAACAATACAAGCAGGG
>BMAT01007653.1:198360-210730 GCA_019649035.1 Elysia marginata | reverse complement strand
CTCACTCACTCGTTCTCTTTCCTAATGAATTTTGGCTAAATGCTGTAAATTCTGATGTGATTAATGGTTCATTTTTTATTTATTTTAAACATGTCTTTGATATGATTGATCTCAATATACTTAACAAAAAACATTCATTTTATGGGTTACATCTCTTATGCCTCCAGCTTATTTACTCCTTTCTTTCTGATAGTATGCAAAATGTATCATTTATAAAAAGAACTTCCCCGTCAACTATAATTAAATGTGGAGTTCCGTGAGTTTTTTCAAGACCTCTTTTATTTTCGTTCTACATTAATGATCTTCCTTTGCATTTTAATGGGGCCATGATTATGTGGAGATCTTTGTTGATGAATGATACGTGTATCTGCCTATCTGATGCGAATTATGAATCTGTTTTTTCAGAAATTGCCAATATTTGCTAATGTCGTTTCACGTTGGACATTTTCTAATGTTATGGAAATTTACCTTATAAAAAACCTGACAAAAATTTATTATTATTATGGCGACGCAGAAATGTCAACGATTTCCTACAGCTCAGCAGACTGTATTAACCAACGGTCAACCTGCAAGTTTTTACTACTAAATTGACGGTCCTCTGATCGGGTAATATTTATGATGGTTGTCCCACAAAAGCAAATGTCTCTGATATTACGAAAGAAACTTACCAATCGGCAAGGATTAAAAACTTTACCATTGAGGACTGCAGGAAAAGTTGCTATTGTGCTTTTATTCACAGTGAATTATAATAAGATAAGATAACTTACACTTTATTGATCCATGATTGGAAATTTGGCATGGACATAGGTGCTGGAACAAATGGCATATAGTTTGACAACTGAATTTCACACTGAAGCACAGAAATACATTAAATATACATAGTTACATACCATCAAGACTTACGATAAACAAACACATTTTTACGACAGAATCAAGTTTCTCTCTTGGTCTCACTCAACTCACTTCCTTACCTCTCTCAGATTTCTCCTTACGGTCATAAATTCACATACATGAAGAGTGTGGCATGGATCATTAACTATATTTACGTGCTTTGGTCATAGAGTACTTTTTATAGAGATCGTTTAAAAGTGTCAGCTTCGCACCCACTATTTTCCCAGTCTTTTTTATAGATTTATTAAATATTCTTTGTTTGTCCCCTTCTGTGATGTTCCCTCCCCAACAACTAGACAAATAATAGATTAATGTTGTAGGGAGGTGCTTTTGAAAATCAATTAAGAATTCTTAAACCTTAAAATATTTCTAATTGCAAATCTAGTGCCTTTGTAAATCTAAAACTTTTTGTTGCTGCGGACGGGTCTGTGAAAAAATGTTTAACTATTCATGTTGATGTTCAGATCTATACATAATATCTTTAAGCATATCAAGAAATTGTTTACAGCATGTTCCAATGACACGAAACGTTTTATTTTATCCTTATCTAGGGTTGACCTTCTCAAAAGTTATATTTGTTTCAATGTTATTGCTTTTTGCAGTTCTCTACCTTCTTATATAAGACAAAACACTGTTTTGGTGTCAAGATTTCGTTCAAACTTAAAGTACCATTTGCTGAGTTGTAACAATTCCTCAGTCGTTTGCCATAGCCCAAATATCATAAGCATGAAATTTAACAAAATAGCAATATGCAGGTAAAATAAAAAAAAAACTATCACTATCATGTCACATTGTATTGTGTGTGCTCTATGTCATAGCTGGTGATACGACTAACATGGACCTAACTCATAAGATTGGTTTACTCGTGCTGTTAAGCATAATTATGTGGTGTGAGGCTAATCGTTAAATCTTTTTCATTGTAATTACCATCATAGTCATTATTATCATTATCATTATCATCAATATCATCGTTATTATCATCATTACCATTACTGCTGCTGTCTGTTTTTCAGTGATAATTTTAATAAATATTTTAATTTATTTAAGTAATATTATTCCCATTATCATCGTCATCATTACTTTCACCATCATCCTCCCCATCCTCCTCATCATTATCATCTTCATTATCATCATCATCATCATCATTATCATAATATCATCATTATTCCCACTGGTTGTTTTTTTTTAATTTGATCATTATGGCATTAATTTTTTAAAATTTTTTATGCCATCAATAAGCTTATATATATGAAATTAGCTTGCGAATTCTTTTCAATATAATTATTCAGTTTCTTTAATGGTATAAAGCTGCATACATTGTTATTAGACTACTCTTTTATTTAACATCCAAATAAAAAGGCACTGTGCCTTATTGTTACCTTTGTGAAAAAAGTTAGTTCAGTTTGATCTCTCTCTCTCTCTCTCTCTCTCTCTCTCTCTCTCTCTCGCTGTTCTAATGTTCTCTTTTTTCTCCCCTTCCTCTTATCGCACTCTGCAACTGTACAAGGGCACTGAAGACCTTCGTACACAAGTCAAACGTGTTACTCATTATTATCAAGTGCGACGATTTTAAGCGTGACTAGACAGTGAGTTGCCAAACATCTTAAGTTTATACGGTTGTCCTATTTGAGAATATGTTATTATGATCTGTTTGGGTGTCTGTCTGTCCAGGCTTTTACTTATATTTAAGTCTGCATATGTTTTCCTATATTCATCTCCTTTAAACTCATCCTTGTCTGCCTGTTTTTCTGTCTGTCTTTCTATTTCTCCCTCTTTCTCTATCTATCTATCTATCTATCTATTGTTCTGTCTATCTACCTATCCATCTGTCTATCTATCTAACTATTGCCTATTTCTCTGCGGTTGTTATGTGCAGATGGTTACCCAATAAGATTTCGTAAGAAAAAAGCGCATTTTTTTTATTTCTAAGGAATGGCAAATGTTACAGACCAATTTGTCAAACTTATTCAAAACCATCAAAATTTCAAAATATATCAATTTATCTGATACATAATTGTTATAGATTATGTAAATCAGCCAGTCAGAATGTTGTCCTTTTAAGGGTTTTTATAAACATTCATTTTCGAAAAATGCATGTTGTTTTCTCAAAGAAATTTAAAACATAATAACTTAAGCTTTACTATAACACTAGATCTCGATTTCAAATCAAGTATATGTATTGTAAAAAAGTTAGTTTAGAGAATGCTTTTGTAGTAGAAGGGCTCTAACTCAAAACTAGATTAGAAATTTTGTGCCTGATTTAATGCCGTTATCTTGCGTGTGAAAATTAGAGCAGATTTGCGTATTTTCATTCTACTAGTGTTTATTTCATCGCGGTTAATTCGGGGTTTTCTGATGGCTGTATTTTCACTATGTTTTTACATTATATATGGACATACCGCCGTATTATGAAACTATTGCCTCAGTGGTAAAACTTATTTTTCACTCTGAAAAAAAAAATCCGTGATATAAGTATACAAAATGTCTCTAGTGGTCTGGTCGCTTTACAAAGTTATTGCTATCTACGGGATAAAAGTGCTATTATTCGTATGAAGCTTGTATAGACTATGTATTTCAATTTTAGAGAGGGAGCCGACGGGAAACATTTACTCTTTGTACGCAATAACGTTAAAATAAAAATTATGCGTACCTTTAAGGTTGATACGAGTCCTAGAAGTCGTTTTAAAAAAATTACGACAATATAACAACAATTCTGCTTACGTATTAACTCAGCAAGTTTAAATCCGAGGGATTTAAGGAAAAGACCATATTTATTTCTTATGTTGCGATGACGATGCACGCTATCCTGAAAATTTAATGGCAAATTCCGTCATTGTCAAAACCGGCTTAAGCCCACTTTTAAATTAATTTTTTTTAAATTTTAAAGGTGTAAAATCTTGTGATTGTTTGTTTAAACGGAGACCACAACTTGATTGTTTGATTATTTGTTTCAAACTTACAGTGTTCAAGTACAAGAAACGGGGATTCCAACCCTAATTTAAAGATGCTTGTGGGCGTGTAGTGGGTTTGTACTTGTTGGTGTAATTACTAAGTACAAAGATAATCACACAATAAAATTTGAACGTATAGGTCAATAATTGTCAAGAAATAAAGGATTTTAGAAGGAAAATTGCAACTTTTAAAAAATCATAGCCACAAACATTCATTCCTTATAGAAATGATACTGCACAAGAGAACGGGGATATAGCAATATGTGAGGATAAGCGTCCAATGCAAATAAAAAGTTAATTATAGTTCATTCACATGACCATTGTACTTGTAAATGCGTGCAAAGAATTGCTCCCGAGGTTCAAAACAATTCACGGAATGAATTCAGGATTTATAAAGCGGTATTGCCCAACTGAAATCAATGGGTGGAATATAATACCTAAACGCAGAGACTAACCTGTGTTTTTTATATGTATGCATTATTTGTGTTTGCAAAAAACAATTTTCATAACTTCTGTATCTCAGTCTCTTACACTTTCAATTTTACCTATGTGGTGTGTGATATGTTTGTAAAAAAACTTTGAATAATTAGATATTGCTATCATATTTTTAAAAATGACTGCTGGCTGTTTGGTGACCTCCATTAAAACGTAGCAAATTACGGCCGGCAAAGTTTCAAGCTTGTAATCCCATGTTATTTTTTCTCAAATTTCAAATCATTCTTTCGACACCTGCTGCTCGAAAGAAAAAAAAAGAATTCGAGATCTCCCCCCCCCCCTCTAAATTGTAATCTTATATGCTAATGAGCTCAGTTAAAAAGTTTGGTATTTTGTACAACGTGTAACGAAAACGACTTTTTTTGCGCTATCAATGGGCTTTGTTAGTATCGGGTAATACTGCACTATAACCAACGCTAATAAGATTTCTTTTTATTAATCTCTACATACGTGAATTTACTGTAGTAGATAAATTTGAAAATGTCACAAAGAAATAGTTATGCTGAACTATTTCTCTATTAGTGTACCAAGAAAAGTAGGCCTAAAACTAGGGCCGGACTAAAGGAGGGAGGGGGTAGAGACGGTGACATGTTTACTTACTTTTCAAGCGTTAAAGCAGAATTCCAGTTCATGAAGTTATAAGAATTTTGAATTCTGTTTCTTCGTAACAAACGTTTAACACATGTATAGGCCTATGGAAAACCAAATACACGCATGTTCTGTTGGAGATGACGTGACATCTCATTAATCCATGTACCATAGTTTATTTTAAACTCTATTCCTTGTTGTACTTGTACTAATTGAGTTGTGTCGTACTTGTTGTAAATTCCTCTTAACAGCCGAGTGCAATGACCCTGATGATCAGAATTTTTTTTATTATTTTAAAGTGTTGGCGTGTATTAGAGTCTATTATAATTTTCTTTGTACAGCCAGGAAAAAAAATTCACAATTCACTTTTAAAACTTGATGCTTCTTGGCACCCAAAAACAAATCTGTAATATAGCCTACGTTATCACAAGCACTGGAATTGGAAAGAACATGTAAGTTGATTAATCGATATTATTAAATCCTAAAGCGGATAAACTGTATTGAGCGTGAAGTCTGGGTGAGACTTAGGCATACTGTATCTGCCAATGCTTGGTTTCCTTTAACTTAACCTTCACCTCCTGCTAACATTGGGTTAATTGCAATGCTTAATGTTACCGTAAAGTCTGGGTAATGCAGTGAAAATCTCGTGAGTGAGGTTTCCAGGTTGTTGAAGTCTCAATATGGCCTCCATTTCGCGTCAGCAGACGTAGCGATTGCTTACTAATTTTAGTGACCATAGGACGCACGCTGCCAACCTTGTACACTACTTAACAGATTAAAGACAAATCAGACCAAGCTGCACTTACAGGAGATTACAACAAAGAGAAACAGCACTAGCTCTGGCACAGTTGGCCCGTCGCGACATCCGACCGAATCTGAGCACAAAACGTTCAAAGAGTTTTGTGTAAACTTTAAGAGGCGACGCAGTTAACAAACAAAAAGTAAGATCTTAAATCTTTCTTAAAATGGATTTACCACGTAAAGGATTTCAAGGCAAAATGAGACGGTTTTTTTTTCTCAAAATTTGGCAAACTATTTGCCTTTCTATTTCACTTTCTATCTAATTAAATTTGAAAAGGTAAAGATTTTATGGAGTAACCCACCGCTGGGTCAGTTGTTTAACAAAAATAACTTTTAAGACAGAAAAACAACCACTTTTAACTATCACTTAAATGAAAAATTTATAACAGGGTATAATGGCGATTGTCGCAGTTTGCCTCAAATCCCTTTAGTAGCCTACTGGAAAATATAAACTGAATTATACGCCACAATAGCAGCTCAGGCACTTAGTTAAAAGAGCCAAGGTTTTTTTTCAAAAGTCAATAGCATCTGGCTGAGGCTCAAACATCACGCAAACTAGCTGTCTGGTTACGGTGGCACCTAGACATGCAGCCTTTATAGAATTAGGCCTACTATTAACTAGGGCTAATGTGTTACATTGGTAACATCTTAACTTAGGCCATACATCAGTTGTTTTTTTCATATCCCCATCATTGAAAAAAAAAACACATTCACGGTACCACCACTGTGGGAGTCAAGAAAAATGGCATACATAGATAATTATAAATAATGTAATCAAAGAACGTTTTCCTCCAGCTGAAATCTCACACAACGAGCAACATTCAGGCTCCTAGTCCTAACGTTGCTAAACATTCATAGTGTCGTGGGATATGATTTTTTAAAAGTTATGAGTCGTATACATGTACATGTATTTAATAGAGTGCATTAAGAAGGCCTACAATTACATCGATGATGATAATAAAAATGCAGATCCCAAAATATACTCTGGCTCTAACTCACAGCAAAAAGGCTACTGAACACTGCATGGATTTTAAAATCACCCTCCCTATTTTTAGACGTAAAAAACGATCTATATACATTGTAGTATTCCCTACTTATCAAGTTGTTTACAAGAACTCTTACAATTATACAAAGCCCAGAGAGTTTTGGGATCAAATGACTCCATTTTTACTAAAAAACCTATATGCCATATTCGACTTTTGAAATGAAAGTGTTTTCTTTTATAGATCCTAAGGTCTGGAATGGTTTATCATAAAAAGCTAAGAGAAGTGACACAATTGAATCTTTTAAATGAAATTAAAAAACTGAATTTTTAAAGAAGATTTTCTTGTTATTTCATAACAGTGTCGGCACTTATTTTTATGCACTTCTATGTAACTGTAAGGACAATGGCTATTTTTATAGGATGTGATGGTTTTTATGCATTTGCATTGTAAAACTCTTCGTTCTTGTTTAATTTTACTTTTTAAGAACGGTTGTAATTATAACTAAGGTAACTTTGTTCAACTGCAATGTATGAATTAGCACCACCAAGCAATGTATAGTGGATTTTAGGTGCTCTATAAATAAATCGTTATTATTATTACAATGTATTATTATTATTATTATTATTATTATTATTACATGGCAAATTGCCTGCAAAACTGGAATTGGTTTAAGTAAAGAATCTAAGAATAAGCTAACCTGCTATTAAAAAAAAATCCCTTTTCTTTTCTTTGTGTCGCCATAATTTTGCATTATCTACATCGGGTTTGTCTTCTTCTTTCCGTAGGCTTACCTTCTGCGCGTCTGATATTCTTGTATTTTAAATTTCCTATCAACGCTTTCACTTTATTTTTCATCTTCCTAATAAAACCATTTTATCTCCTTTATCATGGTCCACATATCTCTCTAAATCTCTATCTCTCTGAGTCTGAGTCTCTCTTTCTCTCTATATGTATATATTTCTCTCTCTCTCTCTCTCTCTCTCTCTCTCTCTCTCTCTCCACCTTTTTATCTAAGTTTTTAAGTTTCAGGTTTTTTATGCTTTGAATCAAAGTGCTCAAATTTAAGGAGTTTTTACACACACGTATGTATTTGTGTGTGATGGTGAATGTATACAGTGTGTATGTATCTCTCTTACTGTCTTTACATGTATTTGTTAATGATGCCAATAGCTTTGAGAGAAAAAAAACCATGAAAACGCGGCTAGTATTGCATATTGTGTTTAAAAAAAGATGTGCAGCATACATTGAATGCATGTAAATAAAAAACTTGAAGCAACCTGAAAAACCTGAAGTTTGTCATCCCTGTGTTTGTAGGCCTACATGTCTGTATTTTCCTCTCTCACCTTCTCTTTTGGTCATAAACCATGAATTTCTACAGCAAGATTAATCTTGATAACATATAGATTCTATAGCAGGATTTTAATTCGAACAGCTATGTGGATTTAAAACAGCGGTGTATAGATTAATTCTACTGCAGTATTATCTGTAGTAGCTGAGGGATAGATATATCTACTTTACTCACAGCTGAACGAGACATGACGTCAAAGCTATCTCTTACGTCCGCAAAAACACCTCTGCACAGTGGAATTATTCTGAGCCTTATACTGTTATAGAGGTCAATAGTTTGTTCTTTAGCTTCTCACTTGTTGATTAGCGTATATATACTGAGCGCCAAAAGAAACGCAACATGACATTCCTTAATTTAGCGCCCATGCACGCTTTAAAGAAAGGTTGGTGAGTTGATTTTTTGTGTGTTGTGAGTAGTAACACATCTGAACATGAGTTCAAGCACACTCCCGAGTCTCGTGCGCGGTTTGCCAGTCAAGGTGAGCGATTTTCGAATACCCTGTAAAAAATGTAAAATCCGTGCGTGTAGAAAAACCACGTGGTCGAGATTCTCAAAATTACACACAAGGGTACCTTACTAGGTGCCCAATAATTAATTGCCATTTTTTTAATTAAACGATTTTATTTTTACCAATTGCCACGCTTATCTGAAGTTGATCGCAATCGTGCTTTAGGACTGCTCCAAGCAGGTCTTCCTATCAGTGAAGTTTCCATCCGTATGAATGTAAACAGGAAGACGATTTTCAGACTCAAACAACGTCTACATGAGACGGATACGGTGAGTGGTCGGCCCCGTTCTGGGAGGCCTAGGTGCACTACGCAGAGGCAAGACAGAAACCTCGTCAGAAATCATATGAACAACAGACTTCTTTCAGTTTCAGCTTCATCGCGTCAGACAAGAGGAAGAAATAACCAACGTATGAGTGCAAACACAGTAAGAAGACGTTTATCTACCTCTGGCCTACGTGCTCGTCGTCCATACATCGGCCCCCATCCTGACCCAGCGTCACCGACATCAACGTAGGCTATGCGGCCAGGAACATGGCGCGTGGGATCGCATCCAATGGCGAAGTGTCGTATTCAGTGTCGAATCTCGATTCTGCACTGACCATGCTGATGGCCATGTACTTGTATGGAGAAGAAACGGTGAAATATACCAAGCAGATTGCGCTAGGGAACACGACAGGTGGGGTGGAACATCTTTGATGATGTGGGGTGCTATCTCTTACAATGATAGGATTGGGGCAGTTTTTACACGATAGAAGGGCGATAAATGCTCAAACATACGTGCAAGATGTGCTTCAGGCTCACGTGGTGCCTTACACCGCCATGCATAGAAATCTTGTTTTTTAACAAGACAACGCAAGAGCTCACACAGCCAGATACACTCAAAAGTTTCTTGAGCAAAGCGACGTCCAAGTTCCGCCATGGCCAGCACTTTCGCCGGACCTTAATCCAATCAAACATTTGTGGGATTACTTGCAAAGGAGGCTGGACTGTCAAGACCATCGATCTCAAAACCCCGATGATCTTGAACATTCCTTACGATGGCACTGGAATGCTATTCCTAGACAAATTACAGACCCTAGTATCGTCGATGGGACGTCGATGTGCTGCTGTACTGGAAGCCCAAGGTTGGCACACAAATTATTAGCCGGAGCCTGTCTTGATTTGTAATTAATTTTCTAAAGACTTATCTACTGGACAGGTATGTAAATATATGGTCAAAATTGCTGTATAGTTTGCATTGTGGAACTTTACCAATGGTATCCTGTTTTCATAAAATCTACTTTATCGAGGGTCTTTTGTTTTAATCTAATTTCCTAGTCCTCACAGGCCACCGATGAATGTGGCGTTATTTTAAGTTGAAAAAAACAAAAAAATACCCTTTAAAATGATGTATTTTCAGTAATATGTATTAAAGATTCGATGTTGCGTTTCTTTTGACGGTCAGTATACTATATAATACTATGGAAAAAATGAAAAAAAAAACGAAAAAAAAATCTTTATGATTAAGCCTCAAAATGACCAGATTTGGTGCATGTCCCAAGAATAATGAACATGTATTATCCTTCATGTCAACACAATTTCGAGATGGGGGTCAGCCATTTTTCAACTCTCACAGTGGTTGGCAAAAAATTTCTCTATTTTTTTTTTAATAATACAGGGTTCTTACTTAGCCCGTTGACTGCCTCAACAACTGCTTAAACAATTACAATTTTCATGAGCGATAATGACTGCATTTTGACTCGGATATCAGAAACTGTCCATTCCGTCTTTAAAATTATGAACAGAATCTACGAAAACACAATTTCTGGACAGAGGACAAGGGGAAGGAAGCTCCTGCAAGTTTTCGTACATTTTAGTTGTACCTCTACCAATTGCCACACTAATCTTTATGTTTGACAAAATTTAGGCTGGAACCGGCACTACATGCTGTTGAAAATGGGGAGTTTGTTGTCTAATAGAAGGTCACTATTTTGAAAACCGTAATGACAGTTACCAATCCATGCAGCGTAGTCAATTTAGAGGAAAACATGATTAAAATCCATTTATCATGGTTGCTATGGGGACCGTAGCTATCTTAAATTTTCATCCTCAATTTGATGATTTTCAAAATCTATCTTGCCTCTGTTTTACATGTAATTGAAATCATTTCAAATTTGTTGTCTAGTCCTGGAAAGATTGTATCTTTGAATTAATATGTAGTATTTTTTGGATATTATTAAATTTTTTTCAATTTTCAAAATTTCCTATGAAAAAGATTGAAAAAGTGATTTGTTTCAAACATTGTTTAGGATCTCTTTAAAACTAGGCCAAATTTTGCACAAAAAAGGCCTCCCAAAAAAGGCCACATTTTTTATTACCACAATCAAAGGCACCCACACACCAATTTTCAAAACGGTTCAGCAAAAAATTAACAAACAAAAAAAAGGAGATACATTTTCAGTACAAAAAAAAATCACATTCAGAGAAAAACGCAATTTAGTTGGCAAAATGAAAAGGGACAATCAAGGCACCTTAATTTTATGAATATATCATGGATTTGTGTTGTAAATTAGTCAAACTTTAAAGATCTTTAAAATCATGACCTCCAAATGATATGAAACATAGGATAACTCAGCCCAAAACAGGTGTCATTTTCGCCCTTACGAAAATAATAATAAATATGTTTAGAGTTTTCCACCGCCGAAGGCAGTCTCATGACTTTACATATATAGTACATGTATTTCATTTCTTAATTTTTGTTTGGGTTTCCCCTGGTATGTGATCATTTTACCTCCTTTTTTTCAACGGAAAAAGACCACTTCTTTACATTTGTTTCAAGCACTTGTCTTCACAATAAGTTAGTTACAAAAAAAAAAAAAAAAAACCAGCAACTGAAGGGACAGAAAATTTCTGTTTCAGTTTTCGAGTATTGCTTTAGTCTTAGGAATTGTCTTAACAACTCTTATGGACACTCATCTCATCAAGCAAACATCTCTTTTAACTGTGTTAATACAGCGCGCAAACGCCGTCACAGCCAACGCGAATGCCGCTTTTGAGTAGAGCCACCGCTTATGCTGTGCATGATAAGATACAACTCAAGATCTAAATCTAAATTTTTTAAAGAGAGATAAGAAATGACATTCTGTCTTTCTCTAAAAAAACGGTGTTTTTTTTTTTACTATTATATATGATTTTTATTATGTCCAGACAATAAGTTCTTTCTTTATTTGTTCCAAAGCGAAAATTGACCCAAAACTGCATAAAAGACAAAAGCAATGAAAATATTGGTATCTTTCTTAGTTTAAATTGTGTAGTGAATGTTATGATACATGGTTAGATTATGACCTGTCAGTCCTATTTTCTCTCCAATTCCATTCCAAATCTCTCTTTTTTTTACTGTGGATTCTTTGCAACTTCTAAATTCATAACATCTCTTTTATTCATGGACTCGGCATCGTCCATACCCTTCAATTAACAAAGTAGACTAGCTAGTAGTTATGAATAGACCAATCATTCTCTTGGAAAACCCATGCCTACAAGTTTCTATTTTTGGAAATTATGCGAGGGAGCTAGCTGATTGGTTGATAGCAAGAAAGCCGCTGCAGCGTTCTGAAAATATTCACTCTAGTAGAAATCTCAGCCTTTGACCGTGCGAACAGAAATTAGTTCTTGTTCGCGCTCTATTTGAACAGTCCCTCTATAACATTACAAATCCATTCCAGAACGAACATACCGTGTTCGTGTTCGCGCTTTGTATAAACGCACCTTAAGTCTTATCCTAAGCCCGTGTTTCCACTGAAACAGAAACAAACCGACCGAAAA
>BMAT01007653.1:172011-185727 GCA_019649035.1 Elysia marginata | reverse complement strand
TCCTCAATTTTCTTGTGCATCACCTTTTCTCCACAACCTTTTTTTTCCCTTGCTAACAACATTTTAATCTTCTTGGCTCACTCTCTCAACACAAATGTTTTTCTTTAGTTAGCATTGACAATGCTTCAAACCACTGGGTTCTTTTTTCTTCACAATCAAAAGTCAATACATGTGCAAAAAGAAATAGATATAGAGGTTTTCTGCTTGGGTGCAAGAGGATAGAGGTTTGTTAGATGTAAAAAGCCTAAGTAAAGACTTGCAAATTAATGTTGAATTGGCTCTAATAGTTGTAAAGCATAATATGATGAAATGATGCACTCGCTTGTCATACCAGATAGTTGGAAACAGGGAATTTATCTCCTACAACATGAATAATAAATACAAGGAAACCTTTCCCCTGATTTGACGCCCCTTGGTGTGATTACAGACTACCTGTTGATTTCAGGGATGTAAAACAGTAAATGACCAATAAAAAAGCTGAAAATAGCGCGTATTTTTTTCACTATAACTGTGTTTTGGATCAGGACAACACCCTGCAAGTCAGAAATATCACTTTTGGAGTGGTTTGACTGTTCGCACTGAATTCGCTGGTTTAAAAAAAAATCAAGCATTACTTTTGATCTAATCAAGATAGACTTTAAATAAAAAACACATTTATCACAAAGGAAAAAAAGCTCATTTAGAAAATGCAAAAAACCATGAGGTTAATGTTGGGGGTATTCCTGGTCATCCAAACTAGTTTTCACAAAAGCTGTTCTGAAGATATCAAGCGACAACATAAAGCTTTAGTTTAAGATCTAAACAAATCTTTTTTGAAGGTGCTGTAACCATGTCTATATTAGAGCTTTTCCTTTTCCATGGAAGAAAAATTTACCCAGGCTACTTGCAGCTGCAGTTTTATTGGCACAAGGGATGCCTGAACTCTGGCTGTCACAAGACCTAGCAATTGCAGATGTAGTGGCACAAGAGATACTTAAATTCTGACTGCCACTAAAAGTAGCAGTTGCATATGAAGTGGCACAAGGGATTATAGAGATACTTAAGTCTTAAGTTCTGGTTGTTGCCACCACAGCTAGCAGCTGCAGATGTAGTGGTACAAGAGATACTTGAAGCCTGGATGCCAATAGAACTCGCAGCTGCAGGATTCTTTTGGACCTAGAGCTATGACTCATCTAATATAGATAGATCTGGATCTAGAACCTAGGCCTAAATCAGGATATCAGAAACTAAAGAGAGCTAAATCTAGAATCTCAAAAAAATTCTAGATTCCAGATCTAGATTGACCTGGGCTTCAAATTAAGACCAAACTTTGTAATAGATTTATGATCTAGGGAATCAAAGTTAAATATCTAGATTGATATCATCTAGATCTAAGTATAATTTAGCTTCAATCAGGGTGCCATGGAGTGATCTCATCAACTATCTCAGCTGTAGCATTGGTCGAGATCAAGCTAGGCTAGATTCTAGATAAGGCCTATATATAAGTTTCTAGAAACTATGCATGACGGGAGATAGCCTACAATACAAAACTAGACAAAATCACAGCTAGGCTTAGGTCTGCTGCAACGGTAGTGCAAACTCAGAAGCTTCAATCGTTCTAATATCAGCAGCACTTGGGGAGCTGACAAGCTAACAAAGTTTTTAGAGAAGATTCAGTCACAGTGAGCTGGGTCCTCTTCATAGTGTGAAATTAAGGACTGTTGAAAACAACATTTCGGAAAATAATAACAGGAAATGTGCATGACAAACTTATATAAATAGAACTATAGGGACATATGAGCCTTAGAGGTAACTTGCTCGTGACAGGATGTGTTGGATTACAGTAACTTTTTTAAAGTTAAAATAGTAATATGCAAAAAAACAAGAGAAAATCTGACAGATTTACATCCCTGATAATAAAAACATTTATTATTTTTTAATGCCAGAAGCACCATTAAAAACAAAACTTTACAAATTTAAACTATGTGTACCATATGGTTATGGTACTGAAGTACCATTCTAATTCTAAATTTCAGACGAAATAAAGAAATTGTTATTAACCGTCAAACATTACACACCTGATGTAAAGAATAAAAAACAAAGTTTTGACATTTTTAGATTTAAAAAAATGCTTAATTTTTTAAGAAAAAATTTGAAAAACAAATACATACTGGAAGATCTAGCAGTTTTCCAGATTCTCTCATTGCTGCCATCTGCTCCTGTGCACTGGTGACTTGAACCTCAGGGCTTGTTGCACCGTCTTTCTCATCATCCTCTTTCTTGCCACCTTTCTCTTTTTTCCCTTTCTTCCCTTTGCTTGGAGTTGCTGCATTAGGATCCTATGCAATGAAAGTTATGAAGCCTATCAGAGATAAAATTATCACACTTGACAAGCTTGGTAATTTGGACCTTTATACCAAGCTTATTTGGGGCAAGTGCAGACAAAATACTCATAATATCAGAAGCAAGACAGCAAATAAGCAATTCTCGTGTTACCAAAATCTGGTTCATATAGCCTGAAATTGTTTCTGGATTCCCTTTCCATCCCACACTGACACCTACACTAAAGTTTTTGTTTACCGGTGACACTAATTGAAATGGAAACTAAGCTGTCAAGTTTAAAATTAAACTAAATCCCGCTTAGGCCCATCCAGCTCAGGTAAAGCCCTGTCTCTAAGAGAAGGGAGCTAAAATCTCAGCTACATATAGAATCTATGTCTAGAAATCTGTGCAAAATCGTATGGAAAAATTTTCAACTTTAACGGACCCGCTTCAGCTTATGTGTGGACCAAAATTGAAACAAAAATAAGCTAACGTTTGAGATCTCCTCTAAACAATGAGTTTTACTCATGATATCCAGGGTTCCTAAGCTACCCAGGGATGCAAGCAGCTCATGAGAAAAAAGCAGGAAATTTTTTTTATGGAAGTTTCCGAGCGCGCGCTATTCAGATTACTAAAGCCAGCCTTTCAGTGTCTAGCAAAAATGATTTTGCCACCAGTTTGGTAAGAAACTCTCCTATTACACAGCAAACATCATGCAACACCATCCTTGTCCAAAATTTTTCCTGCTATAACAAGAATAAAAGCCTCCATTGATCATGTCTTTCTCCTTCACTTGTTCTTTGAAATAGAAACAATGTGATGTTGTAGACTTCCGATCCAAGAACTTAATTTGGGCTAGATCTAGAATTGGAAAGGCCACCATGATCATAATCTAGATTGTTAGCAAATGTTACTAGAGTCTAGATCTAGATTTTCCAGTGTAAGCCAGTAAGGCTAAGTCAGTTAATGACTAACTCCATGTCTAATCTAGATCTATAGAGAAATAGAATAGATCTAATCTAGATTTGAAGAGTAAGACTACTACTGTGTGTACTAGATCTAAGAGTTTTTAAAAGCATATAGCCTGGCACTTGCTTGAAAATTAAACAGATCTAGAAAGGTCAACGAGGTGCAGCAATCACAATATGAAATATCACTGAACAAGATCGCTCTTGGCTAAAAAAGGCGAAGTGCACAAGATTGCTCGGGGCTAGATCTAGATGAAATGTAAGAAAGGATAACAAAGGACTCTCGATGTTTTGAGCAGTCATAGAACCATGTGTTCGTATTATCGTAAGATAACTTTATTCATGACTAGGCCTAGAACTACACGGAGTATACTAAAGATAAACAAGAAAATCATCGGTAGCACACTTTCAGTTTCACTTTTCCTTTTACGCCCATTGGCCATTGTGTGGACAGTTGCGAATTCATCATGAAAAAGAAATCAGGCGATGAGGTTACATATAAAATATAAACGGAAATCGACTAACGAATAAACAAAAAGAAATAATCGGTATCGCCATAGAATCGATAAAAGATTTGTAATTCGCTTCCGATTTTCCGGTCGTCTTCTCTCGGTTTAAGTTCTTACTTTAATAAGTTTATAATTTTTCCGACTTTTTTGTTGCTGATTGTCTGGTTGAAGAAGAAAAACGGAAATCGGAAAAATCGGGGGAGACGAAAAAATCGGAATTCCGATTAAAATCGGAAAACTTGCATCCCTGGCTACCAAAAGCATGCGACGAAAGCAATGGCTATCGGGCGATGATGGGCGATATAGGTACACACTATTGTGGTCCAATTGGTGGCGGCCGGCATTATAGGTGGGGTGAGTTAACAGAGTTATATATGAAAAGGGAAAGAAACAGAAAAACAGGCAGGGCAGGAAAAAAAAGTAGAAACACAAGGCAAAAAAAGGAAGTTTATTGGAGACCTAAGAGATGCTGAGAAAGACAAGGATGCTTTCAAACTAACGATCATATTTTGAATTAAAATTTATATTATGTTTCTAGACCACTAAAGACACCAAAACACCACTAAAGACACCAAAACAGCAACAAAAACAAAAAGTGCTCAGCTCAGATACCTGATCAGGAGGGTTCTTAAGAATAAAAGTTGTGAGCTTATGTCTCATTTCCACAGGTCCATTGTAGCCACATGCAATACAGCGCTGCGATATTGTCCCTCTTTTCACCTGGACAACCTGTTGACAGGAATGTGAAACGACTTTTTCAGAAGAAAAAAATAGTATCAAGCCTTGCATTTTAAATAAAAATGCCATAGTCACATGTTGTACATAATTATTCTTGTTTTGATAGCACTTAACTGATAAAGAATAATAAATATACACAACCAGAAAATTTACAAGGGATGGAAAATTTGAGATTTAGTATTCCTGTGTTAAAGACAAGTCTCTCAAAACATAGACGAATGACAGAATAACAGAACACTTTCATGAAAACATTTTTTTTATTTAGATTTTCAAACCTTTGATATTTCTTAACTCATCATTTTTAGTAAATACATGTAGTTTTCAACTCAGATCAGGTCAAAGACCTTTATGAGACAACTATGAGTTCAAAAGTAACATGTATGTATACGCTAACTGTAATTACTTACAAGATTTGTTTCCGGGTTAGAGCATTCTGGGCAGAGGACAAACTTTTTAATAAACCCATCAAGCAAGGTCTGCAGTTTTTCACCAGTGTGAGAGCCGTTGACAATGTAACGGTCATTCTTGGAGTCAAATTGAGTCTGTGCACCCAACTCGCAACCAAAAAACTTTGTGGGATCTAAAGAGCAACAAGCAGGCTTTTAGTTCAACAATTTTACCACACACAAAATCCGATCAGTGGAAGTAGAAGACTTAAAGCTGAGAGATATCAGGCTTAAGGTAAGAAACTAATAAAAATATGAATTTCCATTGCCACCATGCTTGCCAGGGTTTTTGTATACAAGTAAAATTGTTCCTGAAGAGATCTATGTACAACACAAGTACGAAATAAAAAGATATAGTATTTTATTTTAAACAATGTAGACCCAATGTTGAGAAAAGTGGGAGTATTTTTAAATTCAAGGTTGTCATTTTTTGCTGCACTTGGAACAGGATATCTAAAAAATGCCACAAAACTGCATATTCCTTTAAAATGATGTTTCCAACATTTTGTGTCTTGGACAAGATGCCCTATCACCTAAGTAAAGAGAAAAAAAACATGGTTGAAACAGCCAAGGTTGGGTAAAAATCTCAAAATTAAAAGCCAGAGGCACAAATTCTAGAGAAACCCAGACCTACATGTATACCAAATTGAGCAAAAATACATTTAAAACTTTGAGAGATAGGCTGTTCCAACTAAAAAGCTGAAATTTGATATCCCAACCCTAATTTTGCCACTTTTCTCTAGTTTGAAAAAAAAGCTTCTTTGCACCAAAAATAGCTATTTTCTACATCTTAGAAAATAAACTTATGAAAAACGTCACATTTTTTGAGTCACGAGTGATTCTGATATGAATTTCAAGAAGTGGAAACTTTGTACTGATGCAATTCTTGAGAGTATCTATAATATTTTGGTCTTAACATCAGGAAATCCATGGCTCTTGCTTGTTTTATTAGAATTAAAGGGGACCTTTTTAAATAAAATATGAAATATTTTCAGAGTAAAATATGTCTGCACCAAAAGTTGTCTTTGACGCTGAGCGACCTTTTATCACAGCCACATATATGGCACATCTGGAAGCTATTGAATGAGGGCAATATAGGTTTAAAATAAGTTTGAAAAAGCTCCAGGTCTGTATTTTTCTATCCTCCTTGACTTTGATTACTGGCATCTAAGAATGCAACAAATATTAACCGCATCCATGTTTTTGAGCTTGAAATACTCACAGGTTGGAGGTCTGGACAATGCTTTAGCTACCTCTGTCATATTGACAATCACAGTTTTGATCCCATTCCCTTTTCCCTCTACCTGTGAAAGAAACAACATATTCAAGGGAAAAATTACTTAAATTCAAAAAGATACATCTAACTTGAAACAGAAAGTACTAAATACATCTACAGCAATACACATAAGATTTGAAATGGTCAGGAATGAGATCTATGACTAAATTAAATTTCGATCCTGGGATCACCAGGGAATTTTTCAAACATAAACAAAAAGAAAAGAGTATGAACATCTTACAAAGGCTCTACAATGAATACAGGGTCCTGAAATAATAATGGTCAAAACAAGGTAAGACAAACTTTGATCTAAATTTACCTTAGCTATGAGCCGAGGCATCTTATAGCGGTAGAAAGGGTCTGTGTTACTTCGGTCAATGTTGAGGGCCATGTTTGCAAAAAGTTTATGTGAATTGGTTTACGTTTTCTATGAATACTGCTGTCAACTTTGCTGAGATGTTTCTGGGGGAGTGTGAACTTCATAAACGCTTTTGAAGCAGACCTGCTTCGAAGTGCCAATAATCTTAACTGAATTGTTTCCAAGTGCCGCGCCAAGGGCTCTGGAAAAAAAAAAGACAGGAAGAAACAAAATTAATTCTACATAAGGCTATCAAATATATATTCAACTTTAAAATTAATAAATTTAAATAATAACTAGATTTCTATAGCGCCTATAGATGATAATAAAGCAGAATCTCTAAGTTCTTGACAGAAAACAAACATAATGATAATTAAAGAGACTTAAAACAATTTCTCTTTCTCTTTCATACCTAGGACAATCAAGACAAATCAGACAAAATTCAATTAAAAAGGGGCATTCCAGAAGCATATTTTAACATTAAAATACTAAATCAAGTAAATTAAAATGATCTGAATTAGGTCATAATGATAAAATAAATTTTACAAAATACTAAGATTTCACATATATTTATATTTTGACTGTAGAAACAGATTCAGGCTCTTAGACTTGATTTAGACTCACTAAGCTATACTGTTCCAAACAACTGGGCCCTGGAATGTAAGTGCACGGTCTTCTGACATTTTAAACTTTAATTTTGATTTTGTTAACAGATTTTCACTCTATGATCTTAAACTCCTGATCAATATATTGAACCAATATACTAAATTATTTGATGACTCAAAATACCTGACTATAGTGTGATAAAAAGAAAAACAAAACTATTGTAAATAAGAGCACTTTCTTATAATTAGAATGTTGGATTTCCGCTTTAATCCGTCTGGTTGCCGTTGTAAAACAAATAATGACATTAGAATTTAGATGTTAGATTTGCTGAGTAGTACAGTTTCAATTCTTTATTTTGTTGCGATCAAATGGTCATGCCCCTCAACTGGAAATCAAAGACCAATCATTCTACGTCTAGAGACTTAGATATATATACAGTATTTATTTTAGTGGGCACAATGGCAGGATTTCCTAACCGGGTGCCACATTTTATAAATTAAGATAAGAAATAACTCCTTATAGTACCCTTTTTTTTGTTGGTAATGTTTTGTAAAAATTACAATTAAAAAATAATGCGTCTCATTCCACAGGACCCTATGTTTCTAAAAATCAAATAGAATTTGTTGCCATGAAATTTTGGATAAGTACTATAGTAGGGTACCACCCCTGTGTGGAAATCCCTCAGGCACAATTTATAGCAAGTCTAATCTTTGCTTACCGTTTTGACTCAATAAAGTCATAAAAATTGCTTTCACGGTCTGCGTTTAACAGCAAAGAAATGGCAACTGGCCAAGCAATGGTTAGTACAGGTCCTGTACTCAGTTGTTTTCAGTCATTCAAAGTGGGCTATTTCTGAATCTGTGGAGGAAAAATTATTTGGAATATACTAAATAAAATAGAAATATAGAAAAATAAAGATTTAAGATGGCTAATTTCTAAAAGTCTAACAACATAGATTAAGAAAGTATTCTAAAAAGTAACCAAAACTAGGGCACTGGGGTGATGAAATGAATAAAAAAATTAAATTAGCCATTGGACTCGGCAGGTTTAATGTTATTTTAACTTCAAGATCTAATCTAACTCCGTTTAGAAAATAGGGCCGAAAATAGATCTCTTAGATCTAATTAATTAAAATTAATCCCATTTAGAAAATAGAGATTTTATAAATTAATTTTTCGGTTAGAAATCTAGATTTTAGATATAGATCTAGATCTCCATTCCAGGTTGTCTAGATCTAGGCCTAGATCTTGATTTAGAATCTATCTATAGACCCATAGAATGATAGAGAATCTGGATCTAGATTAGGTCTTTTCGGTTTATCCTTAATTACGGACGGCTAAATCGCGAGGGACCATAAAATTTAAAACGTGGAAAATGGGTTTTAAATGTTGCCTCGGTTAATCAAGATTTAATTAGCAGCTGAAGTATTTCACAAAGTTTTAACACGTTGCATTACAATCAATGATTATTACTTCAATGCCCTCACTTACCAACCGCTCAGATGTACTGTCACGATAGTCACACATGCCCGGATGTCATTGGGGAAATGTCTAAGCTTATCCTAACCTGTTTGCGAATTACTCGGTTCGTGAATCGCACAAACCTAACAATCCCCTCCCCACCCAAATTTTGAGTTTATTAATAATTTATTATGTGGGGTAATGCATCATGAAAAATAGCAATTCTAGAAAGACCTAGAGGATACGCTAAAAAATATAGGCAACAATACTTTTTTTTTTATTTCAACGCTTAAGTTGGTAGGCGAAGTGAAGGAGAAACTATTCTATACTCGAAAGGCAGAAGAAACGAAAACGGGAAAACATTAGTTGAACTATGTGAAAGAAAAATTAATATTACTAACAGCGCCTTCCCCTACCCTTCCAAGCATATAACAACCTGGACTGGGCACAGACAAGATCCAGACACCGGTAACACAGTGCCTATGTCTAACCAAATCGATATTATTATTTGCCAGAGGCGATTCAAGCACCTTTCTACAAACGCAAGATCATACGGTGGGACCACCCTTTCATGGGACCACAAAATTGTCATCACAACATTCGAACTTGAATGGTGTAAAGTGTGGCGTAAAACCAAGCACACAACGAATATCAGAAACAAAGCGAACATAGCCAATGTTGCCAATAATCAGGAATGTCGAGCCAAATATCAACAACTCGACACACGGCTGGGCCAAATAAATCTAGAAATGAGATGTGGCAACTGGTTAAGCGAGTGATTTTCAAAACAGCAAAAGAGACTTTAGGAGAAATCACATGAACCAGGCCTAACAGAACACCAGACGAAACTATAACTAACCTGTCGACTCAACAAAAACAGCTCAGGATAAGAATAGATAACACCAGAGACAAACAAAATAAGATAAAACTCAAGCAAGAAAGGAACGAAATATTACATCAGATTAGCAAACGCGTACAGGATCTAAGAAACGACGGACTGGACAAAAAAGCTGACTCTATAACCAAAGCTAAAAGTGATGATGTTATGTTATCAGCGGCCAAAGCTTTAAACCCGAAAACATAATTATGAAAACCCCCAAGTTGAAGACAGCGAAGGCAAAATAATAACCAACCCCAACGAAATACTACAGACTCTAGCAAACCATTTCAGAAGTAAATTCAAAGACGAAAGCAACAAAGATACCACCATTTCAAGGAACACCCAGAGCCTAGGCCGCCATACAACAGGCCGAAAACTCCAACATGAGTAGATATCATATTCCCTATATTATGTATGTAACTTTGTTTTGGGCCGGCCCATAACAGGAAACCACGAGTTGAGTTCTCATGTGCCCTAACTATACTAAGAACTTAAAAGAGATAAATCATTAGAACTCTCATGCGCAAGTTTGTTTACATTTTGACTGACAGGTCTTTTGAGTAGGGTGGCCTAGCCCCGAGCGCTTCGAAGACCTTCTCAAAAGATGACGTAAGAAAACGTTTCCACCGGCTTAAAAACAAGAAAGCCTCTGGAGAAGACCAGATTCAGTCGGAGCTTCTAAAATATGCCCCACATATTTTAGACGAAACAATTGCCAATATTATAAACAATGCATTTCAAACACATGAAACCCTGGACATTAACTCCGGGGTACTTAATGCCATCCAAAAACCGGGAAAAGCTAAAGGACCACCAAACAAAGGCCCATAACACTTCTAAACACCATCAAAAAAGCCTGTCCCTATAGCACTTGATAGAATAAGACCCGTCGTAGAGCAACACCTCGCACAATCATAGTCTAAGTGGTTTCAGGCCAGACAGAAGCACATCCGATGTAATATGAACCCACAAATGGTTACCGGCAAAAACAAATATAGAAGACATCACTATCAAAATAACAGGAAACGGTACGTCAGCAGCATTTGACACAATCAACAGAGAAGTTCTGCTCAAAATCTTAGGAGAAATAGTCCAAGAAGACGAAGTCAGACTTATTCAATTTCTCTTTAGTAACACACAAATAAATACGAGAATAAACAAAGCTGATATAGAAGTTCCCTTCACCAGCAACGTCGGCACGCCTCAGGGCGATAGTCTAATTCCAGTATTATTTACTTTTTACTTGGAACACGACCTTAAAAGTGCTAGAAAGATAAACGGCGAGCCCAAGACTCCTATATGTAATATTATTCCCAGAGAAATCGCCTATGCTGACGATGTGGACTTCATCGGGTTAGTGCATATCAACATTGATCAAATTAAAAAAAGAACTAAGCTTAGAAAAATTCAACCTTAAAGTAAACGTGAACAAAACAGAGCTAACATCACTGAGAAAAGAAGAGAATGGGTGGAGATCAGCAAAGAAATCTGGATTCCTGATTGGCGACACAGAGGATGTTGAAAGGAGGAAAAAGCTTCCAAATGTAGCATTAAACAAGTTACGGGTAGTTTGGATCAGCAAGACAAAATAAAGAGAAACATAAAAGTTAAACTCTATAATGCACTCCTTAAATCTATCCTCACATACAACTGTAGTACATGGGTCCTCACGCAGGCCGAGTCATCCAAACTAGATGCCTTCCATAGAAAACAACTTCGTCAAGTATTGAACATCCGCTACCTCACAAAAATAACAAACAAATCATTATATAAAATATGCAACGAGAAACCATTGTCAATGCACATTGCCGAAAGTCGTTGGCGTCTCTTCGGCCACATTCTTAGTAGAGGCATAGACATTCCGGTCAAAAAAGTCTTGCATGCATACTTCAACCAAATGGCATGCAGATATCGTGGAAGACCAACAACCACACTACCTGCAATAATAAACAAAGAACTCCCACAAGCTTACACCCTATGAAACTCAAAACTTCAAACGATTTACAAACCATGAGACTGTTGGTACAAGACCAGAACGAGTGGAGAACGTTTACAAGGAGGATCACCGGGTTTGCTGAGACCACCGATTCTTACGAGCCGGAGGCGAACAGCGGATTAGTCAAGTAAGTCAATGCATCATTCTAGGGGCGTCCACCAAAATCTGTTCATTTTGAAGCTAAATTAGGGAGCATTTTTTTTTCGTGTTTCAGTTTTTTTTTTTTTTGCTATACTAGCGCACTTTTGCGGGCTTAATTTAAAAACAGACCCACGGCCAAATAAAACTTATTTTCCTTTTTTTTGTCGTCACACGTACCTCGAATAATTAATATTTTTAAAGTTCTTACCGCAGACAGCTACCGCTAATCGCTCGCGGTCGATGCTGTACCATTGACTGCAGTGGGCGCAGAGAAAAATAGAGGTTCCGCCAATGACCGCCATAACTTGTGTCAAGCCTAGGCTAGGTCTCGCCAAAGAATTAGATATACTTGAAAAAAGATTTCCCTTTGCTTTCCTCGTTACGAAAAGAGTTTTTGCAATATTATTGTAAACACTACAAAATGCGCCTGGGCCTAGCTGTTTTCTCTTCAGTAGCCATATTCACAGACTACCAGTACCACATTCAATCCAAGGGAAGTCAATCTGTTCCCATCATCAGTACTTTACTTGAGTTGGAGGTCTTTACTTGAGGACTTTGGTCTCGCTTCGCTTACCCAAGGTCGGCTACCGATCGTAATCTAAGCTTGAATGGAAAATGTCGTAGAGCGGTAAAGGAAGAGGTAAGGACAGGATGGACATTTAATGCACATGAAATTAAAGGTTAGAGGAAAAAACCAATGAAGAGAGAGAGAGAGAGAGAGAGAGAGAGAGAGAGAGAGAGATAAAGATTGAAGCGGCTGAGAATGAAAAAAGACAATGCCTTGGACAAAACTCCAAAACATAACACGTAACTCTTATTGTAAATGTCCTAACGGTGTTTAACAAAGCGGCAGTCTACAGTCTGAGTAAAACTTTAACGTTTCGGCCTTTATCAGTTATGAAAATGTAAGCTAATTATGATTGATAATTTTTTACTTGTCCCGTCGTCAAGAAAGTTAGTTTCAAGGCTACCAGAAAACAAAGCATTGCACATTTTACATAATGTATTTCAAAAGCCAAATAACTCCTCTGGCATAATATGAACCTAAGCATAATTATTCTAAATAATAGTAACACGATTAACCTTATTAACTAATATCTTTTATAATTATTGTCACCACCCCCACCCCTGCATGTAAACGCATTTCTGAAACACTAGGCCTACTAAAGAAAAACGACCGTTTGTAACAGTAACTGTTAGAATAGAGCACGGACGTGCCAATAAATCACAAACAGAATAGGTCTACCTGGAATATCAGCAATATTTGCGTGCTTGTGTCAGTTTTGTAAGCTGTATGTACAGATTTACCGCCACTAATTATTAAAAGCTGATCACTGTACAAATTACAAGTACAAGTACATTAATTAAAAAACAAACAAGATCAGGTACCAATTAAGCCAAAAACCTTTATCAAACCAGTTGATCACACTCATGTTTCGTTCTCTCCAATTGCCAAACGAACCTTAATTAAACCAATTGATCCCACTCAAGTCCCTTTCTCTCCAAGCTATTTATAGGTAGAACCGAGAAGTCTGTGGTTCTTACCCAGTGGCTTGCTTTCATTCCATTTCTGTCTCATGACATTTTTTTCTACGCGCATTAACGTCACATGACAATGGAAGTGAGACGAGAACAAACGCCCAATGGGACCGTTGTTTTAGCGATTGTCACGAGAGGATGTGTCATTTTAGTTTTGCAGTTAGGTAAGGCAAGGTGGAGTTGGGGAAAGCCCGCACTGGGGGAATAAAAATGGGGCAGGTTTGGATTGCCCTTTTGTCTTGCAGGTGATCTGTAAAATATTTAATGGGAAAATTTGTTTTCGTTCAAAGAATGTATAAAATTTATGTGTTTGGTATGTTTCTGATGTGCCTTTTGCCGCTGATTTTATATCTGTACTAAAAATCAAGGTTGTGTGAAAAATATGTCTTGAAAAAATGTTCTGCTCGAGCAAATGAGGATTGACGATTCAAGCTGTCGGTCGCCGGGATCGATCACGTGTATGCACTAAAATGGTATTTTGAATAGTGCGAATCAAAC
>BMAT01007653.1:158687-171987 GCA_019649035.1 Elysia marginata | reverse complement strand
TTCCAATCAGGAGTGAGATTTCATGGTCGCTAACTTGCCTAAATTTCACGACGGACGTATTAAATTGGTAAATCTAGATTCTAGTATGCCAAGTAACGACCTGGAAATATCATAGAAAATCTAAGAAAATTATGTGCACACTGTCAATACTGGAAAGGAATTACAAATGTAAAAAAAACGCACAGCACAAAGAGAGTATACAGGTCAATGGCCGAATTAAAACGAAATTTTCATGTAACAATGTCTCGAAAATTGTCGGTTTATCTTTGTCTTGTCAGTCTAGGTTATTTCACCATTGCCGCTGGTCAAGTTTATAAATTTTAAGAGGTTTGTAACTGGAATTCGCTCTTAAAACAAGCTACTTGGCAATCAGGGTGAGATCTCAGCCCTGCCGCTTTTATAAAAAAAAAACAAAAAAACAAAAAAAAAACAAAAAACGGATAAATCAAAAACGTTTTATCCCCATCCACATAATGGAGAACTTATGATTTAGGCCTATTATCTTTGTGTGTACGGTTTAAAAAATAATAAAAATTGACGAACTTGACCGGCGGCTTTGGCCTGGTGATTTGGACTGACAAGACAAAAGATAAACCGGTAATTTTCGCGACATCGTCATATCGAAAAAATGTTCCCGAGTCGGCCATTCACGTTTATTTGCTCTCAAAGAAAACGTAGTCGAGGAAAATCGCCAAGTTTCGATGAAACATTAAGGACAGGTTAAACTTGCAAGAAAGGCAAATTTGGGTCCAGATTACATTTACCAGGTTTTTGGCCTCATAAAAACTTCATTTATTTCTGAACATTTTGGTAGCAAAATTACATCAATCTGACATTGGGAGGTATTTTTTTTTAATTTTCAAAAAAGTTAGGTTACATAGTTTTGTCAATTTTTTCTCTTTTTTTTTTTTTTGTCGTTTTCTCAAAAATTCATTTTTCGCGCATTTTTCCTCAGACAAACCAGGATATCTCAAAAAGTTTTGGTTCAACATCTTTGAAACTTGGCATAATTGTTTTTAAGACTATGTGTGTGAAATTGAACCTTTAAAGTAGTCTTTAAATATGTTCCCTTGAAAAATATAAACAGATTTGCAACCCTACCCCCTAATTTTTTTACGTAAAAACAAACCGAACAAGTTTCTGGTGCCTCATATGAAAACTTATCAACCTATCCTTAATATTATTGGTTCATCATTTTAACCACTAAAATCTACATGTCAGAGCAAAAAAACAAAGCAATTCCTTGTTTTTCTTTTGAGATGTCCTGTTTAAACCATATACCATATTTTCAAAGAAAACCCCCTTAAATCGCATGTTTTTTGGCCCTACCATGATTTAGAGCAGTTATTCTGAACAAATTTTGGTATTTATGGGTTGCCCTAACCCTGTTCTATCAAAATATGCAATCATAATGAGTGTTGGTTTTCTCCTTGATGCCGTGGAAAACAGGCTCATAAAACACTGTATTGCATGATTAGGGTAGTTGTAATCTTGTTGTGCGGCGCAATTTTTTATTGCGTGTTGTCACTAATGTTGCTTTTTGTTTTCTTTCCCTCTTTCAAGTTCATATCTTCAGCTACATTTTCCGTTTGTTTTGAGTAGGCCTATTAACAGTTTGTATAAAATTTACTTAGATCATCTGGGAAATGTCCAGGTTGTCACTTGGGCTACTAGATGCACGCATTTAATTTAGACGTGTAATGCCTGTGTTACACGTTTAGCGATTATAAAATCTCATCCCTGTGTGAAAGAGAGGGGGGGTAATGATGCTGAATGTTATATTTATATATGATTCGTAATATCAAACATAGTAATGCTAATGATGATAAAAAGAAGAACAATTTAATTATAACCCGATGATAATTGCTATGTTATAAAAAAATCACAATAGACATCAATAGACATTAAATTATAAACATTGGTTTTTATTTTCTCAATGTCTGTGACATTGTTCTTATAATGAAAAATGTACCATGTTTTAAACGATCATTGTAATGCGCATTGAGCATAACAGACTGTGGTGTAATAATGCCCATCATAAATGCCATTTATTATTATTATTATTATTATTATTATTATTATTATTATTATTAATCCCCACAGCCTCAATAGGAGGAAGTATAAACAAATGTCATAACGATATCTATGGAAATTGAAGTATAGTAACAGATGTAAGATAGCGACTGGGAGATAGGGAGAGACATAAAGAAAGAGAGAGAGAGAGAGAGAGAGAGAGAGAGAGAGAGAGAGGGTGCGTAATGGGTATCTGCGAGATAGATAACATTTATCTTTAATACATGAAATGATATTCTATAATAGCACAATTTATTTTCATAATGTTTGAATCTGTCAGCCTGGCAGTCATTGCTTATTTTCAATAGAAGTACTTATGTAACTTTGTATCTGAATAAAATTGAAGTTGAAATTGAATAATTCCAAGGGGAGCCAAGGAAACATAACAATCCTGAGACAAAGGAGGATGTCTTTACAAAAATCTATAACTGGTGCGGAATCGTGCAACAAAAGTGATCTAAAGAGCGTTTTATTCAAGCTGCGTACAATTTTTTTCCTATCGCACCACACGGATGGGTGTGAGATCTGAAAGGAGGAAGGCGGAAAGATGTTGTTTCCCAAATTGTGATGTAGATTCAGCTAAAAAAAAAAAAGTCTTAACAACCTTAAAAACAATAAAGTCCCTATAAAAGACGGTACATGTATTGACGCAGAACCACTCAAATATGGCCCGAACAAAGTAGACAAACGTATTAAATGAAACATTCGAGAAAATGGAAGCTTTAGACATTAACATTTGCGAAATTATCGCTATCCCATTATGTAGCCTGGTTAACCGAAAGGTCCGCCTAAATATCTCAGACCTATCATACTGCTCAACACAATCCGAACGATTCTTATCTTCAATTGTGTTACAGAGAAAATGACCAAGCATAGTATTATGTATATCTCTCTCAAAGCCAAATCGATTTTAGACCTAATAGAAGCACGTCGGATATAGCATGGGCGCACAAATTGCGAGCCACAAATAAACCTCCAAGAGAAAATTTCAATAAATATAACAGGAAAAGACATGTCGGTGTCACACCTCGAGGGGACAGTCTTAGCTCTATGTGAGTCGTTGTATATCTAGAACATGCCTTGAAAGAAGTTAGACCCACACTACCGAAACAAAATTGAACTAGAAAAAGAACTCTTGATGAAAATTTCATACGCCGACGACGTAAACTTAATTGCATCGCAAATATCGATGCAGCAGAGGTCCAATATTATAAGAAAACATAACCTTTTTGTCAATGCTGGAAAAAACAGAATACATCACAATGAACCGAAACGATACCACCTGAAAAAAAAGTAGGAACACTCAAAAAAGACAGAGAAAATAAAAAAAAAAGAAAAAAGAACAGCCTTCCACGGTAGCACTTGCAAAACCACAAAACGTTTGGATTCGTGGTGACCATTAAACCATTACAAAGATAAAATTATATAGAGTGTTAGTTAAAACAGTGTAAACATATAATTGTGGTTCATTGCCACTTACAGAAAATGAAAAAAAAAACAATTAGATGTCTTCCCTAGAAAAAGTGTAAGAAAGTGCTAATAATAAGATACCCAGTGAAAATCACAAATAAATCCCTATTTGGAAAAAATACAACGAACGTTCATTTTCTATATATATATGTGTGTGTATATCGTAGACTTAGACAGCCGCTGGTGCCTCTTTGAGCGGGCACATTCTATGAAGAAATAAAAAAAATTCCCGCAAATAAAGCAATGAACAGATTTTTCATCACGCAGGGAGCCAAATACCGAGGGAGACCAATAACTACATTACCTGTTGTACTTAACAACGACCTCTCCCGAACAACATCACTCACCCTCAAAAGCCAAAATCACCTCGATTAACTAAAAAACATTGCTTAAGAGATAAGCTGGTGGGGGTGAGCTTGCAGTATGAATACAAGAAGGTGCCAAGGTGTCATAGTCGGATGACTGAGCGGGCTATAAGTAAGTACATAAATATTTTTCTACGTGGCTTATACAGAAAAACCCAGTTAAATCTAACTTATTTCAAATACAGCTTTCTCAAATGTCCCTCGAAGAAATAGTGCTAATTTTGAGGCGCTGATTCCGAGTATGACATTTATTACAATTAACACACTCAATCAAATGAAGATTTTTTAAAATAAAGTTGTGCAAGCGGTTCATAGTTCTAACCCAAACCTACCTATTGGTGAGGAATTGAGTATCGAGAGTGTTCTAGTAGCGTTTTTATCTAAAACTGGGTAATACTTTTGTCCTATCGAGCCACACAGAGAAATGCACAATCCGCAAGAGGGAATGCGGAAGAGATTGTGTTTCCCAAATTGTTACGTAGATTTGGCCAGAGCCTTTGCTTTGGAGCTAGGCTACCTGATTTTTGCTGTCTCTTCAAGATTGTGTTCCTGCAGGCTTCCCATGCCCCGATTTTTTCTTACAGCCTCAAATCCATTGTTCGCATACTCCTAGACTAGTAAAAAAAAAAACAACAGCTGGAACAATTTTAGAAGAAAGCCTGCGGCCTGCGACTTTCCTTTGCGCAAATTCTGAACTTGGATCGTCTGGTTTCGTTTTCTCAGTCAGCGCTCACGGCTCAACACAATGTAGGCTAGTCTGTGGCGCTCAGCCGTTGAAATCTTTTCGCTCAGCACATCATAAGTATCATGTGATACCTTGATTTCGTGAATTGGGTCCATTCAGAAATCAGCTTCATTCGCAACATGGGTGAACTATTCATATCGTCGCGAATGAGATTTTGCGAGACTTGCGCCATGTTCTTTGGTGACGATTCAATGGGTGTCGGAAATTAATCAATACATAGATCTACGCCTAAAGATCTGTAGTTACTGCTAGGTCTTGAAAGTGGAGAACTGCGGCCCAAACTTTGTGCATTGAAAGCTGTCAGCCGCTACAATAGAAGGTCGATTTCAGTTGTTTTTGGCAAGTTCTGTGGTGAGCTTTTTGTAAGTTGCAATCTGTCCTCCGTCATGGTCTTATTTATTTACACAATCACAAAGAAGAGATGTAGATCTAGACCTAGCCTAGGGCCTATATGTACTCATATTTTTCTCTTTACTTACTACTAAACTAGACTCTAGATGTAGGCCTAGATCTAGCTCTACGACGGAAATTTTCCTAATATTATTAGATCTAGGCTAGATTTAGACTCAGGTTAAGTGGCGAGTTAGATTAGATCAAGATCGACTGTAGAGTGTAGTTCTAGATCTAATTTGTCATCTTGAAATCTAGTAGAAGTAGAATCGGTACCATAGAATCTAGCCTTGATCTAGATCTAGGTTTGATACTGATTAGAATCTAGATCTTGATCTACAGGCAACTAGGTTAGATCCAGGCCTTTTAAAATTATTTATAGAAACGGTCTTGTGCATTGCGATGCATTTCACAGTGTTTTAATTATATTTTCATAACAAATGTTTATATATTTAAGTTTAAGTACTTACGAATAAAGGATAAAGGCGGATTCCATGAAGAGGATCTTGAGATTTCCCAAAAATTGAAAATTTTCAAATTCACTTTTACATGAATTATATATCAAATTGAAGGGAATTTTATGCTGAATTTAGGAATGTAATTTTTTTTAGCAAGAGACTATTGTGAAAAGAGATAGAGCTTGGTGAATAGAGCGAGGGTAGATCTACAGCTTTTTTACTTAAGATTATTTAAGCTTAATCATGTTTATTGAAATGGTTTTAGTAATGTTTTTCTTATTGCAGTTAAAATAAAAAAAAATTCAAAACACCCTTTTCGGAAATTTATGTGTTCAGTTGTAATTAAATATTGACCTTTGAAGCCTGTTTCCATCACCTATGCTCAGCACAGTCAAACTAGTTCTGGCCTACTACTACTAGCTAACACAGAGTGCATTATAGTATTTATACATCTTACGAGGTGATGTTCTAAAAACCTAAGTATTCCTTCACTAATGATAAAGTTAAAACTGGCAAAACCAATGTATTGTAAACTTATTTCATGAGCAAGAAGTCATCGGAATGTTTTTTTTTTTTTTGAGTGTGCATCATCTGTGCGTTGCTATGGTTAACGAGCGTCCGTTTGTATGTTTGGCTAAACCTGACACCTAGTAATGCTGATTTTTACATTAGGAACGATAAAATAGGTGCACTGAACGGTATTTTTATAAAAATGTTACAAAAGAGACACCAAACCTCATAAGACAGTCTTTATTTTAGCAGTTAACCGATCCGATAAGCGTTCTATCGATAATAGGTTTTTCCCGGTTGTTAGGTCTAAATTTGCCGATGAACGGACGTTAATGTTGCAAATTTTTAACGACGCACTTCATTTCAGTTCTACAAAAAAAAAAATATGGCTTTTCTTCAATGTTTTCTGGTTTAAATGTGTCAATGGCGTTAGAAAATATAGAGATTCGCGGCCGACCGGCTTCACAACAGGTTTTGTGAAGCCTAGATCCAATTTGAACGAATTGGTCAATCGTTAAATTATTGCGACGCACTACACGTCGGCACTTTTGTGCTTTTTTAGCTCGGAGAATACCGCAATTTCCGGTTAATTACTTATTTAAAACGAAAGTTTAAATGTTCAATTGCGCATGTCAACGAAAAGAAACGGCGGAGATCGTTTTTGTGTAGTACAATACTGACATATAGGGAATCGCGGCAACGACGCACAGTGACCCAATTTTAGGGTCAATTAGGCTACGGCCTTATGGGCTTTAAAATACACCATTGGTATTTCAAAACACACAGAATTGAAGATTAATGTCTTAACTTCACGCAAACGTAAATTTTGAAGTCCGATTATCTCGAAAATTGAGTCCACTCACCTGTTAGTAGGCCTTGTTAAAAAACGGGAAATTGTGTGCGTCGTTTTTTCTAACATTCGCAACATTCAAGACTTTATTAAAATTATAAGATAAACGAAAACCCTGTAATTCATGGTGTAACAGGTCATTTAATACACACCGAAGGCTCAAGATAAAAAAGGATAAGCATTCTTTATTCAAATATTATTTATTTGAGTCAAAAATTTAGACCTCCTCCAAGGTCCACATTCATGGAATCCGCCTTAATCAAATAACTAGATCTAGTGACACTGCAGTGTGGAAATCCTGCTATCTAGCTTGTGTGGCAGTAAACACAGTACAAGTATAGTGCTATCTCTTGTAATACAAACATTGTTAAGCTTTTTTGTAGGTATGATAAAAAGATTCTGTTGAGTACCAGCTCAAGGCAGCATAATTCAGTATATATATATATATGTCGCTGTGACAAAAGGTCGTTTTGCGTAAAAGACAACTTTTGGTGCATAATTAATTTACTCAGTGAACATTTCATATTAATTTTTAAAAGGTCCCATTTAATTCTAATAGTTATAACAGAAAGCAGTGAATTTATTGATGTTAAAAATAAAGTTTTATGCTACTCTCAAGACTTGCATCATCAGTACAAAGTTCCCACTTTTTTAAATTCATGTCAGAATCACTCGCAACATAATCGGTTCTGTGCTCAAAATAATTATTGTGTTCTGTTAAAATTATTGGTGCTTTTTCGTTTGTTCCCACCCCAATACTTTAAGATAACAAAACCAGAGCTATAGATCCACATGCATATCACTGTTTTTAATCAAGACAGTTAAATTCTTAAGCATGAACGAGAAGAATATTACCAACAATCATCAAAATAATAATTCTGCAAGTGTCAAATATTTTCAGTTGGACTATCAACAACTGAAACAACAGTGGTGAGAACAAACAAAAAAGCGCCAAATTATTTGTGTTCAAAATGTTGCTTTCAGCCCATTACATATTTCAAGCAATATTATTTGACATAGTTTTAGTCCTGAAACATTTTATTTAACCTCAAAGCCTGATATGACATCACTCGCGACACGTCTGTCGTCACACGACCTTTTGTCACAGGCACATATTCACAGAGCCGTATTCCTGCTTTTATGCAGCTTGCATGTTTTATAACAAGATAGCTCAAGACACACCCCTTTTGTTTTGAAGAAACTCCTAAAAGTCAGTGTAATCCTTTGAAACCAAATTTCAAAAGGCTATCAATATCTGTAATCTGTAACAAGTGTCTTGTAAAGCGTGCTAATCCACAGAGGAATCCTCCATGCTCTAAGGCGCTTTCGCTTTTAAAAATGATGGAAAAAAATATCAATTTTTTTTTTGGGTGGAATAAATGATTTGTCAAGCACTCGCACAAAATGAGGCTATGTGCTGTGCCGTCCAACTCTAGAAAATGGGACATTTTTAGTACTATTATTTTTTGCATTGTTGAACTGTGGGGCGATATGTTATATAAGTTGCTCTTAGTTCTCATATATAAAACCGCACAAAAGTCACAAACGATCAGGTGCTGCTTGATATTCTTGACTGATCCATAATATAGATGTGTGCAGGAAATAGCTTTGTTTTTTAAGTATGCTGCTTTGCTGGATAAAAAATTAAGTGTTTAAATTATTAAAATACATAAATCTAAGCTAATAACAAGTTGGATTTTTAAAACCAGCACATCTAAATTAGCAGAATGGGTTGCAGGACTTGGATTTAAATTTTTAATGCATATTATTTAAAATAAACTTGGTTTATAAATACAGCATGAGGTACTTCTAAGCAGAAATCAGACAGCCCAGTCTTTAGAAAAGAAACACAAAGCAAATTCAAATCAAGAAACACATCTTCTTGTGGTGGAATTATAGGATGCAGAGAGATAGGTTGTGCAGTACAATCTCAACCACAACTTCTCCAGCAAGAAATTTGGAAAGATATCATTGTGTATAGGCCTTTTTACACACTATTCACTATTTCTAGATTTTATTTGATATTTTTCTCGTACATTTTGCTGCAAATCTATTAGCTTTAAATTTTTTAACAATTTTTTTTTTGTAATAGATTTTCATATCCTGATCAAGTGGTATATTAATAATGTTACTGAATGCATTTTCAGTCTATATGTTTAGTTTTTACAACAATGCAAGTCTAGTATTATACAATATAGGTGTTTCCATAATATCATTACTATGCATCAAAAAAAGAATTTTACAACTTTAAGAAACATTGGATTCAAAATCAAAAGACTATACATTTAAGTGAATTTTTTCAACCAGCGGTTATATTGATACTTTTGCCTGAACTGTTTAGACGGTTAAAATACAAAATAATTTTTTACAAAAAAAATATAAAACAAGGACCACTATGAACGCTGATTTTGTGCTGTATAGTAAAATATTATTTAATTTTTAAAACACTTAACAAGTTCAAGCACTTAAAAAAACCACAAAAATAATTGGGCATTGCAGGACTTTCTAAGCTCCTTCAGTTTCAGATTCACATTTTGGTTGCAAATTTGATGGGATATTTATTTGGCAGTACTCTCTAGGCTACTGATATATTATGTCCTCACTCACTAGCCCTGACACTGACAGTGACACTGACAGTTATCTTGCTGTTCTTGGAAATGTTTTTTTTTTTTAATGTTTTTTTAATGTGTTCAGATCTAATAAAGTAAATTACTAATAATCTTTAAATATGTCTAAGGCACGTTAACATGGTATTATGGCTTAGTCAAGTGAATCAGTATTGTGTCTGCATTAAAAATCTAACCCAGACAATTTTCTTGTATGTTTAATGCTTTGTACTAGAAACTTTACTCTGAACGACCAGTGCCTATTCATAAATTTTGTCAGTTTTCTCCTTGTTAATCTGGAGCATGTTTTTTTTGTTGCCTTGGTTCAGCATGTTTCCTTTTTTTTATTGCATTTTCATTTCAGACAATGTACCAGCTTTAGTTGCCGCTACCCCTTACAGCCATGGCAGACAATAAACCAGAAAGGTAATTTGTTACAATTGATCATAATGATATGTGTGTGTCAAAGCCCTTTGTACAACAAAAATACTATGGCTAAAGCAATTCCATATTTTTCTTTCCTCACTTGCATCAGTTTAGTTTACAATTATAATTATATAAGAGTCCTAAAATTGGTGATACTGAAAGTTTATCAAAAATGGTCAATCTGTAGTTTTACATAGTGCTAAGCTTTCGCAAGGTTCCTTCTGCCCCTACAATAGAGAAGATTGAGATGAGCTCTGTTATCTAATACCTTTACTTTAAAGGTGAAAAACTTGCGGAAGTTTTATCAAGAGATGTTAGAAACAGTTAGAAAAAAAAGCCCATCATATTTTTGGACATTTTTATGTGATAAAGAAAACCCATGCCCACAGTTCTCAGGATGTGCTATCCAAAGAAAATGTTTTGCAGATGAAGGGAATTTTTCTCTCAGGTTTAAGGTTTACAATGTGACTGCAGACATTGTATAGGAACCGGAAACTAACATTTCTTATGGTTCAGTTTGAACTGCATCGCTCTTCTAGTTGGGTCTCATGCTTGCTGATAAGTGAAACGAAAGCTGAAAGGAAGTGTTGTTGGAACAATTGACCAGATGAGCATATGAAATAAACAGCAGGTGTCAGAACATACTCGATAAAATACTCCATGTTTTAACAACAGCCATTTCATGTCACGTGATTAAATGAGCCACAGTTATTTGTAATAGCCTTTATGTAAGCTCATTTTGCCTTGGACTGGTTTGGGCAAGGTTTGGTATTTCTCTCATTTCTACAGATCTAGATCTTGATCTAAATTTAGAGCTACAATCTAATGAGGTTGGTTAGTGTGTTGAATTTAAACTTTTTTATTTAGAGAAGATCTAGATTGTATTTAGAGTCTGGATCAAGAAACTTAGATCTAGATCACCCCAATCTTCAATCAATCAATGAGAAAGTATCACAAAAGTAATTATAATGTTGTTTGTGATCGCCCCATCGACACCAGAAGCGATTGTTTAGTTGGTAGCACTGTTGCCTCAGACTCAGGAAGTACCGGGTTTGAATCCTGTGAACGTGAATTTTTTTTGTTTGTTGCAGAGGAATTAAAAAAAAATTATTGTAGTGAGGTGACTACTTCATCCCAAGCATGATCAGGCATTCAGCTAGTTATAGCTAAATTTTGTAAAAAAAAAAAAAAAAAAAATTCAGACTGACATTACAATTGTAAATGACTGGTCTTGACATAGGTTGATTAAGGAAAGAACCGAGAAGAGTATGATTTTTTGAAAGAAATGAGGTTCCTGGTACTGTTGAAGATTGATTGCAGGCCTGACCAAGAGAGTTTTACTTTCAAGGTCCTCTAAGGGCAATGTGCAGAATGAAAAGTGTTGAAAAATAAAAGTATATGTATGAGATTCCTTTATAGCCAGGGGGGCTCAATTTTGATAATACCTCATATATATTGCATTGTTAATTAATTTTGTTTTTATTTTGAGTAATATCACAATGTATTGTAAGTATAGATGCCAGCTTTGTTAATAAAAAAGGGTAGTGTCGTTTGAATTTAATTTGTCTTTAAATATTTTCAATTAATTTGAACCTAGAAACTATTGTTATCTTGAATGCTCATATTGACAATTGATTCTCTGAGTTCCGTTTTCCTTTTTCCTAATCACTTTTCCTTGTTTGGTGTCAAACTTGTTTCTATCTTGAGCTATCAGTATCATTTGCTTTTATTTACCATTGTCTTTCAGAAGAGCTTTCTTTTTTTTTTCTACTAATTGTTTATTGTGATTTAATATTAATCATTGCATAGTTGCTCGAGTCTATTGTTTAGGAAGTCAGTGGGGGGAGGGGATGGTCCTTCTTATTTGCACTTCTCTACGAGGGCACACTTCATAGAGAAATTTTACTTTTAATTTTATTTGATAAGTTGAGTAGTCACAGAAATAAATATTATTTTTACTATATATATATAAATGTAGGCCCTATACTACTTACTAGTAAAAATTTTCTCGACCTCGTCGAGTAATAGACTGGACTGTGCCAAACGTTGCCTTTCTTTCCTTCATGCCCTCACGTAATTGCATATATTGAATGTTCCACTTTGAACAGATCAAATTGCATCTCATCACAAATTTTCTTCTCTCTAAATCGTCTCTGTGGCTACAGCTGTTCTCAGCCCCCCCACTTCCCCAATAAAATCACCCTCTCTTTATCTTATTTTTATCTTTCCCCATTAGGCTACTGTTTTATCCACTTTTTAATGCTATTTATTTTTATATATTTCTGGTCCCTATTTCCTTCTCTTTCTCATAATCCGTGCAAAGCACCATCTCAGTCTTCATCTTCTATAACATGGAAGTAACTATGCCACGCAGAGCCTTTAAACAAAGAAAAACAAAAACTCATGCAAAACCTAGGTTCCATCTAAAACTGAACCTAATGCAGACTCTAGATTTAAATAATCTTCTAGTTCGAGATCCAAAACCTACATTATCTAGATAATTTTCCAGAGCTACGTCAAATTATAAAAACCTACAACATACTATAAATGTAAATCTAATCCAAATTTAATGACGACCTTGGGAAGCCGACAATAATAGGCCCTACTGTTTAATTATGGGTTTTCTTCTGCTTTCCGATCTTTTTGGATGTGTTAAGTTGAATACAGTTCTCTATAATTTCTTGCATTTCCCTGCGTTTTTTTTTATTTGTTTGTTCACATATTTTTAGACTTTAAATTAATACATTATTGTTTCCGATTTCCCTCTCCTTACTGTGCAACATCTTGGCCTTTATCACCTAAAAATGGAAGTGAACATGACACGCAGACTATAAAAGGAAAAAAAAGCCTGCAAAGCCTGAGGTAGATCTAGACCTTATCTAGACTCTTTAAAAAGTCTTCTAGGTCTAGATCTGAAATCCAAATTACCTCAATTAATTTCTAGAATTGAGCCAAGTGTTAAACACCTTATCTAGGTTGTAGATCTAGATCTTATCTATATTCAATGACAAAGATTGTTATTTTGAAGTGTTTTTTGTGTTTTGAACTTTTCACATTAAATCTTAAGTTTTTGCATTCGATTGTTTCAAATTTCAAATACAAAAGCTGTGATAAACGAACATGAACTTTAAAGCCGTAGCGGGAATTTCCAAGACGCATTGCAAAAAGAACGTTCAACATAAACTGAATAACAGGTCACGGGAAAACAACTATTTTATTGAACAAATGTCAAGATTTAGCAATGGCTCAAAAAAGAATCTAGATCTAGACGCTGACTCAGATTCAGATTTTAAATCTTGAAAATAAGCTCTCTTAGAGCTCAATTGAATTATAAAATATGCGTCCCAGATTAATTAAAAGAGCTGTGTAAATTTTCAGACCTCTGCATACTGTCTGTGAGGTGTGAA
>BMAT01007653.1:118048-151238 GCA_019649035.1 Elysia marginata | reverse complement strand
CACTGTCCGCATGTTGATTCATTTGACTGATAGTTCACCTTTCAGTATTAATGAAAAGTCGCCCCTTCTCTAGATCTATTTCTGAATAAATTACTCATCTGTCTCTGCCAATCTGCCGTTTCATCTTTGTCTGCCGGGACAAACGGCAGCTGCTCTAATACAAGGCCTAGTGACGAAAACATGACCTAGTTCACAGACCCAGTATAATTTCTAGGGTTAAAATTATTACAGACTTTGAAAGCTAGGACCCCACAGAATTTTCTTACCGGGGATAATAAATAGATTTCAATACTTTAACAAGGATAAAATTGTACGCGTTTTTGGGTTGTTTTTTTTTTCTTTGATATGATGTTGTTGCCTTTCATTTAAAGTTAAGGCTACACAGGGCTATCGCTTTTTAAAACCTTGAAAGATAGTCGTCTTGAAGTTTTATTCATGACTTAATAATGAATTTTCTGAATGTGTCTGTCAGAATCGATAAAAGGAGTCAAACAACTTCGTTGTTTAAAAACAAAACGTGTCCTAATTCAATGATTACTTGACCCTATCCTGACGCCTGAAAGTGCTATGGCTCTACGTTCGTGGATCTATTGGAGGCTCATTAAAACAGTTTTGTGGCCATCGTTCAAGCTATTTATTCACAAGTATATCGATTGGTTGAAATATCTTGACAGTCAGTGGTCATTAGGTCAAAAGTTGAAAGGCCAGTGATGGTTACTCTCTGCCACATACGTTAAGGATTCAGACTATTGAATAGATGAAGGAAGTTAGATTAAGTTTGAAATTCTGGTAAATGGTGATTTTCAGATTAACTCTTGCTTTTCAGTTTCCGCAAGAAATAATATCACCACCGATATTCAACGTCCTCTACCCCCCCTCTCTCTTTCTCTCTCTCCCTCTCTCCCTCTCGCTCTCTCTCTCTCTCTCTCTCTCTCTCTCCCTCTCTCTCCTCCGCAATTATTACTTCCCTACCTCAGATATCTTCTTTTCTTGGCTAATCATCCCTTGCATTCCTTTCTTTTAACAATGATTATCCTCATGCATCGACAATGAATTTATGGGTCTATGCCAGCCTTATAAAGTAATAAAAAAGAACACAAGCCTGTCACTTGCCTCCTCTTTTTCTCTATTTGACCTACATTCAATTTTGTTAGTCAGATGCAGAGCTGCCAACCAGCATTGATTTCAGTATTTTATTCCAGAATAACTAGCAAAATACTAGAGAACTGGTGTCAAACTTAAAATACTGAGAGTGAAATGAAAAAAGTGAAATTAGCTAAGTGATTAGGATCTGTGATCCGTCAAATGCAAGGGAAATTACAAAGCCCATAATGTGCAGGGTCATTTCTTAGCTTTATTTATCGAAATATGGGTTGATGTCTTTTAGGGTGAACTCAAAAACTCAGAAAAGCTCTTAATTGAAAAATGAGACAACTCAACGTGTTTACCAAGGACTAGCAAGTAACCCAACATATACACAGGTCCTATTAATGTCTTTGTTGAGCTTGTTCTCCTTGTGAGCACATGCATTGGAAAATACCAAAGTTGGGTTTTAAATTACAGGAGCCAGTTGCTATAAGGTTATCTGCTCTGGAGAGGGGTTTTAATGCAAAACAAGATTTCATTTTTATTCTGAGTGCCTTTTACAATCAATGCTCTTTGTTTTTGGTATTGATCACCGAAAAATGAATATTCTTTCTCTTTTCACCCCAAAGTCCATTAAAATTTTGTTGTTTTTTTTTGTTATTATTCCTTTTTTAGTTTTCAGCCAAAAGATCAATATCCCGCTTTCTCCCTACATCACTCTGATCTGAAATATTTTTGTTAATAGAGCTGTTATAATTAATTTTATTCCTCTTTTTTTATATATTTAATTTGAAATAAGAACCAGATACCTATGCTTCCCCTATCCCCACTCACTTTTGTCTACTCCCTCCCTTCTTAACTTTTAATTAAGAGGCCCATCTTGAACTGCCCCTTTTTTAATTTAGTGGTTTTAGTTTTCTGTGCTCTCTCCCTATCGATTTTCACTCCCACTCGTGCCCCCCCCCCCTTCTCTCTCTCATTCAGACACAATTAGGTGTATGAAATGCATTTTCATTGGTGTTACATAATGATAAGAGTTATCCCTTTTTTCTGCACTCTTGGTTAATTTCACTAAATAGCTGACAACGCTCATTCACATGTGTTTTTTCTGTCTTTGTGCACCCCCAGTCCTTTCTAATTCTCTTATATACTTTTACCATTTCATTATATCTTCCATTCTCCTTCCCATCATATCATGGTCTCCAGTTACTGAACCTTTCTACTCTCTACCTACTCTCTTCCTTTTTTTCTCTCTCAGTTTCAACTTGTCTCCATTTTGCTGTCTCTAGTGACCTACTCTTTTTCTCCTTTTGCCCTTTCCCCCACTCTCGCCTCTATTGCCCTCCTTTTCTATCTCTTGTAGCCTTTTTCTAACCAGCTCTTGTTGCTTTCTCATAAATTAATTTGAAAGGGGATTTAAAACTTTGCTTGGCAAGAGTGAAATTGTTTGTTGTCTTGCAGGGCTAGGTTTTAATTCTTGTTTGCATCCCATACCATCCATGATATAATAAGGATTGATTTTGCTGAAGTGAGGAAGCACAGTTTATTAATTAAATTCTTGTTTACATTGGCTGGAAGCAAAGGCGGCCATTTTCCACTAGTGTGAAGCATTACAAAATTTTTAAGGCCAGTCAAGAAGCAAGTCTTTGAGCTTCTGCATGTCTATTATGTAGTTACTGTGATTAATCACGGAACTGTTAGCTGGAAGTTATTATTTTCAATTGCAGGTGTAAGACTAAGAGTGATTAAATTTGATCACCAACTCTTTGTGGATTATGTTTTTAAAATTGTTACTCTTTTTTCCTTGCTTTAATCAGTGAAACTTTGTCATCCTTGCAGGAAAAAAATTGAAGAGATAGGGAAGATGACTGCTCTAAGTCAGGATGAGATAGTGGTCAACACACGCACTGTGATCCAAGGCCTTGACACATTGAAAAACGATTACCAGCAAATCCTCAACACCCTTCTGTCTTCCATCAAAACCATAAAGCGAGAAAATGGGGACACCAATCTTGTGGAGGAGAAAACAAATATACTACAACGCTCATTGGAAACCATTGAACTAGGATTAGGAGAAGGCCAGGTTAATCTTTTTCTACACCCCTTTCCTGCAAATTTCAAAATTGATTTGTTGTAGGAACAGCAATGTAAATATTCTCAAAGTCTTTGATATACAAAGAGTTTTTTAAAACAATTTTACTCTCAAGCATATGTGTGAGATCAGTTAAATTATGATATTAAAACTCATACCTATGTAAAACAAGAAAGTTTTTAACTTTAAAAGATGTAAAATAGATAATTATTGCAGGTTTCATTTACAAATATTACAATTGCTTGGAATTAATGTTAAATCCCTCTTTTGGCAAAGAAAAGGCATGATGAATATGATGATATGACATTATGAGTTATCTCACATACTTTTTTTGTTTGCCTAGGTTATGATGGATCTTTCAAACTACCTACAAAAGATAGAAGCAGAGAAACAAAAATTGAGAGCCCAAGTACGAAGGCTTTGTCAGGAGAATGGCTGGCTAAGAGATGAGTTAGCAACGACGCAAGGAAAACTTCAGGTATTGATAAAAAGCTCTCTGTTTAAATTTAATCACTATTTCCTCTTTTATAATAGGGTTTTATGCATGTTTTTCAGACTTTATTTCTCTACTTGATTTTGTTTTATTCATCACTACATTTTGTTCTTGAGAATAATCCATATGCTTACTAAAATGAGTTTTAAAATCTTTTGTTTTGTTATTCTGTTTATTGAAGTTGTTCCTAGGTGAAAATTAACAATTTTTTTCATTTTCAATTGGTTTAAAATTGTGTTTACAGGTCAGTGAGCAGAAAGTTGCAACACTTGAAGAAGAAAAGAAACATTTAGAGTTTATGAATGAGATGAAAAAGTTTGATGACTCAGAGGGTGGAACAGCTGCGGTGAGTTGAATATTATCTGCTCTATAAACTTAAATGTACAAACCTCAGAGACAATTAAGCTATTTTGGAGGATCTTTTTTAAGTTTTATATATATATACATACATAAAAAGAAGTCATTAACTCAATGAAGACGAGCCATGCATATTTGTACAACAGAGAGAAATGGGTTGCAGATGCGCCATACAAATATGTACAGCAGGCTTTGTGGATTGTTTACATTTTACATATCAAAAAAGTTCTAAAGATTTTCTGAAAATTTTTATTGCTTTATAAAGGTTAAATCTATTTTAAACTATTCACCCAATTTCATGAAGTTTTACATAAAACTTTTTTTTTAACGAATTTTTAAAAAATGCTGAATTTAATGTGTTTCTGTGTGTGAGCGTGGTCAACTTACAGCGTCTTCATTGGGTTGAAACTTAATATCAAAGAATGCAAGAGAAACCATGGCGTTTTCAAGTATTTTGCTCATGATGTAATACATTTCTACGATGAACTTTTGAGTGTCTCTAAATAAACACCAGCTTAAAAAAATTGAAGAAAATTTGCATAAAATTTTTTTTTTAGTTCTATTGTACGTGGTGAATTTTAATATAAGGGGTGCCAAAATGGCCCTAGATCATTCTCCATTACAAGCCCAATTTTTCTCTCCATATGGTTTTATAGGGTAATACTTTTTGAAGATAGTTTTTTAAAGCGAGAGTTTAATTAACATTACGAATAACATATTTCCCCTTTAAAATTATAGAATGATAAAACCAAATTTCAGTATGGGTAAATCGTTCCAATGATGCTTTCTTAGATGAAGATTCTTTTTTTTTTTTTTTTTTTCTAGCCAGAAGAAGAGAAAGTTGCAGAAAAGCCATCAGAACTTGATGATCTAGGTTTTCCAGAAGCTGATGATGAAACATCCCCTGAAGGTATTGCTTTTTATTCTTGGTGATAGTGTTTGCTTTTGAAGGCATAAACTCACTACCTGTAACAGTTTCATTTCATTGGAGGCATTTTTGTTAATTTTTTCTTTTACAACTTTTTTATGTATTCACACATTTCTGGTTTGTTTTAAGGGTTTGTACTGCATGCTTAAATGTTTTTTTGTTTTTATTTTGTTTTGTGGCTTTAATTTCATATTATTTGTAAAATGAGTTCACAAATAATCACCAAGAGTTTTTGTTGATGGATTTTCTCTTGAAAATAAAAATTAGTACGAGTTGTGAAACCAGTACGCAAGGCAGTTGTCATGGAAGAACAGTTGCCTATTCCTTCCATTGTCCACACAGAGCAAGGGGATTATGAAATAAATCCCAATATCAGTATGTCTTGATATTTTCCCATTCCTGCTTGCTTCTCTTCCCCTACCCTTGGAAGACCTTCAATATAGCACAGTGCAATCAATCATTGTTGTTTTCTTAAGCAATTCGATTTTTGAAAGTTTCCTCCTAAATCTATGCATTAACCAAGCAATGAAAATTGTCATTGTATCTCCAAAGCTCAAAGTTATTGGTTCAATTTACGCATATACTTTGATTTTTTAGAAATTCCCACCAATAGAAAAATGCACTGATTTTTTTCATCTTCCCACCAATTTCCTTCAAGTCAGTATTGTGGCTGTTTTTTTGTCATCCTTTTCATTTTATTGTTTCTTTTGTTCATGCTTTTCTACTCAGAAAGCTAAATTGCTTTTTTGTACCCTAGTAAACTGTTGAAAGCTTTCATACCTTTTCCAATTTGGCAAAATCCAAAATCAACTTTCTTTTACAATTATTTGTTTGCGACACTCAATCGTATTTGTGCTAAAAAAAAATTCTGAATTTGTGGTTGCAAGATTTGAACGACATGGAACAATTTCCATGATTTGTCTTCTTTATGAAAAGGAATAATATATGATATAAGTTTCTTCATTTTCTTAAGGCCTTTATAAGTCAACTGATAAGAGTTCACCTCCAATGATTGATTCTCAGTTAGTATAAAGAATTTGGGGGTAGCCACTGCAAAATAAGTAATGATTGAAAGAAATTTGCAGTTTCACAAAGCTATTTGTTTTGTAAAAGCAGTCTCAAATGTTCGCAAAATATGTTTTCTTGAGCTAAGAAAAATTGGCCACTTAAGACCTTACATTAATGAAGAGGCTACAAAAAACTTGTCCTTCCTTTTGTAATTTATAGAATGGATTACTGCAAGCAATTTATAAAGGGTTAACTTCTGACAGAATTAAAAGACTTCAATCAATTCAAACCATGCAGCAAGATTGGTGAAGCAAACCTTAAAAAGACATTATACTTCATGATCTTCATTGGCTGACAATCCAGTCTAGAATCAACTACAAGATTGCTGTTCTAGTATATAATTGCTTAAAAGAGGGAAAGTTTTCCTCTTATTTGAAAGATTTGCTAAATATTTACAAACGGTCTAGAAATCTTCACTCAGAAAATAAATTAACCCTGACAATGCCTGAAACAAATTTGAAAAGCTTTGGTGACAGATCTTTTTACCACACGACCTCCCCTGCTCAATAGTTTCCTCTTTGTCTACCTTCAAAAAGAATCTTAAAACTTGGCTTTTCTCATCTTTTGCCAATTCATTTTGAGATAATTTAATTTAATTTTTTAAAATAGCTCTCTATATATTTACATTATTTTATATTGTCAACATATAATGTTTTATGTCATAGATGGATATTTTATATATAATTGCATTGTTAGTCAAACTTTTATAACTTAATGACGTCTGCTGTTAAGATTGATGCAATTTTTTCGTGTATTTGTTATTTATCGCCAATCTTAATGTGAAGCGCTTTGAGCTACAACAGAAAAATGTGTAATACATATGTTATTTATTATTATTATTATTACTCAGAGAGGCTTAGTCAAGATATTCCTCATAAGGAAAAATTTTCTTTGTAAGAAGCGTACCACAATGGCGATATATAGCTATGTTCCTCCAAGTAGAAAGTCAATGAGTGCCAAATCTAAAGTTGATAGTTTGAATCTTAAAAAGCTAAGCAGCCGTTTTCATTTCAAATTTACCTCAATCACTTCTAGTTAATTTTAAGTGTTTCCCTGCCACCACAACGTCTAATATACTGTTTGATTTTTGTTGTGTTGTTTTCTGTGAAATTTTTTAATTCTATTCTCATAGAAAGAATATGATTGGAACAGAACAATTATCTTGTTCTTTTTTGTCTTTTAATGTATTATAAAGAATATTTTGCAGTATTATTCATGAGAAAATTGCAAAATGCTTAAGCTTGAAATTATTTCCCTTGTGTTTCCCAAGAACCATGAAATCCAAAAAATGAGTATATATTCTGGTTAAATGTAAAAAAATTTAGTTCTAATCTAAAAAGAGCAGCAAACAGTCATTTTATTTGATTTAGCCACCTAGCATATGGCTATCACAATTTTATATAGTGTATTTTTAAAAGGAAATTTTATTAGATTTGTAAGCTTAAAATAAATTTTACATAATATAGTGGTGACTTAACAAGGATATTTTTTTAGTTTTGTGTTTTGTATTATCAAGTTCAGTTTACAATAGTTTTGTCTTTCAAAAGGTAGCAGTATTTCTTGAGTTTAAAGTTGTTTCAGATTTTCAAATTATTGATAATATTAGAAACATTAAGACAAAAATATGAATGTTCTTCTGCCATGATTGGCAATTTCAGCATAGCCTACTTTTAACAGACAAAATTGATAAAGTATTCAAGCATTCAAATTTGTTATTTTCTCATTTGGTTTATTGATTTTAATTGTAAGATACAATGAAACAATCCTATCAAAATATATTTATACCTATTCTGAAACAGAAAAGCACATTTGAAAAAAAAAACCTACAAACTTAATATCATGCACAAAAATATTGTAATGTTTTTTTTTCTCTTGCATTTTCTTTATGATAGTAATTGAATCTCACCATCTAAAAAATCTCTATGATATTGTTTTACTTAAAACGAGTTTAAATAAGAAAGAGTTCAATTGTGTTTGCTAAGGTTTGACTCACATGGCAGAACATTTAATTCTCAGTGCTATTTTTTCTTAAGCCTTTTCTTTTAGTATAACTAAAATTCATTGTTAACTGCATATGAGCTCGAGCATATCAGAAACCAAAATTGGTTTAAAAATTATTTATTGATTAATGAAAGATTATTCTAGGAACTATAATCATGTTCAGGATTACCCTCTAGATTTTAAAAATGCGTAACCCTCAACTGGGTAGCTGTAAAAGTCTCTTTAAGATAAAGTAGAAAGTTTTCCCCTGTTAAAAGCACAATCCGTTCTACTTAAATCAGCACATGCTGAAACTTGTCTTGAGAGATATTTAATTAAAATGTATTTGTTTCTGTTTATTTTTCTCCAACAAAGTTAAGGTTGTGTGGAATCTCTTTTACAAATGCCCTATATAGACTAAACCATTACTGTTTGCACTTTTTTTCCTTTTTTTTTTGGTGTGTTTTTTTTTATTTACTTTTTTTCTTCTTTTTTGGTGTGTTTTTTTTTTTTAAACTTTTTTTTCTTGTATTTTTAATGTTTTGTTTTAGTTTTGTGAAATTCTACAAAAAACTACGAAAAATGGCATTTAAAGACTCATTTTTCTTCTCCTCTTTCTTTAGTTCTGTCCCCATCACAGCCTAGTGCTATGGCACATGCTGCAAGCGGAGGCTATGAAATTCCAGCTCGTCTACGCACCCTGCACAATCTTGTCATCCAGTACGCGTCACAGGGCCGTTATGAAGTGGCTGTACCATTGTGCAAGCAAGCATTAGAGGATCTTGAGAAGACATCAGGCCATGATCACCCTGATGTGGCAACGATGCTTAACATATTAGCTCTTGTATACAGGTGTGTAGGAAAAAGTGCAGAATGTCTTTGGGGGAGAGAAGGGCAGGGGCAATAATTGATTTTAAAAAGTGAGGACATGGAGACAATTAGTAAACAAATAAATGGCCTCTGGCCCTTTCACAAAATTATTTCTTGTATCATGGATGGTTTTCCTTTGAACACATTTATGATCTTAATTTTGTAAGAGCGAGGTTTTCATGGCTCTCCAAATTAATTTTGGGTGGAAGTTGTTAACGCTTTAAGCTCAAATTTAAGAGCAAATGATGTCTTTTGGTAAGGCCTAGTTATATACCTTTTTTTTTTCAGTAAGGCCATGAATATGTATGGAATGTTTAAAATAATAAGGTTATTTGTTTTAAGCCTTAACATGATTCCTCAGTAGTATTGTTTTGCTCAAATGGTGACTCTTTAGCATTGAATTAATACAGGGCTATACTATGTTCTGATATTCCTGATGAAAGATATGTGGTTGTCTGCTTGTATACTTATGTTGTTACAGAGACCAGGGCAAATTCAAAGAGGCAGGCAATTTGCTCCATGATGCCTTAATCATCCGAGAGAAAACACTTGGCATGAGCCATCCTGCAGTGAGTTCTCTATTAACACAAAAACCATTAAACACCTTTTTGCAACCCTTTCATCAATAAGCCAAGTTTAATCCTTTTTTTCGTTGGGAAATGGTCTGACATTGTGTATGATGAGACAGTGTGAGCTTGTAAAATAAAATCATATATCATGTGGCTAAAATACCTTTTTGCTTGTTTTGGTTTTATTCATTATGGGGCACACATACTGATTGACAGATAATAACTTGGCTTATTGATTCTATTGATGAACACAGTTTTGGTTTTCAGATGAGCTGTACCCTTACAAGAAAAACTTAAGGGTGAAGTGCAGAACAGCAAAAAAATTGGGAAGATTTTCTTTTTAATTCTTTATGTAAACATCCATCTCCTTACTTTACGTACACTATTAAAGGGACCAAGGCAAGTACAAGGAAGCAGCTAATCTCCTTAATGATGCCCTCAACATCCGTGAGAAGACTTTAGGGCCTGATCACCCTGCAGTGAGTTAAGCCCTCATATAGTCGTGACATTTTCAATTTGACTGTTTGGCATGTCCATTTGATTCAGGGCCTTGCATGTGCACTGACTCATGGTGTTTGATGTTGCTTCTGGTCTGTTTTCACTGTGGATTTCATTCCCCCTTTGTCATGTTCTACTGCAAAGTAGTAAAAATTGAAAACTCCATGGACATATGGGCTATAGGATATCAATTTCAATGTTGTTTGTGTACCAAAATACAATCAACTCCAGTACAAGTTCACTGACTTGATGATAAGACCTGTGTGTATCCCTGTTTCTTTTTTTTTTTTGTTGTTGGTTGAAACGCTTACACAGAAATCGAGTTGACTTTGTTCCAGGTAGAAGTTTTATCTTTTTCCATAGAGTTTCCATTTCTTTTAAAGCAGAACCTTAGTATTGCCCAGAGGTTTTGTAAATGTCTTTTAGTTCTTCTAAACTTGTTTAAAAAGCAGATTGTTTCACTTCGTTATCGTACCTACTTCCCCAATGCTCATGAAACTTTAAAATATATCTTTTCCCTGTGTTGAGTGTTCTTTATTTTTCGTTGGGTTGTGTTTCTTTCTATGTCTGCTTTTACAAACTGCTTTGTAAAAGTTAAACTAAAAAAAAAATTGAACTGAATTAAAATCTCCTTTGTACAAATAAAAGTCAAGCATATATATATTTGTGAAAAGTTAATATATGAAATGATGGCAGCTTTTTTACGCTACCCACATTTCATTGATATTACTTTAAAATTTCTCCCAACCAATGCACATTATATAGGGGCATGACCAGTGCCAGACAGCATATTTCATAGAGGTGTTTACGTTGTTCTGCTTTTTGTGTGTAAGCCCAATGCATCCCAAATTACAATATTTGCTACTTATTCCAGAACAGATTAGGGAAAGAATTTAAGTATGAAGAGCATGTTTGTTGTGATAAACTATAAAAATTGTTGTCAGTTTTAGGGCAATTATAGAAAAAGAGATACAGTCAATAATTTGGATAATGTTCTGATGCAAAATAAAGCTGTAATATACAAGGTATTTAAAAAAATCAGATAACTATTAAATGAGATTACTACTGATATGGATAAATTTTTCTCCCCATTTTGCAGGGTTTTCATCTGTCAGTTTGTGGTATATCTAAATAGTAGTTAGAATTTTACCATGGCCTGTTAATCTAGCGATGATAATTCAACTTTAAGAACCAATGCTAAGGTGGCTGCTAAATAACAAAATGCAAGACAGGTAGCTATAGATTCTGATGATCCCAACTGGATTGGTTTGAGTTTAAAAACTTAATTCGGTTGTTTTATAACTGTGACTACAAGTCATTCCCATAAGACAGTCGTCTGCACCAGGCATTTGCTATCAAAACTGGCTGTACTGTTTTGACAAATCGTCAAAGATGTAGACATAGGTCTGGATAAGCTATTATCATTTAATCTAGACTACAATTTTTATTATAGTTTTTAAATATTGTTATTGACCATCAGTATTTATACATTTTTGTGGTTGTATATGAAATCTAGTGACAAAAAATACAGTTTGTTTGTCAAATCCTCATTTGCTTTAAATAGTTGAGTTCTAGGTTGTAATATTCAAGACTTTTCTTTCGTCAAAGCTTCATTAACTACTCAAGTATTAAGTGTGTGTGGCTGCAATTTGTGCAACATCAAGAGCATATTTGATAGTTTAGTTGCTGGTATCTTCAGAAATGTTTTCTTTTTTTTTTTTTTTTTTTAATTTTTTGCAGGTTAAGAAAACTGCAATGCATCAAAATTTTGAAAGCAGCCTGTATTAAATTATGCAAATAATTGTTGGAACTTCATGACTTTACAAAATCTCAGTGGATGACGATGGTGCAATACCTTTTATGAAATAGCCATTGTTAAAAGCACAATTTTAAAATGTGGTGTTGATATTAGTGTATGAATCCTTAGAATGTTACAAAGAGAATGTTACAAAGGAACTATAAAGTCAGAGTTCTTTACTCTTAATTATTTATAATGTCGAGGTTTTTTCTTCTTTAAATGAGTGATTTAATTATATAATGCTACTGTGAGCATTGAAATGTGTTGGGGTTTTTTGGGGGTTTTTTTGTTGTTTTTTTTGGCTTCAGATTATATTAGTTGAAACTATAGAATTAACATGATCTTTAAGTAGAGTTTTGGTTTTAGGGTTTAATTACTAGCTATCATATATTGGCATTGGGTGGTTTGCTGTGTTCCCTGGAAATGTTCTGTATTTGGATTTGATTGGCTTTACTTCTTTATAAGCCTCTCAGGCAACTTTGGTCCTGTGAAAGATCAAATCTTGAGATTTATTATTGTGACTGTGATTATTGTCTCAACCTGTCAAAGCTCATTAGCAAAGTTTGAGATGTTGTCATCCTCTGTATGATTATGACATCTTGATTGCCTTTCTGCCCCTTCCACATTGGACAGAACCATTCTCTAATAATAGCAGATGCATGATATAATAGGTGTCAAAAAGTTACTTAAGTTTGCATGTTAGCATTTTTTTTTCTCTACCTCTGTCTTGAAAACTGACAGTGAGTCTGTGGAGGAAAAAAAAATGTGCGGAAGCAACAAGGCTTATTCTGTCTTACTCCCTATTCTTGGCTTTTTAAATTCCAACGAAATTGCCTTCATAGGTTAAAACGAAATATTTAATAGAATGACCTTAGAAAAAAAATTTGTCATTTCAGATAATGTTTGGGTAACAATGTACCCAGTCTCCATATTTCTTTAGCAATTAGCATTAACCCTCCTTAAATCAGGTTTATTTAAGTTGTCAGTTAGTCAAAAGGTCAATATTTTTTGTAAATTTTCCCTTTGTTGTAATCTATATTGTCATTTTGTTTTTACCGCATCAGTGTACACTGCGCATTCTATACTTTCCAAAATAGAAACAAATGGTTGGAATTACTCTTACTGGTTTGTCAGAAAGTTTTATAATCGCAAATAACATAAATCCACCTAAGGGCAAGTGTGGCACATCTCTGAATAGCTTGCAGTATGCTTTAGGAACAGTCCACTATCCAAGCTTACAATGTCAACACAAAGGCCAAACACGGTGGAGGCCATCGAAATTCATAGGAATATTTTTTTATTGTCTGTTTCTTGTTACCTCTAGCCTCTAAAAATAGCTGTTTGTCCTCGCTTTNNNNTCTAAACATTGTGACACTGACAGCAAGTGTACAGCGGGTGGCGACTGGCAAGGTGTCAGAAGGCTGCTTGTTGAACTGCAGGCACGCATGAGAAATGGGAGGATAGTCATATACAGCTGCATTGCTCTAAACTTCAGGGTTCCTTATTTCCCTTCTCTTTCTTTTGCGTTTTTCTCAAAATGACTTTTTTTTTTTTAATTTATCTTTATATCTCTAAAAGTTGTAGAGCAACTCACTTCAAACTTTGCATATAACTTGCCAATGCACCATTCTCAATTTTGTTAGAAGATTTTCTCAACATTTTTTTTTTGTTTTTGTTTAACGTTTAAATTTTTTTAAAGTAGTTTTTGGCACTTTAATTTTTTATGCAATTTGGAAAAAACTATTAAAAAATCTGTTAAAAGCAGGTACAAATAAATGCTTCTCACAAAATGTCTGAACTGATTGTAATAAACGATTGCTTTTTACAGAATGAAAAACCATTTTTTTTAGATTTTGACTTATCAGTGCCTAAAGTTTACTATTTTATCCATTATGGCGGCTCCAACAATTGGTTTCCATGGCAACCAAATTTGAAAATGATAAAGTAAAGGTTTTCTTTGATTTTTGTTCCTCAAACTAGATCTTATTATAAAAAAGAAAAAAAATGTCTTTGGCTGCTGCACTTGCCCTTACTGCCTTATACACAAACCAATATAAAATAGTTCTTAAAACTATTATTAAAGTTACATTCAGATTTAATTCCATTTAGTAAAAACGACTGAACTAATGATTCAGCAAATAGTACTTCCAGTACCTCTTGTATGTCTTGCATGGAAATGTGTATGAGATACAGATTTTTCTTTTTTTTGATGTATTCCCCATTCAGAGATATTTTGAAAACAGCATATTTCTGAGCTTCAGAATTCCTTAAATTGCACTAAGTTAATAAATTTTATTTAAAATGATACCTTATTGATTGCTTCAAATATTTAAAAAGATAGGCAAGAAAATGTTACAGCTTAGTGGTATAATTTCAAACAGGGGTTTATAAGTATTTGGTTTCAAGAAATCTTGATATTTTAAGTAAAAAACTGCTCTTGTCTGTTTTCTTAGGTGGCAGCTACTCTTAACAACTTGGCTGTTTTGTACGGGAAACGGGGCAAGTACAAGGAAGCTGAACCTTTGTGCAAACGTGCTCTCGAAATTAGAGAAAAGGTGAGTTTGTCTGTCGCCGAGCTATGAGTTTGTCTGTCGTCGAGCTATGAGTTTGATAACTCAAATGTCTGAAGTTTTGATAAAGAGCTGCTTTTTCAAAATCGCAATTTAATTTACAGAATTTTCAATTTTTTTTTATTTTGACAGCTCACTCTTAGGTGGCATGTTTGAATTATATCTCAGCTATTCTAATCTTCTTTTATGACTATATTTTCCCAATATATATATATATATATAGGTTAAAATGGCCTTTTCTGGCTTTTTTTTTAGTTTTAGTTATAGTCCCCAGGCCTTTTTAGTATACCATTGTATTCTAGATAATGTGTTTGCTGTACCAACTAACAATTCTTGTTTTGATATATATCTGCAACATAAACTATCACTTGATGTAATCAATGTCACAAAATTATTTTTGAAGGTTTTCAAGGTCAGATTTGTCTGGAAAAAAATTTTTTTCCACTTGTCTCCAACTTTAGTTTTCTTTATATTCAAGTAAGATTCTGCAGATCCATTGCCTCTTTATTCCTCTGGTGTTATCTGTTGTCAACATAGCATTATCTTCCGTGTCCTATTTAATTTTTTTAAAAATTTCCAACAGGTGCTAGGTAAAGATCATCCAGATGTGGCCAAGCAGCTGAATAACCTGGCTTTGCTGTGTCAAAACCAGGGCAAGTATGAAGAGGTAAGCACTACAAGAGAAACTTTCTTTATAATGTTAACAAAATTTTAAAAATCTTGAAGAAATGGTTTTGAAAGATAAACCTTTTCACATTTCACCACATCTCATTAATGATAGCCCTGGAGTTGATTTTTGAGCCTTTCAAATTGCTTCAATGATCCCAAAGTTTCACTCCTCTACCATTTTCCGTAATCATAGAAAAAAAATGAAAGAACAACATGTTCTGTTATTAAAACCGTTTTTCTACCTTCAGAATTTTATTTTAGCTTTTAAAATATTTTTAGGATTTTTAACTCTCTCCACTAAGGACTTTCTGTTTTACTGAACAAAATGGATTTGTATAGAATATAGAGATTGTTTACTGCTCTGAAGTTCTTGAAATTTATTTTTTTTTGTTAAAAGTAAAAAGAAATGTAAGCAAATAATCGAAATCAAGGGTATGTAGGAAAAAGCAAGGTACCCAGTCTAGCACTTGTGGGGGAACCAATAATAAGAGTGCACGATGTGGAAAGGTTAAATGTGAAATTGTAAAATAATTTTACTAAGTCAATCTACGATTTTATTAAGAGTATCATTTTTTTTTATTAATATCTCATATTTAGTTGAGTGTGCTTGCTTTCATTGACAACTTTTTTTTTAAGTTGAAGAAAATATTTTTTCTTTCTTTACAATAGCATTATTCCTCAAATGCCCAAGACTTTTTCTTTTCAGGAAGGCAAGGGGTATTTAAAGTGCCTGGTCAATGCTCATGGTTAGGATTTGATGCATTGTCTTAAGCTTTTACAAACAAAACAGACTGACACATTTGTAAATGATACTGATGAAAGGCTTTTATGCTTGTTTTTTTCGGAAATCATGACTAAATACATCAGAGTCTCCCTCAATGTTTTAACTTCAACGCTCCTAAGTGCTACCTGCTTTAGTTTGAAAATTCCAAGAGGGTATATGACGAACAAACCTTTTTTGCCTGAAGAATTTCTACTGGTAGTTTTAAAGAATACTGAAATTGCCATGCACTTTTCTTTCACAATGTTAAAAGATTTGAATAATATTTCACATGTTTTAATAAGTTTCCACACTCAAGTTATTAAGTTCTTTATACATTCTGAGAACTTCCATTATCACTGTTGTTTTGTCCCCTGAAGATTCCTCATCTACAACTGGCTTGTACAAACACCCTCTCGACCCTCTTCTTTATCTTATTTCATTCTCTCTACATGTCTGTCACACATGCATATTCCCAACTTCTCTCACCTTCTATCTGCCTCTTAACAGGATTTAATTGGAATTTTTGTGTTCATCTGGAACTGATCCTTGCAAGAGATTAATAGAAATTTGCTTGCAGGTTGAGCAGTACTATCAACGAGCCCTGGAGATCTATGAGGGCAAACTGGGGCCAGATGACCCTAATGTAGCTAAAACTAAAAACAATTTGGTAAGAGGTGATGCTCCTCTTTGGGGTACCTTTTACCTGTTGTTACATGTTTACTTCTTGTGCTTTTCATGTGTATATTTTTGTTATTGTTTTGTTCGGTTTTTTTAATTTTGAGTAGTAAGGAAGATTGCAGTACCAGAAAAGACAATGCAATGTTCCTTGGTCAGGGGCCAATGGTGGTTTCATTTGCATGCTTTCCTCTCCTCTTCTCTCAATCCCCTGACTTTGCACACTTAAAACATCTCTTCTTAATTCTTGGTGTTCTTTTAGCACTCTTTGATTAAAATATGAAGTTCTTTGATTTACCTCTCAGTCTCAGAGGCCGACTTATGTCATCTAAATATTACCTGACAACTTAGGCTCATCTTTTATTCTAACACCTAATATTGAATTTTTGTCTTATAGATTTCATCATACAGATTTTCTTTTCTGAAGTCCTCAAAAGTATATATTCCTGCAGAAACTATAGAAAGATAGAGCACTATGTGTAGTTTTAGAAATTTTTTTTTGTAACTCAAAGTCAGCAATGTTAAGTGCCTTTTTTATCTTAAAGCTTTCAGCTCCTGGGGTGTCCATTGCAACTTTTTAAAGGGATTTCAAAAAAGCAACAAAAAAATATAATCAGTAGAAAAGATATAAAAGGCAAAAGGGAAAAAAAAAAAGAAATATCCTTATCTTTGGCACCGGCACCATTTTCCTCTAGATCAACTTCTGTAGCAAAAGTGGTTTCTCTGAAAAACAGTTTCCTGAACAAGTGAGGGTGTTCTTTATTTTTGTGACCTACTGTTTCCAAACTTCTCTGTTAAAATGTCCACTAAAATGCTTTGGGGTTTTTTCATTCCTTCTATTTCATTTCGTTTTTTTTTTTTGCTTCTGAATCATTGGAGCTTCAACTTACTGTCCATGTTTTTTATTTACTTTTTGATGTGGCCATATAACTAAATGGGTATGTGGACATGTTTTAATCACTACATTCTTATCGCTTGCTGTTCAATGTATGTCGTTGTTGCAGGTGGAAAAATATTATCTACGTGCATTAGATATATACAAGAAAAAGTTGGGACCTGACGATCCAAATGTTGTGAAAACTCAAAACAATTTGGTAAGGCTACAAATAATGGATCTATCTATTAGTCAGGGTTCAAAATATAAAGTTAAAAAGAAAAGCCAAAGATTTATGTTTAAAACAGATAATAAAACAAGTTTCATTATTAGGTCTGTATGAGTTTTATTTTTTTAAAATTTGAAAAACCCATCAAGACCAATGATTTTGAAAAAAAAAAAAAAGAAGGACCTGTAGGATTTGTTCAGCAGATGGCAAGCTTTTTACTAACCTGTAAGTATACACAAAAGGTGGCACCTAACAAATCATGGTGATGGTGACCTTGTGATTCCCAACCCTTTGCAATTAAAATTATGAATATATGCTCTCTGGCAAACATGTAAGCAGATTTTTACAGATTTATAATACTTTTATGAATCCATTATATAATTTGAGTTTGCAGTCAAGCTTTAATTGTTAATAAAGGACTAGTCAAAATGGTGGCCTTCTCTTGACAAGAGGCGAAGCGCCGCTTAGCATTCTTGGTTTATTTGTAAAAGGCATGTTTGTTTTGTTCTATGCAGTAGTTTTTATGTGCATCTTCTTTCATCAATGAGACTTCTCAATTTGTCTTGTGTAGATAAGATCATATAATTTAGAAAAAAAAGGTCTTATGCTCTGTAAACATAGATTGTAGTTTATCTATGTGCACCCACAAAACTTAATATACATATGTCTCATATTCTGTCCAAATGAGTCATAAGTCGAAAGACCTCATTTTGAGATGTAGGCTTTCAAAGTTAAGTGGATGGTCAGAAGACAATTTTTTTTTCTATTTCAAATATTGACAGTAAAACCATTTCTAAGCAGTTTTCACACCTGATTCACACTGTATTTTATGTTTTATGTTTTTAATTTTAATTTATATGGTTGCTAAGGCCTCTACACATGTTTAGTTGTCAAAACTTTAAATGTGATTTTCTCCCCTTTTTTAAATTTATCAAGTCCTAACCCTGCCGCCTTTTAACAGCTATAAGTTCATACAGGAGCATGGTACAGTTTTTCTGTTAACTGAGCCTATCTGAGTTACCAATATCTGACTACCTTCCAATTTCGACTTAAGACTCATTTGGACTGGTTGCAAGACATATATTAACTCACGTCTTGTTCACTATGTTCCAATTTTTTTACTATAGATAGCTGTTCAAGTGTTAAAGTATTTCTTTTCTAAAATAATTTGGTTGTGTTTTTTGTTGAACAAAGCTCACAGCTCTTTTTTTTTTTTGTTTAGTAAGGACAAATTTATAATGATCTGACTACAAAAGGAACAAAATACAAACCTCTACCTTGCTATTTATAAGGAACAATCTTCTGCCTTCAGGAATACCTTCAGTGTGCTTGTATAGTAAATACTTAAGAAGAAAACAGCAAAAAATAATAACCAACACAAAACATTAAGGGCTCGTAAAGTATATTTTTAAAAGAATTCATGAAAAGAGAGATAGAGAGGAGGGTGAAGAAAACTAGACGATATATTTTTCCACAATCATGCTTTAGCTAGCAATCATAGTTTTCTCGCAATTAAATTAAATTGCATATCCATGAACGTTTTTAAATTCAGTGGCTATTATACTGTTCATGAGCAACACACTACTGCGCTTAATGTCTATTTAATTGTTATAGGTTAATGTGATGACTCTTTCTTTCTTTCTTGTCCTTTTTTCAATATTATGATAAAAGTTATTTGTGTGTAGAATTTATGCCAATGTTATCTGTATTAAATTAACAATCACTTATTTGGTCCATCAAAAATTGTAAATGCATCTTGACGGAAGAATTAAATCTTTGTACCATTTTCAAAAGGAAGTTTGCATTGAAAAATTAAATAAAATGTGAAATTGATTTCTCCAGACATTTGGTTAAAGTTATATTACATTATTCAATCAATTAAACTTATTGGGATGTGCAGCTTTTTTTAATTAAAGAGAAATACATCAAACAGGCTTATTGTTGTCAATGTTTCATGGTTAATTTTATGAGGCTGCTTTGATTTCCAATGAATCTTGTCTTAATTCATGACTTAACAAGCTTGTCCTTAAGGAATGAAGCCCATGCTTAGATCAAACAATTTACTTATCCCCTCATTGCAGGCATCAGCATACTTGAAGCAAGGAAAATACAAGCATGCAGAAGGCTTATACAAAGAAGTTTTGACAAGAGCTCACGAAAAAGAATTTGGCAAAATAGATGGTAAGACTAATTTTGGTAGAATTTTGAAAGCTTAGGAAAAGGAAGCATAATCCTTTTAACTTTTATCTGAGAAATGAATATGTTGTTTTGGATTTTGACCATAATGTTGGTGGTTTTTTTTCTTCTTCAATTTCTATGAAACAATCTGTGTTGCCCTGCTCAAAGGGTGTTTAGATTTAACATCATTTTTATTGTTTATTCTTGTAACCCATGATTCTTGATCTTATAGAGCCATTTAATACATTTTTGTACTTTGAAAAGAATAGAAAGACTGTACTAGGTTGATAGCCAAAGCTTAGCATTGCGGATAGATCAAACATTCTCTATGGTAAACATTTACACTGGCTGCCTGTACAAAATAGAATAGAGTATAAGGTCGCTGTTTTATGCTTCAAATGCATTCACGGCTATGCCCCTAATTATCTTAAAGGTCTTGTAAGTTTTTACAGGCCTACGCGCAACTGAAGATCATGTAATAAAGCTATGTTGTCAGTTCCGTGTAAACCGTCAAGAAAAGACGGTAATAAAGCCTTTGTGCAATGTGCACCAGTAGTCTGGAATGCCCTTCCCCTTTCTATCAGGGAGGCTACGTCGGTAAATCAGTTTAAGACCCTATTGAAAACATATTTGTTCACGCTATATGAAGACCTTAATTAGTTTGTGTCAAGAAATGTATCCGACTACTGATGGTCAATGTATATCCTTTTTTTTTTTCATTTAATTTTGAATTTCTTCTGTTTGTTTTGAATTGTTAATGGTTTATGTTTTGTACAAAATTGTCATTATGTCAGCATTGTTTGTTTGGGTAGATATACTGTTGTAAAAGCTTCGAGCCTACATGTAGGAAGAGGCGCTATAAAATAACTTCATTATTATTATTATTATTATGGTAAAATTTTAAAAAGTTAACTCTTGATTGCATTTGAAAGACGGCTTGTTTGTTAATTTGATTTTTAATGTGTCAGTCAATTCGAGGTTATCTTAGAGACAGCACTGGGGACATTTGAAAGCTGTCTGCCACACTGTGATGTAAGGAGCACTTGCGTACACCACACCCAGTTACATTAGCCTGACACCAGGCCAACCAGACTTAAAACGAAATCCATATTGCCAGACACTAGACGGATCAGCTGCTTATACCAATTTTAAAGTCCTTGGTTTGGCTCGGCCGGGGATCGAACCACGCACCTCCCCATCTCTGAGCGAGTGTCTTATCACTAGGCCACAGAGCCAATACCGAAAGCCGGCATCAATCCCCATTCTTTAAATATATGATTGTATCGGTATCCCATTTTTTGGTTCCAAAATTTGAATTAACAATAAGATTTTTGTGAAACCTTTCTTTGTGTATACTTATAAATCAGATCTACATTTAAAAAAAAAAAATGGTCTGCTGATCCAAATGTTTTATAGCCTATAACCTGCGGGTGGCCCATACCCATACTAATGCTATGCAAAAAGAGTTTTGAAAATCTGTCCGGTGATTTTTGCACCCATAAAAAACACACAAACAAACAGATCCCATTGAAAATTTTATTATTAGTACAGATAAATCATTCTTGCCTCACAAGTTCTTCCTTTTTATTTTTAGGTGAAAACAAACCTATATGGATGAGAGCTGAGGAGAGGGAAGAGTGCAAGGTGACATTGCTTTATTCAAATATAATTTAGAATAAAAGTAAACTAGACATTAACCTATAATAAACTATACAGCTGACCACAAACTTTTCATTGTTACCTGTTTGTCATAGCTTATATTTGATGCCTACAAAAGTTTCTATATTTAACAAGAAAAATAAACTAAGATGCTTTTTATTGAAAATTATTTTTATAATACCAAATTATAAATTAATGTGAAAGATAAGATATCTCTTCCATGAGCACAGAATGTAAAGTTTGATTTTTATTAATATGCAAGCAGTTGTTTGTCTTTGAATAATTTGAGGAAGTAGAGGGATTGATTCTGGAATATCTCAAGGTAGTAAAAGAAAGATTTATTTTTTTTAAATGTAGTGATTTGCAATTACTCACAACGCATCTATATGGTAAATGAACACTTTTTTGTTGTTGTTGTTGTTCATGAAAGTGCCCAGATTATTGTATTCCAATATTGTGACTTATATAGGGCAAGAACAAAGATGGAACACCAATTGCAATGCCAGAGTATGGTGGCTGGCACAAAAATGCCAAAGTTGACAGGTAAATCAATGTAACTTATCTGCACAATTATAGAATATGCGTTTGATAATACTTGCAGAAAAGAAGCTAAATATTCTCAGGTGTGAAAGATTTGCTGCCTTACTTTCATTCATGTGAACAAAAAAAAAATGTAATAATTTTAAAACAAAGGATTCAAGTGCTTAACACTAAATTATAATTTTTTTTTTTTTTACCGGATACGATTTTTTTTCTCACTTTTTAAACTGAGCTCATAAAACTCTTGCCTCTTTTTTTTTCTTCAGCCCAACAGTAACCACAACACTTAAGAATCTAGGTGCTCTTTATCGCCGACAAGGTAAATATGAAGCGGCAGAGACCCTGGAAGAATGTGCCATGAAGTCCAAGAAAAATGTAAGTCTTAGATTTCTATCTCAACGTTTGTTTTTATAGAAGTTTATGCAGGCTGCTTTTAGTTTGTCATGTGATCTTTACCTGTAAATAGTTTTACAAACTTGTTGTTAATTTTCATAATAATTGCATCACTAAAATGTCAAAGCTGACTGAGGCATATGTGATGTGGTAACCCTTATGTGGCTAATATGTCATGTTTTTTAACATTTTATAACTAATGCAGTCATGTTTTTAAAAATTTCAGCTAAGTAATAAAATATTTGGCAACATGGGGCTGTTATAGATTGACATTCTGTTTTCTTGCTCAACAGTCTTGTGATTCAAGTTGTTTTGATGTGACTAGTTCATTTCCTCTTGTAAGAAGAACAAGAAAATACCAACAATACTCTATTCTACCTCTTTACTAGTTTGCTGTTGTTTTTCTTACAATTTCAAACCGTTTGTGTTAAGCACTGTCATCACTTCAATGAACAGCTTGTTTTGCATTTATAATTTTTATTCTGAAAATGTGGTAAACAACTGCAGGTGGAAAACCTTTGTTTTTACAATGCCTTATGTATACCTAAATATATTTTAAGGATGGCTCCTGGGAAGTTAAATATGTGAGAATTTGATCTTTTTTTTTTTTACTCTTCTACTTCTTCTTAAGCTTTTAATATATAAAGAGATTTATCCCTCAGCACAGCTGCCTTCAACACAGCCCTAACTTGGTGGATGCTGCTCTTCGTCTCATCCTCCCCTCTGATTTGGTCAAATTTTATATTTGCAAACAAATGACACACAATTTGTAGCTATTTCTTTTTTTCTTTTACTGATTCTCATTTCTTTCTCTTCGTCTTTTGCTTTTTTACTCCCTCTCTCTCATGTTATAAAAACTTTCTTTTCTCATTATGGCACCAATATCTTTAATGGCCTTAATTTGAATGTAAAAAAGGAAGGGTTTAAATATTAGATGTTATTGTGGCAATAGTAAAAAAAAATAACTTTTTAAAAATCTTGTCTTTTTAAAAAAAAATGTGATACAGTGTGAAACCACATTTCATTAATTAATTCATGCCTACTGCTACTTCGTTGAAGTAGAAAATGTTCATCAGAATGTTTGCATTTAGACTGAAGACCAACATGTACATGTGTTACATCAAATAGTTAAGAGACTAAAATTCACTTACTCCTTAAAATGTTTTCATTTACAAAACTTTCTTTGCATTACAGGCCATCTCTAATAAGAAAAAAAATAAACGTCTTATGATTATTATTCAAAACAAAATCATGGGTGTGCTAATGAACAATTATTGTGTTGTCGTACCGATGATTGAAATCTTATAGTCTTGAATTGTATGCGGCCATCCTATTTTTATCCTGCACGTCATCACATGGCTTTATGTTGCATTATGCATGGTGTGAACTTATCTTAGAGTTACTATGGGCTGCCCATTAATATATATAAAGCTATGTAGGGTTGCCATTTTCATTTGTTTTGGTCAGTTACAAATTGTTTTATTTTGTAACAATGCTTTCCCTCACTTCCTCTTTTAGCTCTGCTCATTAACAACACAGTATTTTTTGTCATGCAGTTGGTTCTGCCACTCTTTTTTTTATATATTTTAGTCTGTTTCCTACATGTGGTGGTTTTAATCTCAAGTTAAATCTTGCTGTCACCTTTTAAGAGTCACTCTTCAAACACAGTTTTTTCTTACAAAAGTGGGTTTTAAATGATGCAGAATATGGATTATTATTATTTTTATATATTTCTTATCTAGTTTCTTACCAAATTTACAAATAACCATTGGGAAATCCGTAAAGAGAAAAAAGCATTCGTAAGAGGGTAAAAAACCAAAGTCAACCAAAAAATAAAATTGAATTTTGAAAAGTGGAGAGAATTGAACCTCAGACATTCAATTATTGAGCATGAGCAAGAGTGAAGGAGAGAAGTACTGTGCCAGCTTGCCTTTGCATAAAGTTGGGTTTTCTTTCTCTGGTGACTTTCCTGCCCTGGCTGTGTGTGTGGTTTAGGCATTGGGAGCAGGTGGCAAGATCAGCAAACTGACTTCGGATTTGGGTGGTGCTGACACCCCTCCGGCTTCCAACCGGGGTCGCATGATCGCTCGTCATGATGAAAATGAGGATGTGAGTAGAGGAGTTCAGTGGCACGGGGATGGGGTGAGTATGAGCACTGAACCAAAAATGGCAACTGCTACATAGCACCTGGGCTTTTTCCACCCTTTATCCCTCTGATGCCAATCGCAGCTATTATAAGGTCAACCAAGAAAGTTTGTTGATTTGGTTTATGTTATTTCAAAAGATCCATAGCTTAGAACCAAAACAAAAACAACTATTTTGTTTGAATAATAGATCTTTTCTTCAAAATTACATTTCAACAATGTTTCAAGCCCATGGCAAAACTTGTAAGTCGCAAAGAAAAAATATTAGCTGCCCGTACAAAAAGGGTAGATGAATCATTGAGTTGAAATGTAGCACTTAAACATGCTAAGCCATGTGAACTGGTGAAAAAATATTTTGCGCTGTTGAGCTTTTTAAACTTTTAAAAAAAATTAATTTTGATTCATATAGTCGAAAAAGAGGAGAGCATAACCCGGTATTCTAAAAAAAATTTTAGTTCTATCAATATCAAACACTATGACTCAAGGCTTTATAGCTACGCAACATAGAAATAAACAAAACGACATAATTAGGTAATGTGGCTTTTAGCCAACAATGATTAAACTGCAAATATCTAATGAAATACAAAATTCTATTATTTTGCACCAGTAATATTAAAGGCATTTTTAAAATCATATTTATAACATTGCTTCTCTTTTATTTAAGAATAGTGAAACGAACAAAACAAAAAGTCTTTATCTGGAGTAGATGGCTAGCAATGACTAAACCGTATGGACTAATTTTGTAGCAATAGGTCAATAAATGTAGTAAAATGTCATGTGCTAATGCTTGAAAAAGAACAAATATACCCTATGTTCAGGGAAATATGTACCCTTTAAGTAAAAATACCAAATGTTTTACCCCCTTTATCCTCGTCATTAAAACTTTCCTGAACCATATGTCTTGCGTCCAGGGTCAATGAGTCACATATCAATATTTTCACATTCAAAGGCATCAATCTTTTTAACAGGTTTTTTTTAAAGTTTCCAAATGTCTTAAGTTTTATATTTTGTTTATTAAAGATATGTTTTTAAAAAAAGAAGAAAAATAGGCCTTTGGGTGGCGTTTTTTGAAAAATGAATTTACGACTTCCGACTCATTTGCCCTGGATACAAGACATATAACTCTTCTCCTGCATTCTTCCATTTAAAGGAATAGAAAGATCAAAATTTTTGTGTTTCGTTCACACATTCTTTCCAACAGAATATATACTTTTTTTGCTCCAATTGATTTCTTTCCAAAACTTTCAACAGAAATATCAAGTCCGCCCTGAAAGTGAGCAAAAATATAGACAATAACATTTATATTATAACGACTTCATGACTGAGAGTAAAAATATAACTTTAAGTTTGAATAATCAGCATTCGTACCTAAAACAATTGCATTTTTTAAAATTTCAATACAAAATGATGATTTATATAATGTATATCAACAAAATAGATTGTTTGTAGTATCTGAAAACACATTGTATCATAATTGCTTGTACCACCTCTAAACCTTTCCAATCCAGTGCTCATACTTGCCTGTCTGTGCAAATAGTGTCTGGCTGTTTAAGAACTGCTTTGTCAATACCTAAACTGCTGTTTGGAAAAATTTGTGATTTTAGTTGCTATTTTTTCATCGTCATTGATTATTTTGTATGTATATATTAAAATAATACAGCATTTCAGAAAGTTTGGTACTTAAGTTTGCTGTTATTTTTCCCTGAACCTTTCCCGTTACTCAACTTAAATTTCCTAGGCATTTAAAGGCCTGCTTGTATTTTTCTGTGTTATTGAAATGCAATAATTTAGACAGCTATTGTTTTGGCAGCAGAGAATTTACTTATAACCACAGTTATTGCATATACTGCGCTGCATGAAAGAAATGAACGTTTAAGTATGTGTAGCCTTTCTATAACTTGAATGATCTTTTTAATCACGTTTTTAATGCACTTGCCCTTGAAAAGCATAATTCCTCCAGTATATTGAGAATAATTAACTAAAATAGCAACAGCCTTTATAAAAAACTATAAAATTCTACGTGTTGCACAGTGCTCTTTCTGTCTTTGAAAGGAATAAACTAGGGTTTTTAACGCTATACTTAAAAAATTACAACTACTTTGACATCGAGATAAATTTCAATGGTGCTCCTCATGCAACACCTAATGCTTTTACACTCTCTCAGACATATCATTTGTAGGTTTTTGATAAACAAGAATTTTTTTCCAATTGTTCTTGAATAAACTATTTCATAGCCCTATTGCTCATCAGACCTATCTGATATTGTTGGAATGTTTTCAATTATAAGATTAGTAGATTGTGAAAATAATTATTAAGTGCATATATTCTCTGTCATCTCTGTGTATTACTTATTAAAGCCTGAGCCTTTACCTTGCTTCTCTTACTTTTTTTACACCTTTTTCTGATTCTTTAAGTATGTTGTTGTTATTTCTTTTTCTCTAGGCTGTTATCTTTCTTCACTACCTTCCTTTTTTAAAATAAGTTCTTGTCTGTGTGGTCTTCAATCACATTGTCCTGTCATCCTAATTGACCAATCAGAGTGGAAGGATGCGGCGCAGTGGCTCATTTACCAAATTGAGGGCATCGTTGAAGCGCAGCAGTGCCAAACTTGTCCAGAAGCTTAAAGGAAAAGGCCCTGAAGGGGATGCAGGTGGAAGGTACGCCAATTGTCTCTCTAGAACTTTTTTATATATTGTATTGTTGCATACATGAAGTCTGTTCAATATTGCAAACAAAAATATGTCATTGAACAGCTTGTGCTCTTTATTATACTGGCTGTTTAGAAATACAGCTTATAAGTGACTTAGCCTTAGCCTTGTTCCCGCAAAAATGCCCTCTATTTAGGACATAAGCATACTGTTGCTTGTTTGTGACAGATATGTCCAAAGTTTGTAGCTGAACCTTCTAAAGACAAAAATTTGGCACATGTTGTTGCTCCATGAGAACATGTTAAAACCTGATTGATTATTTTTCTCAAAAAACAAAACAAAAATAGCAGACTTGCTATTTTGAATTGATTTCTTGGTGTTTACACCTTTATTACTTGGTAATAGAATCAGCTTCACTTTTTTTTTTCAAAGAAGATCATGCCAAGTTGAAGTTTCAGCTTTAAACATTCTACTTGTTAACACTTTTCTTAGTGGTAATAATAATGCGCAATGCATAATTTCTATTATGTTATGGCCACTTGTTTTTTAAAGAACTTTTAAGGAGATGCCTCACATACATTATGATGATTATCCTTCAATTCTGTTTTGTATATGCGATATACTGGCGGCCTCCCATATTTTAAAAAAAAATTGAAAAGGCCTGTCAATGTTGATTTTAGGTTTGTGTGTTTTTGAAACTGTTCTGATTCTTATACTATGATTATTAAATTTAATTTTTATGTTGCTTGATGGGGATGGAAAAAAATGTAAATAAAATGGACCTTGGGATTTTTGCATTAATCCTTGATTTGAACCACATTTCACCTTTTGTACACATGTGCTTTTTACTTTTGCACTGATATAGGCTACTGTTTTTCTTCTTTTGAAGTGCAATAACCATTAAATCCTCAAGTCTCTTTTTAAATTTCAAAGGAAGGGAGTTACCATGTTAGCTTGAAGTTGCATGAAAGAAAAAGTCACTCTATCTGCACAACAGCGAAACAATTCAGTGCACAGTGATTTCTGTCAGTTCAAAGATCTCTAATGAGAGAAATTGAGCCAACCTGAAAAATATCATTCAAAACCATGCCATATCTAATTTGACACAATTTGCTGTGTTACTCTTCACTAATCATTGTTTAAAAATGAGAATTTCAACAGCACTAATGAGAAAAGTTGAGCCAACCAAAAAAATGCAATTTTAAATGATATAGAATATGTCATATTTAGTATGACATAATTTGCGGTTGTTACTCTCCACTTGCCTTCCACAATTTTGGTTGGGCATGAACTGGGAATGTATTTTATTTATTAAAACTGCTATTTTTTCCCTTTCAATTACAATAGCATGAACTGGCAGGTCAGATCGCTCTATCATTCAGAAAGGTTTGGCCTGGTTATTTCATTCAAATTATGAGTTCCATTTTTCCCTTTTAACCCAAAACCAGACACCACATTTCAAAGATTTTGTTCCCATGCTTTAGCTTTGTAGGATAGAGAATTAGAGCTTCTTACCTTTCAAAAAAACAAGGGCAACTCTCTTACCACACCTCTTTCCATTTTAAAAAAGGACATTATTCTGTTCCAGGATGCTTGAATTGAGTGTAGGATTAATGTTACTTTACCTTGTTAAACCTCAACATGTACTTCAAAGACATTGTATATGTTTTTCTTCCTGCTTACCCCTTTATTCTTTTTTTCAATACTAAGCTTTCAAGGTCTCTTTGCTGAAGTTGGGATATTTCCATTCTTTCTCAAATTTGCGCGGATAGAAATTAGTTAAGCAATTTGCATGATATCTTTTTCCAGTCATCCCATAAAATTAACAATAACTATTATTAGCTTAAACTTTCAGTTGTGCAAAAATTAACTGCAAATTTGGAACTGGCTGATAGAATTCTGCTCTTGTTGATTTCTAAGAACAGCCAATTTAGATAGTGCAGAAAATGTCAATATTTTTCATCCATTTTCCTAGGCCTCAAAAACACAAGAGTGATTAGGTCATAACTTAAGATACGATATGTAGTATCATATTCTTGGTACTTATCTTTTTTTTTTTTAGCCAGGTCTTTCCTTAAAGCGTCACATGGCAAAAATCTTAGTATCTGTACAACATTTTACCAATTGTAGTTATAAAATAAGAAGTCTTACCAGCACAACATCTTTCTATCTTGCACTTGCTTTCCATACCGAGCTCTTGTCATTAGGTTGGTTTTGTCATCATAGAGATAAGTGGGTTTCATAGAGAACTGAGCTTTTTGAATGCCATGCTGTTTGTTTCCAACATGGTGCCTTTTTACAACTTGTTTATTTTGAACATGACTTGAATATATACAGATTTATTGGCTGAACAGGTTTTGATAATCTGTAAAATTTTAGCTAGTGTCCAATCTTTTGGCTACTACCTTTAAATAAGAACTGAAAGTCTGACAATTTTACAATTTTTTTTATATCTAAATGTAGAAGCAAAAAGCAAAAAAATTTTGGTCACCCACCTTTTGACAAAAGCGTTTTCCCCCTTTTTTCTTTTAATATTTCTGAATTTGTAAGCTTATTTTGAAAATGCTTTGCCTTATATCCCCCTTTTAACCAAACAGAAACTGGATACCAATGGAAAGGTTAGTGTTTTGCCAGTCACGCAGTGTTAAGGAAATTTCCTCTCGCTACTCTTGCTATGTTTGTACTTTTATTGAGTATTTGCACTTTTTGCCCTTTAATTATAATAGTGGCACTAATCTGCCAAAAATTTAAAAAGATTTACAAATAAAAACTTCACATATCATTTTGTATATTTGGCTTATTGTGCCATAAAGTGTTTGAAAAATAACCACTCCACCATTAAAGCATCATGTTTCATAATCACACTTTTACTCTACCCTTTGCCACACTTATCTTTTTTTTTGTGTGTGGAACTAACACGCCAAAAAAATTATCGCAGCATGTAACATATACAACATACTCTATCTCAATTTTTCTTGTGCCAGTGCCACAGTATCCAGTGGTAACACTTTTATTATATCATTGGAGTATTATTAGGACTCAAGATATGTAATACTCTAAGTCTCCTGGTAGAAAATGTAATTTGAATACATTCCATTAAAGTATGAAATTTGATACCAAAAATTTATGAATATATATGCAGACCACCTCAACTTACCTGTTATCCATTGCCAATTTTAAGTTTATCATATTAACTGGTGTCGTTTAGAGCTTTTAGGTAAGGTGATTGATTTTGCATTTGAGTAACCTCAATTTTGTCTGAAATTCTTTCATGAGGTTTTATTGTACTAAGGTAAAAAAAAATTGATATTTCGCACAGTTGGCTTCTTTAAAAGCTATGTGACACCTACAGGACTGAAGATTTGGAAAATTATGAAATGTAAACAACGCTTGCCATTGTTATCACATGCATTTTATGCAAAATCGATTTCCTTGATCTCAATATGATATTCCTTTATGTTTCCTTGATCTCAATATGATTTTCACTTTTCTATAGCTACATTGACACATTTAATAATTTTTTCAATATTTCCTCTGTCTTGCTTTGAGTCGTCCACTATTCTCACTGGCCAGTTGTCTCCTGCCAATTCTGTGGACCCATCATTTCAGGATCCTGGATTTATGTTACATTGTTTCCCTACTGGCATTGAACCAAGAACTGCAGCAAGAATTCGGAAGTTTTGCTCTTGATTTTATTTTTAAGCCCCATGTTGCCAAGAATATTTTTAAAGGAAAATTAAGTTCAATCAGGGAAAAAAATACACCTGAACGCTAGTAAACCATGCCTGCCATTATAAATCTTTTTTTTTAATTTTATTATTTAGTTACACTAACAATGTTGTCAGTTTTTGTGTAGATACTCATCCACTTTGAAAACTAGATATTTTTTTAAAAGTATTTTTACAAGATTCATTTATAAATTTTTTTCCTACATGTTTGTATCCCTTAAGAAGTTATTACAAATTTCTAAGCTTTGCTTTGAAATGGAAATAAATTTTATTGAGAATAAAAGAAAGTCCATCTGTTTAAATTGAACACACTTGACCATTTGATGAGTTTGTAACCAACTCATATGGGTCTTTTTTGCTGATTCTATAGTTGTAATTCTTTCAGACCCGCTTACCTATGCCTGTGGTAATGTAACCTTTCAAATCAGTTGTTTTTTGCACTGTTTTTGGTAAAACTTTTATGTGTTGGGTTGCTTCCTTTCTTATGGCAAATAATTTTTACTGTGGTCAGAGAAAAATCAGCTCACCTTCTGAAACTGTTTGCTTTGCGTGACCCTTCAAATCATATGATTAGTTTGGCTTTATTTTAAAATTGATAGGATAATGATTGGCTTTATTTTAAATGCTTCTTGACATTTCATACTATTTTTCATTAAATGAATGTAGATGTTTTTTTGTTGGTTTTAATTTGCAGTGCAGTATCATATTCCAAAATCTAAGAAACCCCTTTCACCCTTTACTTTTGGGCCAATATTTTCTCTTTTCCTTTTTAATGCAGAAGCCATTCAAGAATATAAAACTGTGAATTGGTTTCCAGGTTATTTAGTCTTGAGGAAAAGTATAATCCTTATTAAAGTCAAAATACAGTATTAAAAAAAACTAGGATCATCCTTTACTGGGGGAGGGGGGTGGAGATGAACTCTTAATCATTCTGATGTTGCTGCAGTTCTTTTTTTTATTTTTCATTTATTTTAACTATTGATTTTTAGTTTGATTTTCATTCAGTTATTTTTGGCTAAAATGCTTGTATAGCAGCTGCTTTTGTGTTTGACTGCCCTGTTTCTGTATAAAGCTATTCCTGTTTCAGTCTGTTTTGTTTTGTCTCATTAAATGTTCCTTAAAGAGTTCTGGTTAGGAACTTGACATCAGCGTGTTTTAAATCTCAGGGTCTGAAATCCAAGTGTATTCAAGATCTTTCACATAATAAATTGAATATGCTTTCTTTCTTTGAACACAAAGAGACAAGGAGAGCGTTTTATAGACTTGTCCCCCTATCAAGACACAATCAATGCTTTGTAACAAAGAAAGAAATAATTAGCTTAGGGGATAATTTATTTTTTTGCTTAGGTTAAAAAAAAAGCACACAGCTGTGTTGTACTCCTTTGGCTAGTATCAAAAGAGAAATTGTCACAAGTGTTCACACACAATCTTATTTCTTTTTTTATAATTTATAAAAATCATTGATTGTCTTATCAGTGTTAGAAAGTATTTTCCTGAATGTCTTACAATGTTGAGATTAAACATTAAACAGTAGACTTGTAAGTCTTGCTTTCCCCCAAACTATCAAATAGTTTAAATGGTGGTGGTTCTGTGGAACATGGTTTGTATTAAAACTCCTAAAGGGGAAAAACAGACAATCGAATAGCGGACCTCAAGTGGTTGAAAAATATGTATAACATAATTGTCTTTCAGAGCATAATTGTTAATTTCTTTTCTTTTGGTCTATTTCAGTATGAAAAGAGCAAGCTCCATGTCAGTTCTCAACATAATCAGTAGTAATGACGACAAATTACATGTAAGTGAAGGGACACTGCTAAAAATCTAGTTTTACATTATTATACCTTTATGAAATTATTTTGTTTAAGAAAAAAACATTCATTAACTTAAAATTTCAATTTTCATAGGACTTTCTCATTTATAATCTAAATGTATAAAAAAAAAATCTAGGTTCATTATCAATAATTGAAAGAAATAAAAACCTTTCAAAACCCCTCTCTCTAAAGACAACACCCTAAACAAATCTTTGAAATACATACACAGGGCAACCATAGTTTCGGGTTAGAGACCTTTGGATACAAAAATTTTGTCTACCCAAGTTGTAAAAAGATTTCTTGCATAGTTTAAAAGTATTGATTTCTCCTCAAGCTTGGTCATTGGACAGTTTGTTACCTGAATATGTTAATAGGCACTTTAGTGAAAATTTGAAAATGATTGCAGAACTTTGAAATAAGGCTTAAATGAAAGCCTCTGCAACACAGATGACCACACTTTTTAAATTTTTAAGATATCTCTATTGCTTGCAAAGTTATGAATTTTTTTCAGTATTTTTTTTACCCCAAAATTTAACACTACTTGAACCCATGATTCCGTGATCGCGACTT
>BMAT01007653.1:101596-114277 GCA_019649035.1 Elysia marginata | reverse complement strand
TTCTCATTTTGTCCTTTCTTATAACTGATTCATTATCATGCATACTTTTCCTTTTTTTTTTTAATGTCGCAAGAAAGTATAAGAAGCAAAGGGTTTAAACAAAGAAGAAAAGGCAACAATAACTTTATTGTTTTGCTAATCCTTTACATTTGGGCTTTTGGCTAAAATACATGTCATGATGGGCGTTATTTTTCACATAATTACTTTTCCTAAACATAGTTGAGGTTTGAAAAAAAAATTAGGTCCAAATCCTTGATGGTTGTTCCATACCCAAAACTGCAACTTTTTCTTTCTAATTAATGACTTTGTAAGGTCTACTTTCGTTTTCCTGGTTTTTTCAGATAATATTGATAAATGTTAAACCAGCTTTCGAAAAGAAAGGAAAGTGTTTTGGGTGGTGAGTATTCAAATTCAAGGACGCTGTTTGAGTATGCCCTCTTCTTAGTGGAAGTGAAAACTAAGTTTTAAAAAAATCTATTGGTGTAAAATCATATTTTGCGACTTCCCTCATCTTTGCCTGAGGTATATAATTATGTCAAAGTTGTTTTTTTTTACCATGACTATAGTGTAATTGCAAGAAGCAGATTATTGTGGTCAATCATTCAAAACAAACAGGATACCATTTCTCAGATTTTTATTGTGCTTTTGTTTAATTTGCCCTCATAAATTTTTCCTTTTTTTTTCAGAATGTTTTTTTTTTTTTGTGTGCATTCTTAACATATGAAAGCTATATACATGTGTGCAAGACAAAACCCTCAATGTTAATGTAAATCTCCATTTTTTTCTCTTATATTTGTATTAGCAAAAAAAAAAAAGATTAGATAAAGTGGGTTTATTGAAGTTTCTATTAGTAGAATGGTGAATTCGTACTTGCTTAACATGCTTGAATTTAGCAGGTTTGGTTTGGGGAAAGTTGTTAATGTTATCCTTTGATAGTTACAGGCTGTGATTCCAACTGTTTCATCTCTGTTTATGTCTCCTCCTTTTTTTTGTACATACAAAAATGTATATTTTTTTTCCTTTCAAGTGGCCCAAGATTTCAAAACCTCAGAGATTATTTTCACTGCATACACAGACAAATAAAAGCATGAGGGAAATACATACAGTGCAATATTAAAATATGTTAATGTGGAAATTTGACTTGATTTAAACATGGTATAATTATGGTGGTACAATTTATGACATTTGTATGCGTGTCTGATGTCTCTTCTCTAATCCTATGTCCAAGACATTTCAAGTGAGAACCTTTTCTTTTTTTGGTAACAAAAATGTTCTTTGTGTAACATGGAACATATTTTTTTTGCTGCAGAAAGTAGCATATTGTCACTGTCATGTGCCAGACCCACAAAGCTACAAAAATTGTTTTCCCTTTAAAAAAGAAACAACAAAAAAGCAGACACCAAAACCAAAAATTTGGCATTAAAGACTTGTCTAATTGTATATGGATTGGAGCTTATGCGTGGCCTTATTTTCTTGGTTTATGTTTACTATTATGCATTTTCATGCCTTGAAATGGACAAGATTACTCCTCAGTCCTCTGAAAGGAAACTGGCCTCATGCTTCTCTTGCAACCATTCCATCAAATGAATTGTTCAATAACATTCAAAGCTGCTTTCACGCAACTAATGTCTGCATTGGTCTTTGGTCCCAAAGGCTATCTTTACACATTATTCTTAAATATAAATATTGTGTGCTTAACATACAAACCCAGTTTTGCCTCGTTGTATCTGATGTCTCGCATTTGTATGTCCACAAGTAGCAAGCTTTAGATTAATGTCACAGTTAGCCACCATAGTGAAGGAGCTATGAAGTCAATTTTTTATTGAAATCGCCTTCCTTTGCAAGATTTAGTTTTTATGCTTCTCCACAAACAACCCACCCACTTCTTTTACAACATCTAACTATAAATTTATTTTCTGGTAACTGGCAGTGAAGTTGTTGGCATAATCTGATTTCTTTTTTTTTCTTCTCTTAAACTGATCAAGCAGCCAAAAATTTTTTAGTAGCCAGGATATCTAAATTCTCAAAATTCATTCAAAGCCAAGGAGTAGAACTGGGTTTCCAAGCTCATCTAAACTAAGTTTAAACAATGTATTTATTTGCATGTGTTAAAATGGACCGCAGAACTTCTAAACAATTTTTTTTTCAATTATAATGCTGATGTGAAATAAAGTTTGATCAATCATGCAAATTACATGATTTTTTTTGTGTTCTTTGTAATAGTATATTTATTTTTAGGAAAATTTAGAAATAGCAATGGCAATGAAAGCTGGTTTGGCTTGTTATAAATACTTATATGTAGCGCCCGTCAGTGTTAGACAAGAGGAACAATTCCAAATTGACTAGCTACAAGTGGCACAGAAGTTGAAATTAAAGATAATAACAGTAGTATAATATATTTCCCCTGCCACCACCAGGGGAAATGTCTAGTTCTGCAAACCATGTGGAACAAAAATTAAATTTGAGTCATCCAAAATTTGAATTATCACTAATACCAGTATTGCACCTATAAAAGAAAAGGAAATTGGTAATCTAAATATAGCTAAATTATTTGTATTTCAGATGTTAATAGTAGATCAGAGGTCCTTGTGAGATGTTTAAAAGTCATATAACCTCATAAATGTAACGCAGTTATCACCACACAGAGGGTCACGGATTATGCCGTTATCCTCTCTTTGTTGCAAGTTGAAAACCTACTAATGATGCATCATGCTATTGTTCTTGCTGTTAATTTTGATCATGTGGTGCCAAGATGGCTTGACCCATTTTGCACATATTGCTCAGGCATAATATCTATTTCTAAATTAGACAATATAAGAAATTAAGGGCCAAGCACACTAAAATAGTAAGACAGTTGATGCAATATCAATTATCATGCACCATAAAATAATCAATTAATCTTAAGCAGGTTTATTTGATTTTTGTCAAGGTATGACTAAGACAATTATTATGAAATTAAATCAAATTTCTCTTGCACTGTTGAAGTCATACTTATAGTTCTGAGTATGTTTCAAAATAAATTTATTTTATTATTGGCCCAAGATTTGTTCATAACTTAAGTGCTTAAAACCTGTTTAGTTTTCAATTCAATTATGGAAAGAAATGCATTACAGAATTACCTAGTTTCATGGCAATCACCCCTTATGTAGTTTAAAAATACTTTGGATTGTCTTGATGTTATTGTTTTTTTTATTGATGAGTGCTATTTTTACCAAACAATATGACCAACGGTCAAGTCAGTAACTTAAATTGAATACATTAGTTTAAATAAAAAATTGGGGATTATTGTAACCCATTTTTATTTTGCGTCCAAATTTCATAGGGAAAGTTTATGTGTCTACTAAATTGTCCAACAATGTCCATTTTGCTGACAAGCAAGAAAGCCATGAAACAATGTAAAGTAGACTTAACTATGTACTACAAACAGTACCCAAATTTAGAATGGAGAAGGAGAACCAGCTTCCTCCAGAGGTTTTACTTTTAACTTTTAAGTCATTTTGACAAACCTGGTTCCTGTACCTGTGCGTTGGAACACACTTAATTCAAATCTCTTGTGAATAAAACTTTGAAAAGAGAGGATTTGATATATAACCAAAGCTTCCTATTTATTTTACTTGTTTACCTAAGTTCTGCTTTATTTGTAGTACTAGACAAACCAAACACAATGACTCTATGGGCCAAAACATCTCTGTGTGTGTTCTGGGATGGACACTGCAAGAAACAAGAGAATCACCCCGTCTACAGTGTGAACTTTGATTTAAGATAATCAAACTTCATTAAAAGTCCAAGCTACAAATGTTACATTTTTTTACAAAACTGATGAATGCATGTACAGTCAAACCCATGTTTAAGTTGTAGAGACAATTGGAGTAATGAGAACCACTAGTCTAATGAGATGTTTCCAAATCCCCGTTTTTGTCTTCCTTTAGACCCTATAACAGGGATGCAAAATTTCCGATTTTTGCAGGAATTCTGAATTTTTAGCAATTTTCCTTGGTTTAAAAAGCAGGAAAGTTTGGAAAAAATTAAGACTTAAATGTTACAGAAAATCTCCAAACTTGAGATTCATAGAAAATGAAACACTTATTTGAGTTGGCCCTAGTACAGAGTTGTATCTGTCTTTATTAATTGGTCCTTCAAAAGTTCTGTAGGGGCAGCTATAAAGTTATCCTGCTGTTTTAGCATAAGCCTCTTGCATCCCTGCTATAATTTATGTTGGAAATAAGAGAACCCAACAATCACAAAAAGCTAACTAAAATATGAAATGAATGGAAAAAAATGAGAAAATGAACATAAATTAAATTCTTCTCAGTAAAATACATTATACCTCAATCCTAAACACACTGCTACGTAGACACTCTTTTTTTTAACCTTATTTGCATAAAAATTCTAGAGAACCCTAAGGGGTGGGATTTTACCACCAGATGGCTGATTTTCACTAGCCCCTAGATCAATTGTTTGCCTTAAGTTTAATGAATATATACATATTTATTACTCTTTCAATAAAATCTTTTTGGAACCTTGGTTTGGGAATTACAACACCTATAGTATTCTAAGTTTTGATACAGTGGTAGTAGATTTGTTGTTATTCTCATACTCAACTCAAGAACAGTACTAAACTGAAAGGGGAGCATTTAATTAATAATGTGTACTGTTAAAATCAAGGCAAGGCGTCGATTTAGTCCATGCAAACATGAATGTACATGTATACACACAAACGTACAGATTGTTTTTATGTTTCTCTTTATAAAATTATTAACCTCATAGTCATAGCCTTTATTTCGCAGCCCACCAATACAACTTGATTAATTAACTCTACATTGTATTGTATGAATCAGTGAAGACAAGCTTTATATAAATTATAAAAACTACAGCATTTATTGACCATCATCAAATATATAGATACATAAATAAATTCAAAATAGGGTCTGTTGACAATGAATTACAACATCAACTTAAACAATTTTAATAGAAACTAATTCACATTTATCTTTACATCAAATTTCTTTTCTTTTTATTATAGCTAGACTAGATGACTGACATTGTCATTAGATATGAATGATTCATACTGTGATAAAGATACATTTTCATACAATTTCAGAAATGTGTTATTCTTTTCTACCAATTAACATCCAAATACAAGTTTTTAAAACATACAGATTCTCACTTGCTTCACGCAACTCTTGGGTTTCGACTAAGGCAAGTGTTTGGGACGACTTGTTGACACTCAGTGTTTGGAACACCAATATAGCTGGTTGAACATCAACTCCAGAGGATTCAAGTCAACCTAGTAGGAAATTGTGTCTCCAGTAACCTTAAAAGTCTTATAAATTAAAGAATAATATCAACATCTTTGTTCACCTGCTCTATACCATTAAAATTCCTGCCATAATGTCATACACTGAATTTGCACATCAAATCAGTGCAATTAACACTTGACAATCTCTCTATCCCTGGTTACATCTTGGCATAGACATGGAAAAGAGAGACAGGAAACTCACGGTTTTGCCTGTAATAAAGTCACTAAATATTACAATGGTAGATACCATTTGACTCTTGAGAAGAGTTGACATACCTTGCAACTCATTCAATTTAATATATTATTTTTACTTTCTTTGTCTATGCCTGTGTCTGCACTGTTTCGTTAACCATCCTGAGTTACAATACTAGTTCAGCCAACAAGAAATTATACCTGGATTGCAACATGCAACCCATTTGTACTGCTTGCAAGATATAATAATGCACTTGCAATAGTATTATACAGCAAAACGAGCTTGTAAAATACCATCAGGCATTGGCTGGTGGTTGTTGGGTGGCAGTTGAAAAGAACAAAAAGTTTGATTTATGATACAATGGATAGGCACAACATCATTTATTTTTAAAAATGTAGGTTTCCCGATTTCTGAAATTCAAGGCGCTGCTCACTGTCTTCAGCTTGAAGCAAAAATCCAATTTAGTACAACAAAGATAAGATAAGAACACAAAGTAAACATTTTTTAAAGTTTCAGCAATAATTCTTGTAAAATGTTAGATCTGGCTGGGGATGAAACTTGAAAAAATGCATGTGATGAACAATAATCATGCAAACAAACTAGCCAAGGAATAATATAAAAAGCCTCTAAAGGATGAGTAAGTGACTGTCATTATATAAAAGTACTTGTAAAATAAAAAAAGGCTTCATAGTGTAGGAATTTCAGAAAGCGTAAAATTGTGTAACACTTTCATTGAGGTTGTCTTAGGTGTCTAACAACATGTATATATGTATGAATAAATGTGTTACAGATAATTTTAAATACTGTATGCCCAAGTGTTGTAAATATACTTTTCGTGGAACTAATGTTTTGTCTCTTTTTGTTTCTTCTGTTTGTTTAGATGTCCTTACCTGTTTTAAAAGCTGATTAAAGCTTTAGGTTATTCCAAAGTTCTAAATCTTGAGTTATTCAATCAGTTTCTGAAATCATAGTCATAACAATTTAATCAGCTTTCAACAACGATGGACCGACACCTGAGACCGGCAGTCCTGATGACGGATCCTAGCTCGCCTGATGCGCTGAAGACCTGGCGCCACTGGAAAAGAACCTTTGACTTCTTCCTCGAAAGCCTCCCTTCAACTCCAGCTCCAAACAAACTCGCAACACTAGTCAACTTTGTCGGTCCTTCTTTGTATGAACTCATCGCTGAGTCTGACTTTTAAGAAATACTGCTATCAAAGTCCTTGAGGGTGTATATGATAAACCTAAGAATGAAATCTTTGCCAGGCATCTGCTGTCATGCTGCAAGCAAGAACCCGGTCAATCACTTGACCAATATTTACAAAAACTTAAGACTCTAGCAAAAGATTGTATTTGTAACTTTCAAGCTGTCTCCGCTGAAGTTCACAAAAATGAGGCAATCAGAGATGCCTTCATCAGTGGCCTCATTTCACCTCAAATACGCCAACGCTTACTGGAAAAGAAGAAACTTAACCTTGAAACTGCTTATGAAGACGCCAGAACTCTCGATATGGCAGAAAAGCAGAGCTTGTCGTACCGCTCGGATGTGATAGCTGCTGCAGTTGATGAAGCACCAGATGAAAATTTCATTGATAGTACCGCTGCTGCTGGATACACTGAAGAAAAATGTTACTTTTGTGGTTACAAGAAACATCCCAGAGCCAAATGCCCTGCTCGAGAAGCCACGTGTAAGAAATGTGGTAAACTAGGACATTTTGCAAAGGTTTGTAAGTCAACTGAAAAGCCTCGCAAAACTGCCATGTCTTTAACGTCTGGAAATCCAAAGCTTACAACCGTCACTAGTGCATCTGCTATCAGAAGCTTGAAGAAAGCACAAATTACTGTCAAAATACATGGTATTAAGCTGAATGCCTTGGTTGATACAGGAAGCTCTGACAGCTACATGAACTTGAGTATTGCTAAACAGTACGGTTGGAAGGTAACCCCTTCTTCATGTGACATCAACATGGCATCTACAGGCCTTACTAAGAAGACACAGGGCCATTGCATTGTACCGCTTTTCTACAAAGATAGACACTACACTCAAAAACTTTCCTTATTGCCCGACCTTTGCGCAGATGTTATCTTAGGACTTGATTTCTTGGGCAAGCATTCAGAAGTCTGTTTCCCTTGGGACGGACACCAAGACCCTCTCAATATTCTTGGAGTGGCGGCTGCCAACTTTGAAGCTCCATCCCTATTTGAGAACTTAACAGAGGATTGCAAGCCTATAATCACCAAATCGCGTCACCATTCGCTCTTGGATGAACGTTTCATAGAGTATGAAGTACAGAAGCTTCTTAAGGAGGAGATTATTGAGCCTTCATTGTCACCGTGGAGAGCTCAGGTGTTAGTTACAAGCGGAGAAAGACATAAAAAGAGGTTAGTTATTGACTACAGCCAAACTATTAACAAGTATACATTGTTAGACGCTTACCCTCTCCCAAGATTGGACAAGATGGTGGAGACTATCTCAAGATACAAATATTACAGTACTTTTGATTTGAAAAGCGCCTACCATCAGATCCCTCTCAAAGAAAGTGACAAAGAATACACTGCTTTTGAAGCATGTGGTAATCTCTACCATTTCAAAAGGATACCGTTTGGTGTCACAAATGGCGTTGCTATTTTTCAGAGAACTATTGACAACATCATCAAACAAGAAGGACTCCCTGCTTGTTTTGCTTACTTAGACAATGTGACTGTTTGTCGAGACGACCTGAGCGAGCATGATGCAAATGTAAAACTTTTCAGGGCAGCTGCTCGCAGACATGGACTGACCTTCAATGAAGAAAAAAACGTCCTAGGCGTTGAACTCATTGATGTGACTGGCTACAGAATTTCAAAGGGAGAAATACGTCCTGATCCCGCAAGACTGACACCACTTCGCTAGATGGAGCCCCCAGCATCGTTGAAAGCACAAAAAAGAGCATGTGGCATGTTCGCTTACTTCTCTCCTTGGATACTCCACTTCTCTGATAAAATCCTTGTGCTGAGTGGAAACACCACATTCCCGCTTCCGCCTGAAGTACTGCAGACCTTCAACAACCTAAAAGATGAGCTTGAGACAGCGGTTCTAGTAACTGTGGACCCTAAGCTTCCACTAACCGTGGAGACGGATGCATCGGATGTGGCTATCTCAGCCACTCTCAACCAGGAACGTCGCCCTGTTGCTTTCTTCTCTAGATCACAAACTTCAAGCGAAAAACACCATTCTTCAGTTAAAATATAAAGAAATACAAAATGAAACTGACAAACAGAGTTGACTTAAAGCAAGAGTTTCCCTTAAAGGTGTTGAATTTATGTGGATTCCACTGTATTTCTTACAGCGACACTAAGAACAAGTGACCAAAAACTACTGAAAATACCTTATTTTTACTTTTATTTCTACTAATACTAGAATAAGAAATCAATATGAAAAACCTAAGTCTTGAATAAAAACATCCTACAGGTAATGATTTGTGTATGGTATACTACTGTTGCCATTTATTACTTGCACAAATATTTGTATTATAATAAACATCATTAAGACATTTAAAGTAAAAAATTAAACACTCAGTCAAGATGAGTTCAAGGTAAAAAATCACTGTTTCTTCCCCAAATGTACTCGTGAATGAATACAGATCTATATTGTGGACCATAATGAAATATGACATTCAATATCATAAAATTAAAGCTGAAACTATGATACTTCATAAATGAGTATCAACATACATTGTACATGAAATTGTGTGCAAAAATGGTTTTTAATGGTTTCAAAAAAAAGAAAATACTTTTTTTTGCCAAGTTTGAAGGATCAGTTGTAGTTGGTTTTTTTTTTATATGACACTGTCAAAGTTCTTCTGCACTTAAAAAAACCATTTTTGTGTTTGAAAACCATTCAATACACTACTTTTGAAAGGGAGATTTTTCTTCGCCATAGATAGTCCTGGAAATGAAGATTGCTGGTCCATTTAATGCTATGCGTAGCAATATAATTATAAACAACCACACTACTCACTTCCTCTACCCAAAAAGTTTGACTCTGACAACTGTGTAAGAAACCTATGACATTTTTTAAATTCCATTGAAATATTCATAATTTACTTTAGATTTTTCACACTTATTAATTTTAAAATGAACACAGATTTTCTTTGGGATATTGCATCATGTATATCAACAACTTGTGTTTGTTTAAAATCACCAAACTAATTATTAAAAGTTTTTTTTATTTCTACCATCAAATAAAAAAAAGAGGCAGCAACCAAAAAGTATTCAAACTTACAAATTGATTGTGCTTACAGCTTTGATGGTTTATCTTCAAATTATTTACAATATTAACCAAAATAAACCTCATATAAATACAAACTACCCGTTACGTTCATATAATTTAAGATGCACAGTGGTGGCTTTGGCAATTTGCAAACTAGTACCAACTGTTAAAATCAGCCAATCTTAAAAATTTCAAGGTATAACAAGAAGGATAAAATAAATGCATAAACAGCCTCACATACTACATTAAATTAGTAGATCTTGTTCAGGAATTGAGAGACAATTAAGTTGTCTAGTAACTGCAGAAGGTTGACATGGGAATAATGAAACAGATGGTGGTACAAGTATTAAAATATACAAGGCTGCTGTGTTGGTGTCAATAATGTATAAAGGATAAAGAGGTAGGAGCAGCTGCCATTTTTAAATCTTAAAAATATAAACAGAAGCATCAATAATATGTTACTGTAAACTAGAAGAGATCAAATGAACTATATTTATAACTTCACATTTTTTTTCACTTTCATAACAATAATATTATTTTGCTATTTGAATGTTACCAGCATTTATCAACCATAATAAATGTTGGTAACATTCAATAGTAACTATACAGCTGCCCCATAGCTTTGACCTTTGTTTAGAAACCAGATAAGATATAAAATTTCAAATTTTTACAAATTTATAAAAAAGGAAATTTATGGGCAACTGAGTTTTCCCTTTGGTGTTTAACATAGTCTTCGCTCCTTTATCTTAAGAATTCTTGCAATAAAAACTGTGTATAAAATCAAAATGTTTGAAGATGATATTGGCAAAAAACATGCTTTTGTTTTTCAATTGAATGTTTTGACTGGTTTTATGGGATAAGAAAGATCACAATGCAGAATATAATAAGCAGCACCTTTTGATATAAAAAAATAGTTTTGAATGATATTTCACCCAGCTTACAACTACCCTCTGAACATAAATTTATATCCATGTATACTTATTAATTTACTGCTCAAAAAACTTTGCATGAATTCTGACACTAAAAAAAATTTTTTTCCAATAAAACAACCAATCAAGTTAATTTCTTGCTCTTTCAAACAGATTTATATCAGAAATAAGGAAAATTTCGGTATAACTACACAAACAAAATATTTTTATTTAATCAAGCATCACCACCATCATCATCATCATCATCATCATCATTTCCTTCAGCATCATCATCATCATTATCATTATCATCTCCATCTCCATCATCATCATCATCATCGTCGTCGTCTTGTTCGCCATTGTCTCCAGCAAATCGTTTAATGTCATCCTCATCATCTTCATCTCCATAGAGCTCATCAAACCTTTCTATGCAAGCAAAATTCTGCAGATGTTCATCTGTAAGTTCAGCATTGCCCGGTCTAATCAGCAATGCACTCTTCATTCCAGATGTGACTGCTGCTTCTGCCTCTGCGTATGAGTTATTAATATTTGAGAATTAGAACTTTTTAGAAAAATGAATATTGACAAATTTAATTTTTTCAGTCTTGCCTTTTCATCCTTTTTATATAAAAGTGACAACTTAACCAAAGCATTTCATGCCAGTTATTTTGAATCCTACAGAAACAAAATTAATTTTGAATTATCAAAAAATCAAATGTTCCGTTTACATTATAAAAGAAGGATAAAACAAATGTATAAAAAATCACACATCACATAGTATAAATAAATACTATATCAAATAGTCAAAAAATTGTTTTTAGAATCAAGATAATTTTTACTAAAAAAATTGTATTCTTTAAAACCAGAACACTACAGCATATCAGACTTGAATGGAGTAAATACAAGACATAATATTCCAGTCACATTGTTAAATACAAACAACATTTTTATTTTACCTGCAGGAATATCAGTGAGGAAGAGAATTTCTTTGGGTTCCTGGCCTATTTCAGCAGCAATCTTTTTGTAACTTGCACTGTCTGTTTTGCTCCCTGTAGTTGTATCAAAATGACCAAGGAAGACCTACAAAGAATCCATCATTCAAAAAGAAAAATAGTAAGTAAAAAAATTAGGCTTTTTTGGATACAACTTAAATATACCTAGTTTATGAATATTCAATCTCTGCCTGGCCTATCATCATCATCATCAGGTGCCTTGCCCCTTGGCGTTGGCGATCATGTCCTTCCAGCTCTCTCGATCCCAGGTTTCCAACAATGCGTCCGTCACTCTCTTTGTCCCCATCCAAGAAGTCATGCCATCAAGCATTTTCTGCTCTTCTTCCCCTCTATTGATCTAGTTGTAACAAGGTTCTCTAATCCCTCTCTTCTCATTATGTGTCCCACAAACTTTGCCTGGCGTCTTCGTATTCTGCTCATCAAGGACCTGGTTGTCTCAGTCTTTTTCAGAACCTCTTAGTTCGTCTTTCTCGCTGTCCATGGTACTCTTAGCATACGTCTAAAGAACCACATCTCAGCGGCCGCAATTATCTTTTGTATCTCTTTAGTTATTGTCCAAGCCTCACATCCGTACATGAGTATGGGTTCAATGTAACATTGAAGGGCCCGTTTTCTAGTTGTTATCGTTATTTTGTTGTTGGTTAGTAATGGTTTCATTTTTTGGAAGTTAATTTTAGCTTGTGCAATTCTAGCTTTTATTTCTGTGTGGTTTTTACCGTCCTGTGTTATGATAGTTCCTAGATATTTGAAAGAGTCGCTTTGTTTCAATTTTGTTCCATCAACAAAAAGATCAGCGTTTAGATTTGGCCTCGAACTAATAACCATAACTTCTGTCTTTTTGCTGTTTAATTCGAGTCCCATTCTTTTACTTTCGGTTGCTGCTATGTCTATCAATTTTTTGTAGATCTTCCTTATTTTCAGCTATTACCACCGTATCATCTGCATACCGTAGATTATTGATCATTCTTCCACCTACAGTGGAATCCGCGAGAAGTCAACTCGCTTGAAGTCAACTC
>BMAT01007653.1:66801-88903 GCA_019649035.1 Elysia marginata | reverse complement strand
CCCCCCCCCCCGCTCTGCAAACAGGTGCCATCAAATGAACAGACAAGTATCCGAAAGATCTGCAGTAAAGTGCTACATTGACGAGACGGACGATAAGGGGACCACGGAAAGTGGTTACGGATATCTGAAAAATTTCATGCCTCTCACATGCATTCGGTCCGTTTGGCATGGTCACTTGCAGTTTTGAGTGCAAAGCGAAAGCACTTCTCAAATGTCTGAAGGTGATAAAACAGAAGCAGGAAGAGAAGCGTGACTCATCACGTGCGTGACCTTTTTTTTATTGCAAGTCGTTACTGCAGGTGTTGAATGATGGAATGAATGCTAAGGTCGGAGCAATACTACTGAGATACTCAAAATTTAGGACAACCGGAGTACGTATTGTGCTCAAGTGGAGTCTCTTCCAATTTGAAATCAACTGAAACGAAACGGTGGATGACCTGACCGGGAGTGCCCCGAACCAGAAGGTGCGTGTACGATGTCTCAATGTGTGGTAAATCTTCGCCAAGGTGCGGCTTCGCTTGGGACCACAGACTATATTTAGTGCTTAGGGCCGTGGCGATCGAAGGGAATAATAACTCTCGACCTCGAAAACTATTGAGACAATGTGATATCGGCCCTCTCAGAAGGACGAAGCCCATAGAGGAGGAAATCCAGGACGGCTGATGGGCTCACAGGCCAATCGCCTGCTGTAACCCATAATTATTACGTCATGCGTTTCTTTCGCGCGCAAGGTCTCTTATACCGTATAAGGCCCGCCGGGCTGATGATTCAGCACAAGACCTATCTAGGCCAGATGCTGTGCACGTTTTCCGCCGGTGGGTTAGCCCATACCTTGCTGGTGGCACGTCCGCTACCTATTTTCTTTATGAATTTCTCTCGGTCTATGACGCCCTGTTGACTGCCCGACTCTCAAATCACAGTGTCAATGGGATAGTGTATGTAAGGAAAGTGTTTTATGGGTTCGAAGGACAGACCTCGAGATAGCAGCGGGTCTTGTTCGGGTTTTCTTGAATTGGCAACATAATAATCACAGCTAGGTGGTTGCCGGAGGCAAGGGCGGTTTGGCCAGCCCAGAACCGTCGGAGCGGGTGCTTGCAAAGCACCCACGCCATCTTGGGAGGTAGACTCTGAATGTGCTGGCCCACCACTTTAAAACGCTTTATGAGTCCTACTTTGTCCAAACTACATGTAACGGTATACATGTCCTTAAATCTCAATTCAATTAAATTGATCAGTGAAACATTCGTGATCCTTTGTACATGTACAGGTATTTATTTATCGACCGACTTGCTTGTTTGCCAGAATGATTATTTTTACATCACACCCCCTCAAACTTCCACTCCAAGCTTCCACGTAATTTTTTTTTCTGCCAACAAAGTGCATGTAACTTGTACCTGAAACTGGGCAAGATTGATTTTTTAGTTTCTTTTTGTGGAAAGAGCCAGACTTTTTTATTTTTCACTCATCAAACTGCACTTTTTAAAACACCTTTGGAATCATTATAAAAAATGTTGCCTTGTGCAATGAAATCATTCGATAGTAGAGTTTATGCGCCACGGGTCCGCTCATGAGGACGAAGCTCATAGGAGATGAAGTATGACTTTATCTAACAAACGCAACGATGGCCCGTGAGCCAATCGTCTGCTGTATTACCCACGCTGCCTATGGGTGTAATTGCGTCATAAATTTATCATTGTGGAAAATTGACCCTAGACGGGTAGTTTTCGACTCAAGAGTAATACTAATCTTGCATTTCATACGTGATCTCCGTCTGTGATGTACCCGCAAACCGATATGAGAATGCTTAAAATGCTGAGTTACTTCCCTGTATATGGGGTCTCAGCTAAGATGGGGGTCTACCTCGACGAGATGCGTTCCGATTAAGGACTTTTGGGCCTACTATGTCAATCTGTATTTGCGATGGACAGTGCAACAAGATTTGTAAACAATTAACGCTATTATATTAAATCCTTTTTAAGTTGAAATCGCTGACGGCACATTTAATTTAGGCCTAAGCTGTTGTTATGAGATGGCGATAAAAAAATAACAAATGAAACTTGGCTTTAGTATTAACTGCGGACCTAAAAATTATTATTTTTAGAACAAGACGTAGTAGACACTTGATAGGCCCACAGCCCTCGTACTCCTTTCCTTTTCCACGTTGAATAGGTTTCGTGAGTCCGTGGTTCCAACGGGCCTGTGTCTTCGGCTACTCACAGAACTGAAAGTAACTATTAATAATAAGAAGCGAATAATGCAATTATTTTATTAAATGACTAATAACAAAGATGAACTTGTTAAGACATAAAAAAAGAAAGAATTAGTGGCTAAAGCTACCGTGCACGGTATTTTAATACTAGATCTAATTGTCTAGAATCTAGATAGATCTACCTCTCTAACTAAATCTAGATCTAGATTTCTTGATTTTAGATCCTCTAGTCTTCAGTCCAGATGATTCTAGATCTAGGCCTAGATCTACATTTTAGACTTACAGTATAACCAATGTAAAGAAAAAAATTCAGATGTTTTAGATATATATTTAGATCAAAGCAAGGGAAACTAGATTAGGGTGAAGATGTACAGAGGTTAGTTGTATGTGGACTGTTAGTTAGATTTCCACAGTGTCAGTGTCACTGGGGTAGATTCTATCACTTGACTTATTTAGAAACTCCTCATCATCCTTCATTTCGTCAGTAATATTAGGTCTAATTAAAAATATAAAGTACATCTCACTTTATAAGGCCCCCAATTTCTAAAAGTCAGACAGAAATTATCAATTTTTAAGGCGTAGCTAGGGTGGCACCCCACTGTCCCCAGGCCCAGTGTGGAAATCCTTGTAAACAGTTTACTATGTCTGTTCGCAATCCTAAAATTTTTCATCTCACCCCATCTAAAATTTTCTGGTCTAGACTTTAATGCACAAAACTTAAAGATCTAGACTTTATAAGTAAATAGGACACAAATCTAACATATTTTATGGAACAGGATGTAGGTCAAGATACCATTTTTATATCTCTTTAACCTCTAGCCCTAGGCCTTTTAAAAAACTTTAAATGTGAAGATTTTTCCTATTGGCAGATTTAATCTATTGGTGTTGAGGGACAATTGACTTCAGTTGTATTAAAAACAAAACATCTCTTCATGAAAACAATTTTTCACTCAATCAGATTTCATACCACTTATTACCAGTGGTGGCATGTAAATTGTCAAGAAAGATGTAGGCCTATTACTGCTCAACTTTCCAAGATTTTACTTTTTAATGAGGTCACTATGTTTCATATCAAAGCCTGAGCTTTTAAACTTAATACTAACTTTGAATGTTCACCAGTATGATACAAAATTTGTGCATCATCATAAATCAATTAGTCAGAGGTAGGCCTACATGTTATAGCGCACAGAGACTAGATCATACGATGCACTAGTTTCAGTTTCAGTTTCACTTTCAAAGCTTGTGGAATCAAATCTTTTATACTGCATCTGAAAAAAGTGCATCCTGACTCATACTTTGAATATTATATCAATTGAGAGTGCTGTCAATTGTCAATGGCTAACCTTTAGAACTTAAAAGTGTCTTCATAAAAATCATAATTTGATTTTGATTCCACTATTTTACAAATCATATCTCACAGTTCATAGTACATGTATGTTGCTTTCAAGCTTTATTTTAGATCCGGGATGCCTAGTGTGTTTCAGACACTCATTACAGTTTCTTGCATTGTAATTGTAGGTGTTTCGGAAAGTCTTGTAAACACTTTCGCAAACAAGGACATGTTGCTTGCAAACTTGCTGGCCTGCATTTTTCTGTGTAAGAGTAGCTGTAATAGAGGCTGTGGCAAAATGCTGTCAATCTGTTGTTTGTGACAAATAGACAAAGCAATTTCAGATTTAAAACAGTAAGCAAGCAACAGTACTGAAAAATTATTTGATATCATATTTTTTGAACTTAACATGTTTGCACAGTTTAGGTTTATCTCAAAAAAATTCTTTCATCAAAGAGCCTTACATCAAAGTACATGTTTTGAATCATAAGCTTACTGTTTTATTAATCGGATAATTTTGTATTAATAGGCATATTAATTATTATGCAAGTTTTGCTGCTTCCGCTGCAGAATTTAATTCTTAACATTGATTTCTGGTTACTCTTTAAAGTCTGAAACATCATTTTTTTGCCATTTCTACAAACCATATAGATGTAATATTTCAACTTAAGTTAGAAATTGATTAAGCTTTTGTTAGAAAATTGGAAGCTAAGTGAGATGTGTAGAAAACAAAATTGATGTGATGGTGTGTGTGGATCACCATTAATTTAGGTCACGGTTCTGGGGAAAGGGTAAACAAGGCTGAGACAAAAGGTTGTGCTTCAGGCAGAGGACAAAGTATTTTGAGAAATAAGACAGAAAATAACTAAACCTAGAAAAGTAGAAATGTTCACTAACAGAATCTGTCAGTTGTGATGCTGGACATTTTTGTCCAACAATGTACTATCTAGTAATAGTATGAAACAAGCATTGAGAACACTCTAGTCTACCTATATTATATATTGTCAAACATTTAGTGCTGATTTTTATAGTGACCTTTTATACAACAATGAACTCTCAAATTTCAACTGCAAGAACTAAGTCATTCATAAAGATTAGTGTGGCAATTGGCAGACATGCTAGCAAAATCTACAAAAAATTGCAAGGTTTCCCACACTGTGTCCTCTGTAAGTGTAGTGTTTTGATGGATTCAATTTTTCAAAGGCAGAAAGACAAAATGCAGAGTCATTGTATGATTGATGCACCGGAAATTGCAGCTACTGAAGCAATTGTTGAGGCAGACAACAGGGCAGCAGCTGATTTTGTAACCAACACAGTTGGCACCAATTTGTGATCAGTCTAGAGAGAGTTGCTTAATAAACTGAAACTCAGGAAGTTTTCTGTCCAGTGGGTTCCTAATAATTTCACCTTTTAGAATAAGAAGGTAACGGAATATGCCCTGCAGTTAGTGAAAAATTAAAAAAAACATTGATGAAAAATAACGGTATGAGATAGATCATAGTAAAAGAAAGTGAGACTTGAATTTATTTCTTTAGACCATTTAAAAAAGAACAGAACAACTAATAGCTGCCTCAAAGGGTATATCACCAACAAAAATTACAAAACAAAACAAGATTATATGTGTACTGATTTTTTCAATTTGTAAGAAACCTTTGCTCAGCTACCATACATGTCAGAATAACCGAACAGTTCCCATTGAGTTTTACACCAAAAATGTTCTCTCTGAAGTTGTTCACTTTTATAAGGCAGGCTGCCCTCACAGTCACATTGGTACTTGAGGAATGAATATTCTGGGATAGGGCTCATCGATTGATTAAACATGTCTTTGCAAAAATAACCACCAAGTATTAGAGCACCCTCTGTTTGCATCAGACCATGGACTTAGCCTGTAGGACTTTTTTTTCTTTTTCCTTGACTTAAAAAGACAATTGCAGAGAATATTTTGGCAGATCAGCCATTTTTCAGTGTCTTGCAGTTATTCTCCAAAACGACTTGAAAACCATATTCAAAATGTCTTTAGCTCAATTTCAAATATACAAAAGTTTTGTAGTATTTTGAACAGCAAACTAACAACTCTAGTAAGATTTCTTCATAGACTAGTCCCATTGTGTTTGGGTTTCACCCAGTTAGGTGTCTCATTCTTAAATTCAACTTTTTAAGTCTTTTTCCCTCAACAGGACAATCATTGCAGACACACCGGTGGTCACAAACTTGTGAAGGAGCCATAATGGAGGTGGCAACGATTCTGATTGGAGTTGCTGTCTTCATAATATCAGCACTCATGATATATTGTATATCTGTTGTCTCAATGAGAGAGAAAACCTTTGAAGAAGTCATGGCTGAGCAGAAAGAACGTGAAGAAAAAGAAAGGGAAAAGGCAAAGGCTGAAAAGAAGGCAGAGAAGGACTTAAGTAAGAAAAAAACCTTCAAAAAAGGAAAGCAGGAGAAAGTTAAAGAAAAGTCTGCTCAAGTCACAGAGCCTGAATTCAAAAGTGAGCATAAAATGGTAAATTTGGAAATTGAACCTGATATAATTGAACCAGTTGAGGCATCAAGTCTTGGGGCTGGACTGAGGCAAAGAAGCAGCAAGAAAGATAAGATGAAACCAATCCTGGTGAATAAAGATGAGCCACCTCTTATTGCAGTGAAACAGGTAGAGCTCTACCACAAACCTGTGGTACCCAAAGATGAAATGGAATTGAAAAAGTCACATGAAAAAATTGCTGAAAAGACTTTGGTAAGTGAACCTGTCATGGTTAAAGAAACAAAAGGAAAAGTTTCTGCTGAATTAAAGGAAAACCTGCCCCCCAAGAGCATAGAAGTAAAAGAAGACATCAAATCAAAGCACCGTGATGATGTTCGCAGCTCACCCAAGGTGAAAAAATCACAAGGTTTGTACTTTTTTCAAAACTCAGCAGCACTAAAATAAAGCTAACATACAAGCATTTCCAAATTTGCAATTATTGTTATATTTTTTTTTGTATGTCTGAAGTTTTGAAGTTAGTTTTTTATTTTTTTCATTAACTCCTAGTTTCATATTAATTTTCAGACAGCAGTCAATGTGTATCTATTTTTTTAAACTGCATCGTTTTTTGTTGGTCTTGATTTTTTTTCAAAATAAGAAAAATATTTTAACTTCATCAAGTGTTTTTATGTTGCCAATGACATTTTATTGGTTAAAGAATGAAGTTAATGTATCAGATAAATTCTTTATATATTCAATTTATATGACAGGTGATATCCCTCTTAATGGATCGCGGCTTGTATCTGTTGTGAAAACTGCAAAACTTTCTGATGATGAGATTCAGAACCTTATTGACATTTTGTTGAATCGCCAAGGTCTCACACCATCACCAATGGCTCCCGAATCCTGGAACAAAGTAAGTGTTTTCTCATTGTCAGATTTAATGGAAATATGTTTTTTATATTGAACTACATGCAGGAGTCATTTAAGTTTGAAAATGAGTATCTATCTGATTTAATATTTGTGTGAGATTTTGGTGCCTTTGAAATAATTTCAAGAACTTTGAATTTGACAACCAGTTGCGAAGTTCTTGGGAAAAAAAATGGGAACACTTTCAGTTTTGTTGTTGTAATGGCACATCATCTGTCACAAATAGAACCCTTCCAGATTAAAGCAACTGTACCTCATGAGTTATTGAGTTGCAAAATAACCACAGAAAGTAAATTTACAATAGTTTTTGTCAAATTCAAGCACACTTGACACACAAAAATCTTTACCTCCCTGTCCCTTTGAGAAAATACATGTATTCTATTTCTAATACAAATGATTGAAAAGATAAAACAAAATTTTCTGCCTTTTGTATTATTTACTCAGAAAAGCCAAAAAGGTGATCCCATTTCTACGCTGAAGAAACAGCTGGAAGAGAAAGAAAAGCTTTTGCAAGAGGGTATGTGAACTTTCATGCATATAGTTAATTTTATTTTGAGCATATAAAAAGAGATTTGAATGTCTTGAGGGTGATGTTGTAATGCGGCAAACTGAGTATTGTTCCCAAAAAATGAGTGAAGTAAATTCTGTATTAAATTTACAAGATGAGCAAAATTTTTATCCAATTACCATCTGAATATTGCCTTGCAAAGTATTTGAAAAATCGTGTAAATCATTTCATGGGACAAAATCAGACCAATTAAAAAAAATAGGTAAAAACTTAATGAAAGCTATCGTTAATGTATTGCAATGTTACTTGCCATCAAATGGAAACAATCTGTATATTTTGCATATAATTTGAGCATGCAATTTAAAATAAAAACTCAAAGTTAGAAAAGTATCATGAACTCTGATTTTCTTTTACATTTGATAGTTTGGCTGTAAGCTGATGACAGCATGGCTGGTTTGGAAATGGAACTTTGTTTTTTACAAAGCCAGTAAAAGTCATGCAGTTACCTGCTCCATTAATCATTTAATAAAGCAACTGTACCTTTTTACCAATTGGCCCCTTTAAAGTCTTGATGTGAGAAAATTTTGTTATACTTCCTTTCATTTAGAGAGAAACAACTCCGTAGGTTTGATGTCTCGTGCGAAGGAAATGAAGAATGAGTTGACAGCTGAAAAATCCAAAACCATGTCAATAGAAAAACGTTTCCAAGAGCAGCTTTTGCACCAGCAAGCTGAGGTTGATGCATTGAAAGCGCGCATGCAACACACACATGAGCAACATCTCATGGAGACCAACAATCTGCAAACAAGACTTCATCAGGCTGAGAAAGGAGGTGACAGGGCAGTTGCCCAAAAACTGAGTGAGGTAAGTTCCACTGAAATACCTCAGTTGAATAAGCTCTCTGAAGAATGTTTCAAGAAAGTTTTATTTATAATTTTGTATAACCCAGAAAATTATATAAGAATGTGGTAGATAAAAATTATTTTTTTTTCTCTTGGTAAGGCAGTGGTTGCCGAAGCTATTATAAATTGAAAGTTCAAATCATACTAATGACGGACATTTCAGGCATTTCCACCCAAAGCCTACTTCTCTCCACTGCTAATTTCATACCTTTAAAATTTTTCAATTATTTGATTGCGCAGTGGCTGCCTCCATTATTTATTTTGATCTCTAGATCTATAGGTCATATGAGGCATACCTTAAATATCGTTTGTTGTTTATGTCTAAGTGTTGGTGCTCTTCCGGATTCAAATGGTTGCCTTTGGTGCGATTTAGATCTTCCTGTTCAAGTAAGCAAGTGACTTAGAGGGGCTAAGCAAGGACCTTTGCCATGAAACTCCTTTTTTAATTTTAAAGGAGCTGAGTGGCGACATGGTATAAGCTATGTTTCTCCAAGTGGCAAGGTGGTGGGTGCTGAAGCTACTATAAATTGAAGTTTCAAAGGCAGACATTTTGGCATTTCCACTTAAAGCTTACTTCTCTTCACTACTAATTTCATACCTTTAAAATCTTTCAATCATTTGTTTGCGCAGTGGCTGCTTCCACTATTTATTATGAGGTAACAAGATGTTGCAAGTATAGGATGTTGATAGAAAATGGAAACCAAAATAGATGTACTCATACATTAGAATTATACATATTAGAGGAACATGAATTTAAAGAAACTGAAAATAGAGGCGTACCTTCAATACCAACCCAAAATGTCATGTTATTTTTTCTTAATAGGGACACTAATTCTTATTGATGTAGTATGTGTGAGAGGTTGATGATTTTCTTTGTGATTTTCTTTAAATATTTGATTTGTTTGATTTTTTAAATAGGAAAACAAGATCCTCCAGGAGGCATTGCAATCAAAAGAGTAAGTTCCTTATATTTTTTCTTATATTGAGAAATTTTAATTATAAAACATTGCCTTAAAAAGACCCTATTCTTGCTGAATATCTGTTACAGAAACAAAGAAACCCTGATAAGTGTACAATCAATGCACCTTAAGCAAAAAAAAAGGTAGCTCTCTTTAACATTATCTAACATCTGTCCTATTTTCATCAGGTGTGCTAACTTTATTGCCCCTCTTAAATATAATGTGGTCTTTGGTTTCCTCAGTAAAGCCCGAGATGAAAAAATTAAGCAGCTGGAAAGAGATCTCAGCTCTAGTCTCATTAAAGTCCAGGCAAGTGAAGATGCCAAGAAAGGTCTGGAAGCTAAAATTCGTCAGTTGGAGACCAAACAGGTAAACATTCAAATTTTTAAGCAACTGTGATTTTTCTTCCTTACTCCACATGATTACACAATAATTTGTCTTACCTGTCCAATGCAGAAAACTTTTTTTACTTTTACAAAAGTTTTTAAGTCTTATTGAATGAGGTGATTTTAATTTATGGTAATGTTATTTTGTCTCTCATGGTTTAAAAAACGTAAATGAGATTAGGAGCTGACCTTGCTGCCTGGCAAGGTCTCATGTGCAGTCTGTCTTTGAGCGAGCCATAGTAATCACACCTGGTAATGGTAGTACACTCCTTATTATTGATCCTGCAACATGTGGGCTTTCGTCCCTCTCCAAAGCCATGTAGCGGTAGGTACAAGTTTTCTTCAGTTGTGTAGTAGTTGCATAGAGCGTTTTATCAGCATTTGGTCTTAGAGGAAGAAGGGCAGCTTTCAAGTCCTTTAGCTTAGCGAGGGACAGTGGAAGAGGTGATGTTCCACCAATTTGTATGGCTGGTCACACAGCAGACACATTAGGGGGAGTTGGGACTGTATTCTATTGAGATAGAGATTCAGTTGTATTTGTCCAGTTCTAAGCCGAAAGATTGTGGGTTGACCTTTTCTAGAGAGAAAGTTGATGTTTTGTTTTTTGTTTGTATAGACATGTGTTCTAAGACTGTTTGTCCTATCCTGCCCATGGCCCATATATCCAAGTACACTCCTTAAAATTTAGTTGGTACCTGGACACAAAATTGCCAAAATGAAAAATATTTGTGTATGTTTATGGTTTAAAAATAAAGTTGGCTATCCATTTTCTTTTGCAATGTCCTAAATTTTAGAACTACCAGGATTAATGAGTTTGAATGCTTTTAAAAAAGAAAGTATGTGAAACAAAACCAGTGCCTGAATATGCAACATTCAGGTCACGAATAAAATTACATGTGCAACTGTTATATGCAGACTATTTTGAATATGAAAATAATACTGCAAAGTAAAGATAAGGTGTTTTAGGCCACAAAAAAAAAAATGAACTTTGATGCATACTATGGCTCATAAATATCTGTTGTATTGGGAATAAGATTAGAGCTGCTAATCATCATTCCTTCAGAAAAACTTCCTCTTTGAATTCTTTGAAGTCAACTGTCTGCTGGCAATAACCATAGTTCTGCACTCTAATCTCATTCCCAACATTGTGGCGCTTAGTACCCCTTTCCTCTTTCAGGAGGAAGGAAAGTAATCTAAGAAATTTGTTGATTACTTGGTCCATTTTTTTAATTTTTAGAATTTTAAAACTCTTTTTACTATGAGAATTTCAAATTTTATAAGTTAGAGTGTTGAATCAAAATTTAAATCACTGCATTGTAGCTATGGTTATCGGATGTATATTAATGATCATTTTTATCATTGTTGCAAGGAAAGAAAGGTTAAATAAGAATTGTGCTAATGCTTATTGTGACTTGCTGTGTCAGTAATATCTGGTATGCTCAGGGTTCATTTTTAGTATACCCCTGCATCTTCCAAAATAAATGAAAAGATAATAGACATTTCTTGCAAATTGAAGATAAAAAAAGCAGTGTTAGTTTGGTTTATTTTTAATTCAAGAAATGTGTCATAGGTTTTAATTTTATTTAAGAAATATGGCATGTTTATTATATAGACCAAAAATGGTAATTTACTGCTTTCTCTTATCTTAATTACAGAAAGATGATGTTTCTGTCATCCAAAGAGTGGAAGAGATGGCACATGAGCTTCGTAAATCTGAATCTGTGAATGCATCCTTAACAGCAGAATTGCAAAATGCAAATGGAGCGCTAGGAACCACAAAAAAAGAAGTTACGTCATTAAAGGCAAAACTTCAAGAGTTAGAATCACATCTGACTAAAGTGGATGCTAAAGGCTCTGAACTGAAGCTTCAGGTTTGTGCTGAGAAAGAATCTTCAAATAAACTACTTAATTACTCTATTATTGTGCTGTGAGAGGAGAATTTTTCTTTCTTTTATGTGTTTCCTTTCCTTGAATTATTATTACAATTGTTCTTAAGATGATTATTTTAAGGCCTCTTATCCTTGCTTGTGTTGTCCATAAATCTGATGCAGTTCTAATTTTTTATTATTGTAAGTCTTCAAAAAATAAACAAAATGATCAGTGGTAATTAAAAGAAAAGATTATACAAACCAATACAAGATTATACTATTTAGAGATAGGTCAAGTTCAGAAGAAGAAACAGTATTGTTTTAATGTGGGCAAAGACTCAGGAAGAACATTGTGTATCTTTAATGTATGTTGATTTGTTGTACAAGAAAAAAAAAAACTGGATTTTTTTCATTGCCACTTACATTTGATCTTTTTTCAGGAGTCAGAAAGAAAATGTTCTGATTTGGAAAAGAATATTAAAAACCTGGAGAAACAGATGTCTGACATGCATCAAAGACTGGATGGAACTACAAATGAGCTTTCAGTAATTTTTTTTTTGTCAGATAATTTGAAATAGAAAAAATTCAAACTAAAGAGAAATGCTGACAATGTAACTTTTTTCAAAAGAAGTAAATCTTCCTCATGAATGAAATCAAAAGAAAAGCTCTGTCAATAATAGTATTGAAGTTGTAATTTCTACATCTACATAAAGCCTTACTTGGTCATAGGTGCCACTTTTCCGCTAAATAGCGGAAATTCCGCTATGTTCCGACCTTTCCGATTTTTCCGCTATCTACAAATTCAAGCAGATTTCTGCTATGACCGATTCAAAATTGAGGACATGCATATGACGGGTCTCTGTCTATAAAATTACTTCTTTTCTTCTCTGTTGCAGTATAAGAAAGAGGATCGAACGTCAGAGTAAACTGGGGCAACCCAACTTTTTCGCTCAAGTCTAGGATAACCCGCATAACAATTCTATCCGCGAAGCAAAAAAATAGCGGAGGTAGTTGGGAATTGCCTTAACAGGAGTGTAAAATTGACCTGCGCGGGTTAAGCTTAGAACAACGGAATACAAAAGGGGACAGTTCAAGTAAAAAAAGGATTCTTAACTTCGTAATCTAGGTCTACCGATATGCGAACAGTTTGCGAACTTATACTCCTCGATCAACCTTATACAGCACTAGCACATTGCACAGCATAGTCAGAAGAAGGTTCTACAGCAATGTTGTACTAGCCAAGCAAGACAGATGAACTAGATGAAGATCAGCTAGAGAGTACCGCTATTGTAGGTCATATCATAAAAATCTCACCGAACCGCGAACAGTACTGTAGGTCTATAGATCTTTTATAGGTCTAATTTATACATTTTCACATCTAACATTAACTGATTGAGTCTTAGATTTGTATTTTTCCGAGGGATGCAAATTTATTTTAGGCAGCAATGGCGAATGCAGATGGAGACTATATGGGTGTAAACTGAAAGCCATGATAACATCTAGAAATCTTTACCTGCCAAGGACAATGGAAAATGGGATAGAGATCTAAATAAATCTGCAATGTGGATTTTTAGTCTTTTGCACGTAGTCTACCGCAAATACCGATATCTTTACATGTACAAGCTTTTTGTGTTGACCTCTATCATCTAGTTTAGAATAAATTCGCCAAACAATGAAAAATTTTAATGGAAGGTCACAGGGTGTATTGAATGCCACTTCCTGAATTAAAATCCCAGCCCAGATATTTTTTTAAACATAACAAATAATTATAAAAAAAAAATGGCTCGAGAGATTTCTTTGATAAAAGGAATCAGGTTTTGGTGAATGTCTAAATGTTGAGGTATGCTAGTGCTGCATGTGTTATTAGCACCAGGGCCTTTCATTTCTTGGGAAACATGTAGGCCTAATGTATTCCAATCAAATAAACGTATTGGTGCTAGCAAAGTGTCTAAAAAGAAATTATACATTTTTAGGGTTGAAACTAATTCCCTGTGATGGCGCTTTATAAATTATATTCAAACATGAAATAAGTAAATTGCTTCCCAAATGCTCTAAAATGGCTTCTTTTGCAGGGTAATTTTAAAAAAAATTTCCGGGGGGTGCAAGCCCCCGAACCCCCTTAGAAAAGCTCCCGCCTTCGGAGGTCACAGCAGCTGGTACTTAACTCCAGTAAAGTTCCTCCTTTTTGAACATTATGAAGTGGCCCCTATGTTAGTAAGCTTATACGTACAGCATGCTGTTGCATTGTTATCTGATATTTTCTCCACCAGCAAAACCATTATACTGTTTTACTTTATTGAAGGGAAAGAGCAAAACACCAAAAATCAGAGCAGATTTTATCAATACTTGCCTTATTTTGTGTTTGCTTTACTCTGACATTGTTAACTTTCTTTAATCTTCTCCTACAGTGCCTTAAGCTAGAGAACAAAAATCTTACAGATGCAAACAAAATTATGCAAGAAAAACTCCAAAACGCTCCTCCAGCACCTAGCAACGGAAGCATACATGAAACCAATATGCCTTTAGAAGAACATGAACGCATGTGAGTTTTTATAGTCTACCTCAAGAGTAATATGTTTATCATTAGTACTCGGCTTACTGACATACCATTTTTCAAATTATTGAATATTACAGTAGAATGCGCTCACCACTGGTAATTGTGGTCAGAAATTAATTTGAATTAAAAAAAAAAACCAAAATATTACTCTGTCTGGTATCATGCTTATTATAAATGTAGTCTTGTAATCATGCTTGCAAACCTGTAAAATGCGGTTTCTTTCATTTCTGTTTTTATGTAGCAAAGAACTTTTCCTGAGTTATTATTTGCTTAATTTACTTTGATTTGTACTCTGTTCAAGATATTTTCATGACATGTCTTTTTCCCTTTTCTGAATGTACAAATTTGTCGTCTTTGCAGCTTATCAGAGAAAGCTAAAGAACTTGAGAGCCAGAAAAAGATGATTGGTAACCTAGAGGTTCAAATGCAAGATCTTCAAACTCAGTTGTCTAGTCAGAAAACCAAAAACAATGTAAGTAACATGAGTATTACTCTTAATTTAATATTTTCAAAAAGATAAAACAAATATTACAGATGTGTGGTTTCTCTAAATTGGCATGGATAGCATGTGAGTGAAAGTTTGGATTTTTGTGCCTGAGACAAGGAAACTGAATAAAAATTGTAAGGGTGATTAAAATAGTAATGCAACTTTTATCACAATAGGCAAAGAAATATTCTAAATGACTCCACATTTTACACTAATGTACTTCTTTTAGTGTTCTCCAAGCCAAATTGGTGAAATGGCTATTTTTATTTAAAAGGAAAGGGCTTCATTTCAAAACTACATACCTCTTTGGAAAACAGTCAAGAACTACAAAAATTGAACGTTTTTTGTTCCTAGAGTATCTACTTTAAACTTAAGAATGTCTATAAAATTGAAGCACCAGACATGTAAGAGGTGGGTTTGATGCATTATAAACAGATCTAGAAAGGACAATGAGGCATTGTTCACATCCTTATCTCACAAGCTTTGTGCAAGTTGTCCTCCAACAGGTTTTCAACCCTACTAACCAAGCAAAAGCAGAGCCTTAATCAGAGCTGATATTCAACGCAAATACTTTACTTCCAGAGATAAGCCATGGAAGTTTCTTTTTTTTTTTTTTCAGTCGGTACATGTTAAGTTATCATACAAATGGCACCTGATCACAGAGTGGTAAACCTGAATTACTGCACTATGCTTTTGCAGCTGAGCCAAATAGACAATCTTTTGTTCAAATCTTGCTACTGGAGATGAAGCATTGCAAAACAACATTCAATCGAATGGCAGCACCCCACCCTCTGATGTTTAGAATATATTTATGCTCTTATTCTGTTGAATTTTAAATCTGAGGTGTGGCTTTCAATTTGCAACACAACATTTAAACACTTACATGAGGAATTCAAACTATCAGACCTAATCTGGAGATGGATACATTTTGTTTTCATCATGAGGCAAATAAATGAATGAAAACAGGCCAGGAGCCAGTAGCTCAACAAATATTGATGAGAAAGTGGGGTTGCATTGTCTATACTTTAACTCTTCTTGACCGTAAGAACGCTGTTAGCATTGCTAATTCCTCCTGCTTATACCGTAAGGACGTTCTCAGCGTTTGCCAAAGATAGGTACATTTTTTGTTTCCTCTTCAACAGAGATGAATCAAACGGTGCACAAACTTTGAATAAGGCTGAAAGTTTCCTTACAGGGTAGGCAGAAAGATAGGCGATGCTGGCAGCGCTCCTCCGGTAAAAAATTGAGAGGAGTCAACTTTGTTGGAACGCATAAAAAAATAATTCTGGCATGGTGCGTGAAAAATTCAAACCAAGAAGAGTTAAGGGAATCAGCATCTAACACCGACCTAAAGCCGTAAGTTGAACCTCTAAAGGAAAAGAAAGAGAGGTCCAGCCTGCAACCTGAAGATGAGAGCCTGAGGCTGAGCTGCAGAGACAAGGGGTGAGGTAGAGTGGAGTGACTGCTACAGCCCAGTACCAATTTTGCTGGCAAGGAGTTGTAAATAACATGTTTCTCATCGAGCAGTCTTAAGTAAGCATGACGCAGATAATCAGGAAAAGGAGACAATTTTTTTTCTCTCCTGATTTGGCCTGTATGCAAGAAGTCATGAGAGGCAACTAATCTAGCAACGACAGAACTCAAGTCAGCCATGAAGACATGGTTCAGAGACCAACTTATAGCCTTTTATAAAGCTGGTGTATTTGTCTCACTCAATAATGGGCAGTGGCTATCCAAAGAAATGGGGAAGTTTTGAAAAAGTCGTCAGATTCTTAAATGTGTAGCTTTAATCAATGTGAGGTACAATACTTTCCATTTCATTCACCCTTGTCAATGAAATAAAGGAACCTGCATTACTTTTTTAAACTCACCCTTGTATCCATGCTATTCTGTGATAATAATATGAGTTCTGATTGTACATTAGCCTAAAATTTATGAAAAGTTCTGTTTACAGAACTTGAATTGGTTCTGGATGAGTTTCTCTCTAAATAGGATTTTTTAACACAAATTCTTAAAACAGGCTTGCAAAAAATTTCACTTGGGTAGAAGTATTTGGTTAGATTTTTGTGTGTGTTTCATTTGCACATGTGGTTTATATTAAAATTCAAGTGCGTCACTATCATATAATTCTGAACATAAAAACCTAACCAACAATAACTTTCTTTTTACAATGAAAGTATTTTCAATTCAATACATCAAGTACCCAGCTAATACGTCAAAGGTCTTGGGCTTGTGAATTTAATCGCTGAAGTTCCTTTTATTGCTTTGCAATTTCAGGAGCTGCGGGAAAAAAATTGGAAGGCTATGGAAGCGTTAGAATTATCTGAAAAAAACTGGTCAGAAAAAGAAAAAGCCCTGAAGCAAGCTAGGGTAAATATATGATTGCTTTTTAGATAAACATATTTTATTACTTGATTTGCACCTGATTTTCATGTTGCAAAATCTGTGTGTATACTCAACTCTCCTTTGCCCACACACTTCATAAAGTACTGTTACTTTTAACGAAAGGTTATCATGGTTTGGTCCTAGCCATGAGGATATCTTTGATTAAAAATTTATGTGGTACTATGGACTACCACCTAACCCAGATTTGTGCATGATGCTTTGAGTGTATCACGGTGCTGTATCTTTTTAATTTTTTTTGTAAAATTGTAACTGCTTTAAAGCATGTGACAGAACTAATTTTCCAGGCTTGCAAGCTTTTGATTTATTAGTCTGGTAGGAAGGACATAGGTAAACTGTTTAAACTAATATTTTGCTCAAAAAAGTTTTTTTTTTTTGTGCAGATTTTTTACACATGAATTTTGAAATAAAAAAATTACAGTGGAATCCGCGAGAAGTCAACACCTCGCAACGGTCCCGTTTTTTTCCTTCTTTATTTAAGTAACTTTATTTCGCATTAAGTCAACAGCTTTGGACCTATTTTCGCTTAAAGTCGTGGTCAAATGGAGAGACCCCAGATGGGTCTTGGGAGAGATAAAGAGAAATAGCTTGCTGGCCTGCCTGGGCCCACTGGTCTGGTGAGGGCTAGTGGGGGAGAGGAGGGGAGGCTAGTGTGGCTGAACAGAAGACAGTGACAGGTGCTTATTGGTGCAGTTCACTGATGGTTCTCCCACTGCTCCCCGCCTCGCCAAACCAGTGCGAACATAGTGTTCATGTGCACACACCTACGCATTCCATCCCTGTGTCTACATCTAGGCTAATCTAGCCTTCATTATTTCTCAGAATACCTTCCTAGTGGTTACGCTGCACTTGTTGAATTTATCTAGTTCTTACACATTGCAATATGTTGCAAACCCCTCCCGCTCCTTGAAAATGGATAAAGTCAACCCCACAAAAAAATCAACACATTTTTTGGATCCCGAGTGTCGACTTTATCCGGATTCCACTGTATGTTGCTCCAAACTCTCCCTTGTCAGCTGTTTTTGTAAAACTGCTTATCTGTTGATGTTTAAATGAAACCACTTTTTAGTTTGCAATGAAAATAAAGCCTTAGAACCATTTAGTATACTTATGCTTTGTTTTTCACCAGCTTTTGTGTATCTGCAATTTTTTTTTCTTTTTATGATTTTCAAATTTTGCGGAGTCGTTTTTTTTCTTTTCTTTTTTTTTTTTAATGCCATGCAGTTTTAATGGTTATGGTTCTAACATTTTCATGTCCTATGGCAAATTATAGTCTTTGTTATACTGACATCAAACCTGAATAATTTGACATGCAAGCATGAAGCATGAAAATAATTTTAAGGCAAATACTGGTTGTGGTTGCAGCAGTAGACATTCAATGGAAAGTAGATAATTTCAAACTCGTTCCCTTTATAATTTATTGCAAACTAAATACCATCTACCATTTTAGAAAAAAAATTTCCAGGTGACCTACTCAGTCTAATAGTTTTCACATTTGATTCATGACAATGGTTGAATCACAGTTTTTGTTCTATTTTTTTTGTTTTGTTACAAAGAATCTTTTAACTAATTTGTCTTTACAGCTGTTATCTCCAACTTTCTTACATGCCATGTGATAGCTGGATCATGTATTCGTTGCTTAGAGATTTTAAATAAAATTCAAGGTTTGATAAGTTGAACTTTTTGTGAAGTGAAAAAAAACCATTTAAACTACTGTTTTAAATGTCTCTTTTAAATTCTCACCATTTGTTTTCTCACAGTCCATTTGAGATATTTCAAACTCCATAGGAACTGAAAATTACCCAGAAATGGCATTATTAGTACAAAATTTCAATTATATGAACTTTACAGCAGTTCTTATTATAGGTAAGGAAGAATGCCTTTTTTTTGATTGATGAAAAAAAAAACCAGTCTTATTTTTCATATGAATTAGTCCAGTTCCTATTTTTAGTGTAAATGCTCATACTTTTTCACTAAAATCTGTTTTCTCATTTTATTTATTTTTTTAATGGTTTTATTCTTCCAAAGCAAACTATATAAAAAAAAAACAACCCACATAAACATGAAGATTTTACAGGTAATGAAAGCACATTGGAGTGTCGATGTACACTCTCATGTGATATGTATCTGAATGATAGCAGTATCAATAATGTACAGAAAACAAATTTGTAACAGAGTGTTGTTTTCCTACGCTCTATGGTAATATTAACAATAAAAATTAACTTTATAGCAAAATGTTAATGACAATAAAAATAGTATTTCAGAGAATGATTGCTGTAGTACTGAGTAGTAATAAGTTTCCATGGTCATTGGGAAAATAAACTTTCATATTTAAGTTCATATTCAAGAGTTTTAATCACAATGCTCTTGACACCAGTAGTTGTAAATATTATGATCATAGTAATAATATAAACATTTGGCGTTATTAGCACTATAAAAGTGATAGTTTGAATGGGTGTATTGCAAGAAGTAATACTAATTCCAATAGTTTATGATAGTGATGATTGTAGTGATATGATAATAGTAATTAAAACAATAATATGAATAATAAGCATACATTTTAATTTGGTGGTATTCGATGTTGTTTTGGGCTTGTTTTGATGTGGGCCTACTGTAATAAGTGTAAGTCCTTTTTTCCATTTATAATAAAAATGAAATAGCAAATATAGGTGCTGATTATTTAAACAAGAGTATGATAAATAGTAGTAAAAGCTTATAGTAGCGGTTATTGGTGGTGTTGAATAGGTTGGCAGCTTTAATATATTTTAAAAAGCTATAAAATATCCATAAAAGGTTTATAAGTGGGGTAAAAAGTAAAATACATTGAGATTATGTCTACTATTATAACAATAAGAAAAACAAGAGTGATGATACTGTTAGTACATGTAATATCAATAACAATGATGATAATGCCAGTAACAGTTCTGATAGTAGTAAAATTCCTGTTAGCAATGTTGATATTCAATAACAATATTTCTTAGGAACAGTATAAGTCTCGATTTTGGCAACAGAAGGCTTGATGTTGATGATAATGAACACTCTAATGTTATCGATAAGATTTAATGCTAGAACAAGTATACACAACTTTTAATTATACATTTTAGACATAACTAGTATTGATAAACGTGTTTCCAATATGACTAGCAATTGTATATATAGTTATTTGGACATGGCTACCAATGATTATTTAACACTTTCCCGACGTAAGCACCAGTATACACCTTTACAACATAACTACCATTCGTATGTATATGTTATTGTTTAACATTCCTAACGGCCTTTTAGGAGTCTGTCTGCAAGGTCCGCCGAGCCGTTTTTTATGATCAGCATATTGCTGACTTGCTTCTAATTTCTGTTTAAGAATAATAATCATTTTCTCATTTTATTTGTTATCTGCTTCAATGTTCAATTTTGAGAAAGAAGCTTCTATTTTTAGCTCTCTTGAAAGTGTTTTGCCTGTTATGCAAAAAAAACTTTGCTGATTTTGGAAGCCAGATGTATGCAATATCAGCTTGCTGTGTGTAACAGTTCCTCAATGTTTATTTTAAACTATAATTTCAAACCTGTGTAACATTTGTTTTTTAGATTTTTTTGGTTGTTGCTGGTCCCAAAACTCCGTGCTCTTTTTAATTAAAGCCTTATAACCTCTCCTTGGCATTTAATTTTTGCTTTTTATTTGTGAATTTTTACTCGGCTGTAATTCCTTGTATTTGAACACCAGAAGTTAAGAAACTTAAAACAAAAAAGACAACTCTTTTTATCACAAAGTGAATTCTGTCAAAGATAAACCTGAGTCATTTTCCTGGAAAGAAAACAAAATGTTGCATCTACAAACTTTTACATTTTGTAAAGCATTTTTGCAGGTTGTCATACTGTTTACTGATTTAGGAGATTTTACTTTTTTTTTTCTGTAAACCCAAGGACTCTATCTCTACTGAATATTTAAGCAGTCACATGCTATGCATTTCAACCAAGGCAGGATGGTTGAAAATCCCCTTTTCAATAAGATTGTTTCTTATATTTTTCTCACATAAGTTATCTTAATCTGGTTTCATGACATCAGTTGATTTAACCTGTTCATCTACTCAGCACTTATTGATGACAGGCTCGCTGAGTTTTGGAAATTCATTGATCGGCCTCACCGTGTATTTTTCTATTGCTCTCCTTCGTCAAGCAATCTTATTGACCTTTAAAAACGATGGAGAGTTTCCATGGTCATTTTCAAATTAGATAGGAAAATAAAAAAGATATGAATATCCATATTATGAATTGTTTTCAATTAATTACATTAAGTAAAAAAATAATCTTTATGGGATTTGGACTGAATTTTTCACTGTACTTACTGCATAGATGAAAAGTGTTATGTTTTTGTATAATTTTTTTTTCTTTTTCAGGACTTGGGTACCTCTGCTGCAGAAATTGAAAAACATGACAAAATAGTATTCCAAGGACTATTCCCCACGGTCAAAGTTTCAGAAAAGTTGGTGAGTTAGCAACAAAATTCAACACATTAAATATTTCCCGTATAAGAGAAGGGTAATAAAAATACACAATTTCTGCTAATAGTTATAAAGCCAGCTGTTGGCTAGAAACGTTTACTCTCAAGAAGAATAAAGTTGAAAGAAAATCAAATGCAATACTCTGGATGCTACAAATTGTGAATGTATGAACATCTCTCTCTCTCTTTTACCGTCTATATCTTTTGAATATCATATCAGCTTGCTCGTTAGAAATTCCCTTTAAGATTATTGTAGAATTTTATGGTATGCAACCACAAAAGGGGAGAAACAGCCCTGAGTTCTTTAATGTATAGATAGCATTTTGGAACCAACCAGATGTGGATAAATAATTGACAAGTCTTATAAGACAGAGAAGACCAAGTGAAGGACAGCTTTATTTTCTTTTCTTTGCCTTCATAATCTAGAGATTTTTATTTTATATCATAACTTAATATAATCAGAGCTGCCAACCAATACATGCAATACATGTTTCAGTATTTGATTACCAAAATGACTTCCGGAATACTGCAATACTGATGTTAAACCTGAAATATCAGTACTGAAATTAGCTATGGTTTTAGAAAAACAATTGTGACCAGT
>BMAT01007653.1:39776-56171 GCA_019649035.1 Elysia marginata | reverse complement strand
CTCGGTAATAACGAGAACAGAGTGTTCAGAAATCCAGCACGATGAGGCCGCTGAGAGAGTGGCGGAGACCTTGCAGTTGCATCATTCAAAGTCCAAACCAAAATCTAGCAAAGTACATTGAAGCCTAGAACTCTATGCTGTAGGCCTAGGCTAATGCCGTAATGGGACACGCATTACATGCACTCACAGTACAAAAATCACAGGCCTAGACACACAAATTTCTACCCCTTCAACTTCTGTCCTCCTCAACCCCCTCCTCTCCACCACCACCACCTCTCTCTCTCTCTCTCTCTCTGTGTCTACAGTCTAGGCCTGTAGACCTCTCGCACACGCGCTCGCGAACCAAGTGACCATCGCTGCCACTGCCCGCACTTGTCTTGTGTGTGTGTGTGTTCGTACGATGCCTTTGTTTTTCACAAGCTGAGCATACTTTTCAGTGGCGCAACATACTGCTCCTCTCACAGTCTCAGTCTCACCTCCCTCCCCCTCCACGAGCGGTGATCGAACTGAAGAGCTTGAGACTGAGAGTAACGATGCCGTAATTTTATTGCCTATTGGCCCACGCATAGCCACACACCATACCCACATTGCCTCTCATGAGTTATGATTGAGTGTGCATAAATAGGGCTTACTTAGTTCCAGTCCATTTGATCGCCTTAGCATCGAAGAAGCCAGTAAACCCTTTCATGGGAACAGCCTCTTTAAACCCTTTTATGGGAATAACGAGAACCTCTGCTATAACGAGATTTCAAGAAAAAACTTTAGTTCTCTTTATTACCGAGTTTTACTGTAAAGGGGCATATCTTCAACAATTTGTTAAAAATTGAATCAGCAATTCAAAATGAGTTTTTAGTTTTTCTTTTAAAGATATTTAAATATTGTTTTGTGCTTTCAAATTTTTTTCAAAGGGAACTGAGTCTGTACAAAAAGTTAGAGAACTTGAAACACTAGTTTCACAAAAGGAGAAACAGATCCAAGAATACAAGCATGTGTTAATGTCAACAGTAAGTTTTAAATCTCATAGTTAAGCTAGGTGTCTCTTTACAACTGAGGCTGTGGAAAACATGTATAAAATTTTTATTCAGAGCCTTGTTAAATTAAAACAGGACTTGAAGGGCTATTTACATATGAGTTAATGAAAAATTTTGTGAATGGGATAGCTGTTATAGTGTTTGGAATTTTTTTTTAAGTGGCTACTTTATGCCTTAATATCCTCGTCTTCGTGCAAATCACAAGTTCTTGTATTTTGATAATTGCAAATTTTGGCTTATTATTCAGTTTCTTTTACTTAAAAATGGGAAAACTTGTATTAAGGGTTTGAGGGCCCCTCACTAATGATGCGTTTTTCTGTTGATTGGAAATGCAAAGTTATTTTCCCCATAAACAGCTACTATATGGATAGTGCCAAGGTTGGCCAACCGTATTGAAGAAGGAGCCTTCAGATCGATCATAAGAAACTGTAAAGTGGGTTCAGTTATTTTCAGAGAAACATTCCTTTCCATTCCTACAGTCTACAAACCTTGTGCTTAAACTATTTCAGGATAGCAAGTTAAAGGAGTTGGAGGGAACAATTGGTGCAGAAGAAAAGAGTTGGCGTGAGAAAATGGCAGCTGCAGAAAAAGAGCTTGCAGAGGTATTAAAAAGAAATTTAAGAATTTTATAACTGTGTACTCGTCCTTTTCTAAAATGCTGTCCAGTGACATCAGAAGCTTCAGTTAGAGAGTTCACAAGAGAGTGGTATGACAATTTATGGATGCTTCTAATTAGGTCAGGTTTCATGTAGGTATATAAAATGTTGCAGAGAAATACCTTTGTTTTTGTTCTTGCTTATAAAGCTGGCAGACCAATTTTTCTGTTTTGTAAGTAAACTACTGGTGCCTGCATAGCTTGCTTATTTTCCTGCAGGTGAAAATGTGAATACAGTTGACTGCGCATAAGTGTCTTACAATCAGTTCAAATAAGTCTGATGTTACTGTATTGACTATAGAGAAACAACCGAGAATAACAGAATTTTCTGGGTTTTTTCTATTTTTACCACTTAAAATCAAGAAATGTTCTAATATCTTTTGGGAAATTTATGATATCTAGAAGTTTTTTATGTTTGCGAGTTCACAGAAATGATATTATCTTTTCAGACAAAGAATCAGCTTGCAACTTTGAAAAAAGAAATCACTGCTTCGCAAGGAAGCCAAGAGGTAAGCATTCATCCTTTACTGCTTTTGGCTTGGATCTACATTAATTTACAAAATTTTGTTTTTGTCCATCTCTACCTATTTTAAATTTGAATATTGAAGACATAATCTTCTAAAAGTTCCACACTTAGGAACCCACAGCTAGGGTTACTAAGAGACATCTCAAGAAAGTCATCATAACTTCAGCTTGTAAATCCTTTTTAAGACAATACATAGTGGTATATACTTGGCGGTTTTGGAACTAGTTACATTTACCCTGTGGTGATAAGTTAATTGTGTCTACACTTCTTTTGATGTTTGCCAATTAGCGTCTTGAGTATCATTTATCTCCATATTGGTCACAAAATTAGAAATCCCAGTCTGTCCTTTTGGCTCTTTAATTTAGTTAAGGTGCAATTGATCCTTCTCCCATGTTAAGCCTCTTTCAAATCTCTCCTAAAAAGTAATTTTATTGGTTTTGGTCATGTTATTTATAAAGTTATTCTCATTGTCCCATACTTCATTTGCAAATTAGGCGTTTCAGCTATTTAAACTTTGTCTCTAGTTGCACTATGATCTTCACCTCTTCAATCTTCAGGTCATAAGGTCCTTGAGAAGCACAGTACTAGGTTGATTAGATTAGGATTTTTTTTTAAATATATAGATTACTTATGCAACTGAATGTAGATGGACAGGTATTTTCAGTCCATTGCTTAACTTTAGGGCTATTTAGTATCCTTCAAGGGATTAAAAAAGGGATTCAGCAAACTTATAAGAAAAATTATTTTGATTATAAAGCTGGTTTGTTTTTAGCTTTACTGTTGATCCGTAGTTTTGAAGCAAATCCCAAGTCAGCTTTTTAAGTCAGTGGGATGTGCAAGATTCAAGGATTCTCTGTGCGTGGGGAGAAAAGTGTTAATCAAACTATTTTAAAATTAGATTTTCAGTGTCTTGATGATGATATTGTCTCAAATGTAGTTTTGGGGGCTAAGTTTATTACCTTTTCATAAAGTATGCCTGATTACCAAGAAGGCCACACCCTTTTTAAACCAACAAATTCTTCATGCCATCATGGCTAATATAAAGCTGAAATAGACTCATTGCCTTGTGAAAGAGTTGCTTTCCTTAGAAATAAATCAATCAGGCTGTTTGCAGACAATTTATACCAATGGTCTTGATCTTACTAATTAAACCAGATCACATCACAGTAGTATGCATGTGCCTTAATTAATTGCTCATTGCTTGTTATTCCCTTGAAACTTTAACAGTGTATTGACATTTTTTACTCCATGAAGTTTAATAGGACCACAATCTACATGTATGCCACACTGTTTGTTACCATTGCTTTTCATAAATCAGTAGAGAAGAAAACTTCTTGTCGTTGAAAAATATATTTTAAATGAAAATCATACTGATAAAGAAGCAAACCAAACATGACACAATTTTTTGTTGTTTTTTTTTTTTGGCATGTGCACTACATAGGACTTGTCTGATTTGGGATTTGCATATCGATGTGTTGAAAAAAGTCTTACTAGTATCGTGGATGAGGTAACATAGGGATAGATAGATTTTCAAGACTACCAACCTTTCCTAAAGCACTGAGGCAGCAGGGGCATGCTACTTATCAACTCACCTTATAGACTTATCACTTCTGGCAAATGTGCTCTGATAATCTAGAGTTTATTTTGAAAATTCAAAGGAACAAGTGTTGGAACAAGTTTGATGAGACTTAAAACGTTCACTCTTTTTTAAGATAAGAAAAAAAATCAAAGAAATCTTGAAATGAGAAAATGAAAATACTGTGTATTATTTTTCATATAAATGAAAAACATGTCTTCTCAGAAATCTTAAATTTTAATTAAAATTATGACTTTTGGATGCTAAGAAATTTTTTGTTTGAAATATCAAGGTAGATCAAATTTAAATTTGTGACATCCAGCGTATTTGAGCTGATTAAAAGATAGTTATTGGCCATTTCAAAATATTCCAATAACACTTTTAATGAAGAAAAAAAAATCAATGTTTTTGAAAATTGTTTGAAAACAAATACTAATTGTTCAAAAGATTTCAGTCTAAGATACTAAAGATGTGCCTGTGGTGTGTCAACTGCAGGAAAACCATTTTTTTTTAAATACAGCACAATTGCTGAGGACAAAGCATTCTTTGCCAGATTCTGCCTATCTCTTTCTCTTGCTCTTTGGCTGCATGATTGAAACCTCATTTCATACTGTAACACTTTTGTCAAAATTTGAATTAGATGTGCAATAAACAAACAAACATTGGAGGGGCTTGTTATGTATTCTTTCTAGCATTATTCATGAGCATATAATACCCTTTTCTTCCTTGCAAATCACTCACATAAATATCTTTTTTTTTTTAAATAAAGATTTTTAGATAGAGCCATTAGCTTTGTGGTTATTTGGGACTTAACATTTGTTCCTTGTAGAGTTATTGGTATAAATTTATACAAGAATCATGCCAAGGGCGTTGTGAAAAATTCTGATCAAAACCATTTTTCTTAGTTCATAGCCTTAGATTTTTTCTGTTTGATTTGAATGGTTTTCATTTTTGCCTCTTCATTTTCTCAGTTCTATGCGCCACCTTTCATGAAGGCTACACTTTTATTTTCAAATTCGATGATGATATTCCGTAGAAAATATGAAAAATGCATTAAATCAAACAGATTGTTTTGTTTCTGTTTTCAATCAAATTTCTTTCCTATTCATTAAAAACACTCAGTTTATATTAGGGGTTTCTGAAGGGAAAAAATCTTTTTATACATGTATGTTTATATTATAATGCTATCCTTTTATACTAATACTAAAAAGCATCAACAAGTACTATGGCTTCTTAAAATATTCTTGTTTAAAAAAAAACAATATAACTATTGAAACATTGTAAAAATCTGAAATATGGTAAAGAAGCTAGTTTTCAAAGCAATTTATTCTAAAAAAGTGTCTTAGCCACTTTAAAAATGAAAATACTGTTTGCTTTTTTTCTTTTGTTTCAAACCTCTTTATTCTCTCAAACATAAATAATCATAAGGAAAAAAAATGAATTTCTGGAAGTATTTAATCTGGAAACTACTTATTTTCATGTATCAACTAAGGATGAGCTAAAACAAGAAAGCTTTGCCTTACACAGAGTCAAAGCACTTGTTGTAGAATGCCATATATTTTTTTTTCAAAATTTCTTGTTTGGAGCAGAATACCAAATATGCTCCTATATTTTTATCCCTATTACTAACAATTAATTTGCCTTGATATTATAGCAGTTACTTTACAACCTCAGTTTACAAAACTGAGATGACACTCTTCATTGATTCTTTTTCATGTAACCTGTTTTAAACAAAGAATTTAAAAGCTTTAACACATTTTTTTAAACCCTTTCTAGTTTCCAAGACAGAATTTAAAAGCTGTAACACATTTTTGTACCCTTTGTGGTTTTCAACAAAAAATTTAAAAGTTGAAACATTTTTTTGCACCCTTTGTGCCTAAAAGGCCACACAGCTAAGTGATGAAGAACTTATTGCTCTTTCTGTGTTAACTCCCAGTAATTGAAGACGTTTGATTTTTGCATGTACATACTGTTTAATACATGTTACCACATGTATCTCCAGATGAAACTGCAGATTGAGAAACTTGAGGCAGATCTCAGAGACGCACAAGAAAAAATAACAGCCCTAACTAAAGAAAAAGAAAAGGTAGGCCTAAGTGAATAAAAATTTTGTATTTTCTCTCTTCAACTTATTTTTCTGGTCATCTGATTTACATACATGATGAAAAACTACTCTATATAAAGTATTTTTTTTTTAAATTTGTTCAGTTACAAATTTGGAGAAGTAAAAACTGGGATAGTGATTGGTTTGTTTGCCAAATCTATATAATGTCTAAACCTTGGATGATGTAGTATATATCAGTCATAGTATCTTTGTTATGGCCAAGGAAAATTTTAAAGAGTAAATAAGCAAGTGGTTTTACATTAGGATCAAGGGGGCTTTTCTCTGTTCCTCAGTAATCGCATTTTATTTCATTTTAGGTGCTTTCTCAACTTAAGGATACACAAAGTGGACAAGGTGACAAACCTGATGGAAGTCAGGTAAAGAATACATTGCTGTTTGAACAGAGTTTTGTGTCTTTGTTTCTATAAAATTAAAAAAAAATCTACTGCAGTGGCTTTTTCCTTGATAGATATCTCTATAAGTGATCCAGATTTTGATAAATATCCTCACATTAATGTAATCTGTAGAAAAGGCTGAGCAGAATGGTCTGAGAAAAATGTGTTCAGGTTGTGAAAAATAGTTACAACAAAAACAAAAGGTAATGAGATAAAAATAAACCAATGATAATGTGAAACAAATGCATTTTACAATGTTTAAGTGGTTAAGTAATTAAACTAAATTATTGTGATTTCGGATTCAACTCTTAAGTTTTCTTTGGAAAGCAATTCATACATTTTTTTCCTCAGTCAACCTGTCTTCAAAACGGGTAGCCAGCTTTAAATTGTGGACTAAAGAGGGCAATGGTTTAATAATACTTTGAGATAAACATGAATTTTGTTTAGTAAATAAGATTTTTGTCTGTGTTAATAAAAGGCCTGAGGGAGAGGGTAGTAGGTGTTTAACATTTGAGTATGCATTCTTTGGAGAAATACACCATTTACACTCTTTTCCCCTGAAATTTGTTAGTCTGGAAATAATATTTAATAAAGAAAACATTCTGTAGTCTTGTTTCAGTGGTTTTGAAACTAAAATTAGAGAGCAGTTTAAAAAACCAGTTACTTTTCTTCATCAAAAGCACCTACCCAAATTTTGTTTCATTATAAAGGGCCTTGAAATACTGTAAATGCAAATTTTGTACAGACAATGTGACATTTATGTTTCTGAAGTGCAAAGTAGCATTATAAGAGGATTATATCTTGATGGTCAAAAGAGAATAGTGATACATGTGTATGATTGATAACAATTAAACATACTAGCTTAATTAAAATTAAATTTTTGAGTGATCAACTTTTTAATGTTTTATCTTCAGGATCTTAATGAACTACGCACACAGCTTGATGCAGAACGTAAGAAAAACAAAGACTTGTCTATGAATGTTGTAAAATTGAATGGCATCATCAAAACTGGTCAGGATGCGCTGTCTCAGGAGCAAGGTTTGGTAAAGAAACTTCAAGATTCATTGGACTCCAAGTCAATGGTAAATATTTGTTGTATCTACTTGGTAAACTTATTTTTAGTACTTCTTCATAGTTTTGTGCCAAAAACATGACCTTTTGTACTTTATAATGTTACTTTTATATGCATGGGTGCAAGCTTGCCAGCTGTAGCCGGCATGCTGCCAATCATGAAGCCATGTAATGGCCGGCGGACGAGTGATTAATTGAAATACGAAAATCACATTTATTTAATAAAACTACAAAAACGTTGCTGGCTTTGCGGGTTTCTATCGCACAGATATTATAGTATTCGGTATTGATTATACTTTATCTATAGACAATGCAATTATACATAGATCTAGACCATAAATTATTTCAGGATTCACCGCCGAAACCTATGGTTTTTCAGTCGACCTAGAATGTTCCTCCTTTTCCGCGAAGGAGGAAATGACTTTACTGTCATTGCCAAAATGCTAGGCCTGAGAAGTATAACGTTAATGCTCTATAATCTCCTTCTTTTACACACACACACAGACAAAAAGTTAGTTCACTCATGTGGGCACTATCAGGTACCTTAAAAAAGCAACCTAGATCTAAGATCAGGAGATCAAATGTATCATTGTGTTGACCAGGCCAACCTTTTTTCAAGGAAAAGTATCTCACGGAATTGAAACTGAAACTAACTCACCAAACCGTGTTCAGTCAGAGTCTTAACATACAGCCGGCCCGCATTCCTTTTCTCTCAGCTGTGCTTCTAGTTCTGCCCTTCTTCCTCCCTATCTCCTGCTATCTTTCCTGTGCCTCTTTTTTCCTGCAGACTTTCTCTTTCTCTGTTCATTTCTGGCAATCTCTCCTATCTCGCTCAAAATCTCGGTTTTCATAATCGTAGATGTTTCGCTCCTCTCTGCCTCTACTCTCTAGTCTAACTTTTTGTTTGTCTTTCTCGGCGTATCTCTGGACGATTTTTTCGTCTCCCCCGAATTTTCCGATTATCGTATTCCTTATTCAACCAGACAATCAGCAACAAAAAGTCGGAAAAATTATTAACTTATTAAAGTAAGGACTTAAACCGAGAAAAGACGACCGGAAAATCGGAAGCGAATTACAAACCTTTTTCCGATTCTATGGCGATACCGATTATTTCTTTTTGTTTATCCGTCAGTCGATTTCCGTTTATATTTTATATGTAACCTCATCGCCCGATTTCTTTTTCGTGATGAGTTCGAAACTGTCCACACAATGGCCAATGGGCGTAAAAGCAAAAGTGAAACTGAAAGTATGCTACCGATGATTTTTCTTGTTTAAATCTTTAGTATACTCCGTGTAGTTCTAGGCCTAGTCATGAATAAAGTTATCTTACGATAATACGAACACATGGTTCTATGACTGCTCAAAACATCAAGAGTCCTTTATAATCCTTTCTAACATTACATCTAGATTTAGGCCTGAGCAATCTTGTGCACTTCGCCTTTTTTAGCCAAGAGCAATCTTGTTCAGTGATATTTCTTGTGATTGCTGCACCTCGTTGACCTTTCTAGATCTGTTTAATTTTCAAGCAAGTGCCAGGCTAGATGCTTTTAAAAACTCTTAGATCTAGTAGTCTTACTCTTCAAATCTAGATTAGATATATTCTATCTCTCTATAGATCTAGATTAGACATGGAGAAACAGTGTAGCTAGTCATTAACTGACTTAGCCTTACTGGCTTATACTAAAAAAACCAAGATCTAGACTCTAGTAGTAACATTTGCTAACAATCTAGATTATGATCATGGTGGCCATTCCAAGTCTAGATCTAGCCCAAATTAAGTTCTTGGATTGGAAATCTACAACATCACAATGTGTTTCTATTTCAAAGAACAAATGAAGGAGAAAGGCATCAATGGAGACTCATTCTAGTTAAAGCAGGAAAAATTTCGGACAAGGATGGTGTCGCATGATGTTTGCTGTGCAAAAGGAGAGTTTCTTACCAAACTGGTGGCAAAATCATTTTTGCTAGACACTGAAAGGCTGGCTTTAGTAATCAGAATAGCGCGCGCTCAGAAACTTCTATAAAAAAATTTCCTGCTTTTTTGTCATGGGCTGCTTGCATCCCTGATAACCTCCAAGAGAGACATGGAACATTAGCAGATACAATTGCCTCTTTCTCTTTTTTTTTTTTTTTTTTTTNNGTTTTTAAAATAACACCAATAATGCAATTTAATTTTAAGCTTCATACATGCAGAGTAGGTAACATCTTGTTTTTACTCAAAGTCTGCAGGCCTAGCTGAAATTCAGACTTCTGCTTGCAGGCCAACCAGACTTGGCTTGCTTGCATCCATGTATATATTTAAGTCAATTATTTGAATGCAAAAGGTCTTCAGACAGTTTAAGTCAACCAAATTGAAAACAAATTTAGGAATACTGGTCCTTCCAGGATGTAATCAAACTGATCCCAAATCCATTTAACCATTTTGATGGAGGTTAAATTCAACTGAGTTCTTAAAATCAAATTAGCAAAAGAAAAAAAAAGGGGTAGAATTTTTACAGGAAACAAGTTAAAGAGAAATTTTAAAGGCGAAACCCTCCTAATGGTTTTTGTTTTGGCCTAATGCGACTATCTGGGGGGGGGGGGCTTAGCCATCAGGGCTTCAGAGGTTTAGAGCAGTATGGTTCCTTCTGCAACCATCAGAGTAAAGTCCACAATGGCAAGGGCTTTTGGTAGACAAAAGCAGCCCATGCTCAGTTAAAAGTCAAGCTTTCAAACTCAACTGTGTTTATTTACAGAAACAGGAACTGTAAACATACCTGCAAGTTTAATTCTGGATTCTGCATATTAGTGGACACATCGAGGTTTCTTATTGTCTCTCTTGTTTAAATAACAAATTGGCATGCTGTTTATAGTTAAAAAGGTTGCCCAAGATTATATTGTGTCTAGTATATTTGTTGTTTGAAATTTTAAAAAATCCAACTTATTCTTTTTTTTTTACCGCAGAGTTCAGGAATATCTGAAATCGAAGAAACAGAGCAGGTTTGTGACATTCTAATTTTCTGTGCATGAAGTGCATGAAAAAAGTTTTTTTGTTGATAATCTTATTTAGCTATACAATCACAAACTTATTTGCTCTAGCTTGTTTTAAAATCTCCTGTGTTGTAATATTTTGATACAAACAACCTCAATATAAAAAATTTAAAAGATTTAAAAACACACTAAATGTGTCTCTATTAACATTGGCTAGCTTTCATCCACATTGGGAACGTACTTTCTTTTCTTTCTTCTCTTGTTTTAGTCTCATTAGATTATTGTCTTAAGTGTCTTTTTAAACAGCTCTTAATCTGAAATTGCATATTTGGTGTCGTTTTTGTTTGCGTGTTGTTTCTGAAGCACTAATATTTCTTGTAATAGTTTTTATCTTTAATAGATTTATTGCTTAAGCTAACAGAGTCCAAATAAAAGATCTTCTTTCATAAATCAACTTAAGCACTTAACTTTGCGTGACAGTCAGTTAATCCTATAATATTTGTGTTGCTATAACTAACAAGTTATGTTTCAAATTTCACGTTTCGCTTGATTTTTTTAATGAACTTGAGCTTTCTTATTGCTTTGTTTTTAAATTTGCAATTTTTGGGGTTTCCCATAGTAAAAAAATGTGATTTTGAATTAAATAAAAAATGTAAATGGTGAGGATGGCTCTTTTATGGTGTTCAATGGAAGTTTAAAACATCTGTGAATAAGAGAAATGATAGCTAAATTTTTAAACTCCTAAAATCTAAGAAGAAGATATGGAAAAAGCATTACACGATAGTTTACACTGATTATATTGCTGACAAAGATTATAAGAGCTTAGACGCTTGATCTCAACCTCCAATATTATTCCAAGAAATTTAAACTGCCAAAAGCTACCTTACAACTTAGTGCTTTTTTTCAAACTTTGCTATTTAAGAAAATGTGAATCAGTTGTACTTATGGGTACTTCAACAAATATCCTAACTTGTACATTTTAATTTCTTTTAATAATTTAGTGCAATAATCCCTTGTATCATCAACTCTTATTTATTTTCCTATGCTTCTATAATTCCAATGTATCAGCCACATTCAGCTTGCTTAGATCCTGTACATTTTATTTAATTTTAACACGCTGTACACATTTTCAATATTGTTGCTTGTGACGTGTTTGGTATGGATAGCTGCGGGCTAAGCTTGTAGAGAAACAGAGGCTTTTGGAACGTGAGATGGCTGCTAACAAGCAACTTAGCGAGAGGCTGGTAAGTCTGACTTATTCGACACAGTAAAAATTTATGTAGACTTTTGATGTAAAGGTCATATATTTTTTAACATTTTGTAATTAATGACAAATGGTCATTAACTTCAAGGTGCAAAATCATTCTAAACAATTTTGGCAAAAAAAAACCAACGAAGATTACACAAGTAAAGTATTCCAATAATTTCCACATTTTTTTAATATATAATTATGTTAAATTGAAATGCTTAGTGCCTACTAGACTGCTTTACCTTAGGACTTTTCTGTGAATATTGGCGCTGTTTTATTCATAAAACAGTAGCTTCACCTCTTGCACACTTTTCTTTTGCAAGAATGAATGAATGAATTTTTGTTTTATACTCTGTACAACTTATATTTTTATGACATTACTATACTGCTAAGTATAGCTTCCTGTTTGCATTTGAAAAAAAAAAAATCTTTTATGATTCTTTTAAAGACCAGAGTAATTTTTTTCGCTACACTTTTTGGTCATTAAAATATATCCCCTCAAATTTTTGTTTGTAACATTAACAATGCTTGTGTAACGTTAGCAATGCTATGTATATGACTTACTCTCAAAAGTTGGGTTCACACAAGTGGGTGTCTTTTGAGCAATATATTTCAGAAATAGCGCATTGTACTATATGTGTCTGTGCTAAAATCAAAGCAATTAGAGTAAAGAGACAAAACGAGAAATTTCTTAGTTATTGCTTGTCTGACTTAAGACCCTTTGGAAAAAAAAACTTGTGAGAACAGTGACAAAATGTTAAAAAATATAAGGCTTTGTAAAGACAAAGTTTTCAACTGGAAAAGGGTAGGCTATTTTATTACTATAATGTGAATTTTAACAATATTCTTGTAAAACCCTCGTACACAATAAGAGAATAAAACAAAAATAATGAAAAAATAGCTTCTCTCATCAAGGTTAATAAACAAGAACGTTATATGTTACAGACATGAGTCATTTTTTAAAAATCTAATTTCAGCTGCTTCATTTGATGTCTACAATGTTAGCACATGGAAATTGCTGGCACAATCTGGCACTCTTTGGTCATTATTATCGTTCCTTGTTTTTATCATTCACTTTGTGTAAATTAAAAATTGTCTGTAAACTTTTAAAATTCCTGAACCCAATTTGGTAATTTGATCGTGTCTGTACAACTAGACCTGATATTTTTCAACAAACATGAGGAATAATTTTAAGCTTGCCCAGCCGTTTACTGCACTTTCTTTCTTTTTGAGTGTCTAAAATTTTTAGTAAAGGAAGAAGACACAGAGTGAGTTAAAAAAAATTGTTCTTAGTTAATGTCATCGATTTTTGAATTTTCAAGCCAGTTCAACATTCACAAAATGGTCATGTCTGTAACTTTATAACTGATCATTCTTGGTGAAGAGGGAGTATTTTCACTGTTAGAGCCAACTTTGCCTTTACTTGACTTTGTAATTAGACAAAAGATTGTTAGACCATCATCACATCTTTGTAATATCCGCCTGTAAATGAAGCCTACTTTCTAGTGCAGAGACATGATAATTATTACTTCATAATCGAGAATTATTTTCTTGAATAAACCTAGGCACCTAAAATTGTCACATGATTTTTATAAGACGGGCACAGAAATCTAGGTTTAGCTCTGTCATATCTCATATCTGTGGAATGGTTAGGTGTGTAATCTACAACATATTTAAATATTTACATTAGATTTGTGTTAAACTAAAGTGGAGAAGACAGTGACAAGTATTGAATACAAATATTAATGTCTCTTTAAAGACAATTATATATTTGTAAAAAAAATTGTCATGCCATGATGGACATGATGAATGTAAAAAAATTGGATCTGTCATCATACGTGATGGTCATGTCTGTAACATCCAATAGCTGTCAAACATGTCAATATGAAAAATTCACAGTTGTTAAGGATTTTAATTGACTGATACCAACAAGCACCCAGGGCTTTAGGAAGAGTTTGAAATTCAATAGCAGGTTGATTAGGTTGATCTAAGTAGGTATGGACATGACTGATGACACGAAATATGTGAAACGCAATGACTCATTGCGTACATAAATGATGTAGGTTGTACAATTTATTGAAATGTTTCAGCAGCTGCTTGAAATTACACAAGAACTTTAGCTGATTTGGTAGCGGATATGTATAAAAAGAGTGTAAAATGTCTGCAACACTCACATACAATAATAATGTTTTATGTAAAATGTTGTGCGTGCATTATCTTCTAGATTGTATATATACAATATATATATATCTTAAATGTTGTTTACAACTAAAATTAGCGCCCCACAAACAATTTTAATTTTAGACTTCTGTGCATCCCAACTTTTGAATTTGAGTCGTGTTCTAAAAAAAATATCCTTAATCAATTTAGACATGTAATCTGATAAGCTGTGCTTGTAAATACTGGAAATAAGATACAAAACACTCAAGAAAATTGTTTTTAGACAATAAAATTCTTCTTTTTCTGTAAGCAACGTTATATCAGTAGTCAAAATGGAGGTAAGAGAGGAAACGTTCCCTTTCCCTTTTGTTTTGCTCAGCTTTGTGTTTAGAATTAGTGGAGTTATTTATTGCAGAGTTATTGTTTATGTTCAACTGTATTCCATGCAAATAAAACTACAGGGTCAATTAGGAGTGTTGGTGAGTACTTCTCCTAACTTGGTGATGGACAGAACCCAAACACCCCATACTTCAAGTTTATACTATTCATTACTCAATGACACAATAAGTAAATTTTGCAGGGTTTTATTTTTCAAACTTTTGTTCCCTTTGGTTTGAGGAAAAGGACATGCAAAGTCATGTCCAAGTCCTGCAGGCTTTAAGCATTATTTTATAGTTTCCTGATCAGTTTTCCAGTATACACTGTCTTAGGCTCAATTATTGATGTTGAGTGCTTTCTTTAAATATTGAAAACTTTTTTTTTAAATTACTGTCATTTGTTTCTGATTTTAAATCAATGGCTCTACCTGCAAAGACCTTGTACTAAGCAGCTTTGCTTGAGTCAATCTTCACTTGAGTGGATCCAATTTCAAAGAACATGCCTATTTGTTGCATATTTCAAACACATAAGGTGATTAGCTTAACCATCATTAAGACTTATTTAGCCATCAACCTTGATTTGTTTGGTTATGAAGAGCTTGATATGATTCAGTCTTTACATTTTTTAAACATGTTATTAATAGACTAAAGGTTAAAAACGCTCTTTTTGTAGATAGCAATCAAGATGGAGCTACCAAAAATTGTCTTGGTTGCATCACAAGTGGTGATAAACATGATATATTTCTTAAGTTGATATTCAAAGGATTTGCCTAATTTCAATAATCAACATTCTCCTATTGCTGCCTATAGACTAAGTTCATTACTTAACACTCTTTAATAAGTTGCATAACTAGTTTAAATAATCATTGTTCTTATGATCGTCACAGGTTTAGTTACTAGATTGGTTGTTATCAATGATGTTGGGAATTTTTGTGGAAAGTAGGGGAAGGGGGGGGATGATTTTGAAATAACTTAAATCATTATCTGAAAAGTGTTAGCTATATTGAAGTTTGATAATCCTGTGTTACAACTTTAACAGTTTAACAGTTGTGTCATAGAATACCACCAATTTAAAGTCTGGCATAATCTATGTCTTCTTGTAAAACCTCACCACTCTAATGCAAAACTTAGAAAGTCAGTTTTATGGAGGGAGAAGTAGTTACAGTGGACCTTGGATCCAACGAACTTTTCAAGAAAATATAAAGAGTTCGTGGAAGCCAGCGTTTGTTGAAAGCAAGGTATCTTAAAGTTACCCAAAACGAACCAAAAAAGAAAAGCCTACACTATCCATCAACCTTGAAACAAACAAACTACAAAGAATAGAACACACGTACTGCTGCAAGTTTTTGCAATGCTAGCCGCTTTTTCCTCTGATATATTCTAACCAATCTCTCTCTCTTTCTCTTTGATACTGTGAAAGCTATAACGACAATAAAGTGAAAAACATATCAGAAAAAAGGCTAAAAAAAGACTAACCATTAGTTTCAGTTTCACTTTTATTTTCTTGAAAACAAGGTTAGTTTGAAATCGGTTCGTTCTGAACAAGGACATTTTTAAGGTTAAACAGGAGAAAAATTGGAGTTTTATTCCAGTTCGTTGAATGCAAGGGTTCTTTGAGTTCAAGGTTATTGGATACAAGGTCCACTGTATCAGCTTGCCTGATATGATCATTCCACCCTCTCAAACATGGTTTGATGGATGTGAAGATGTTTGATTTTCTATCTTCTAAAGACACTGACTTATCTAAATGCAATTGTAATGTTTCACTTTTCTCACCTCTTAAGGAGCTAGAAATTAAAAGAGATTGCATGTTCATATGAAATTATTCATGATGTTATTTCTGTAGGAGTTGATCAATCTTTTTAAATTTTAAAAATTTATTGTGTATTTTAAGGAGTACATAATTACAGTTTTGTTGTTTATCGTTAAATGTCTTTGCTAAGGACTATACCTACCTATCTATTCTTGAAACTTTCAGTTTTTTTTTAGCTCTAACGTTACAGCCTATGATAGAATAGACTTTTTTGTTGAAAATTTTGTGGGTTGATTTATACATTTTTTGCTCTTTTAGCCCTTTTCTTCCTTTATGCAGAACACTCTGCTATAGTTGTTCCCTCCTTACTTCTCATGTATCTGGGTGTGTGTGTGTGCCCAAATCTTATTGTGTATAAATCATAATGTTGTTCTTTGAAACCACTTTTTAGGGGTATCGAAAGTGACAGGTTTGACCCAATTAAAATATTTTTAACCTTTCTTTTTTTTTTTTTTTTTAAACAATTTT
>BMAT01007653.1:27227-38519 GCA_019649035.1 Elysia marginata | reverse complement strand
AAACAAAAGACAATATGAGCTTTAAATGTTTTTCACTAAATTAATTTCTTACATCTTTTCTATCCTTTCACATTTTGTAAGTGCAGAAAATTTATTTAATGGTCACTAAACATTTTAAACAATATTTGTTATCAATCTCATTCTTTATTAATTATATATGCCAGCACTTTTTCTAATCTAGAAAAGATAACAATTACACTATTTAATCAGATTGTCCAATTCTCAGGAATTGATTAAGAGTGAATACTTCAAGTGCTGATATAGTATATATATTTTCTTTCTTTAAATGACAACTTGATTAATGAAAGTCCCAGTCGGTCAAGTAATTGGCTTTATTTTGGAGAGGCAATTTAAATGGAGACAGTGTTGGCATGATAAGGGCCCTCTGCCAAATTATAACTCAAATGTACCAAAATCAAACTTGCACATCTAATTTTGTTAAATAGTAACAGCACAGTTCTGCTTCAAGCAGGCCCTCCAATTCTAGATTATTGCCTCTTAACTTTTCTGCCTCCCAATCTAACAGATATATGTATGTTAACTATTGGAATGACATGTCTGTGTGGTGTGTATGTGTGTGTGTACTGTTTGGGAAATGAGATGATTGAAAGTTTTTAAGATATGAAATTAACAGTGGAAAGAAGTAGGCTTTAAGTGGAAATGCCCGTAATACACTTGCCTTTGGTATGATTCGAACCTTCCACTTATAGTAGTACCGGCAACCACTGCCTTGCCACCTAGAGAAATCGAGCTTATACCATGGCGCCACTTTTCTCACAACAGTGTTGGGAAATGAGAATTTAAAAATTCAAACAACCCAACATCCTTTTATATACCTACTTAAAATGTTTGTAACATAATTCTCTTCAGGATAGGTCTGAAAGGAAAACTGTCTTTTTAATAACAATTGTTGTTTTCCTTGAAAATAATTGACTTATCCGCAACTTTAAAAAATTTGAATCTGTGTGACTGGCAGCAGGCACTTTTTCACAGCTGAAATATTTTCCGAAATATTTTCCTGCCTATAGCTTGTTAATAAAACATTGCTTTCTAAAAAAACGTTTTTTCCTCAATTTCAGGCTTCATCAAGCATTGAAAATGGAACTTCTGTCTAAGAAGAAAAATTGCAAGTCTTGGAGATCCACCAGTTGTGGCTTTCAGTGAATAAAAGTTTAAAGAGCCCAAGGTGGAGAAAAAAAAAGATTGTTTTTTTTTTTTAGAGGAAAAAAAAAGATAGGAAAAAATATAATTATAATTACATATGACTAAAGTTCAGTCTCGATGTGTAGCTGCTTTTAAATGCTGTGCGTTTTACTTGTACTTTTTTGTAATCTTTTCCCCACAGTTCTTATATGTCAATTGTCATCATGCTTTCTCCTTTTTATTTTGGTATAGCTTTCACAGTTGCTGTTACTTATTAATTATATGATTCAGTTAATGTTACTTCTTCTGTTTAACCATTGATGCTTGTAAGTGACTAATGAATGAGTTGTAGATTTTATGATATGATGGATCAAGCAATAATGAGTGCTCTTTTAATGAATAAATTAAATTCAGGCCAGCTTTAAGTTTTTTTTATTGTAAAGCTCTTATTTCTATTGATGTGCATTGAATGGTGAGATTGCTGGAGTTTTTAAGATAGGTCAATATATTTAATGTTTGAGATTTTTTACTCTCTAATTGTTGTGCTTGCAGTACTTAAAAGTAAAAAGTAATTCCTTTTAAAAAATCTTATGTTTTGGATGATTTATCTTCTTTTCTAAAAAAAAATCCAAAAAACCTTAAGTTCTTTACTGGGTAGATCTATTAGATTACTGTATTACAGTAACGGTCATTTGGTTTAGTGGAACTAATTCAACAATAAATGGAAAGCCAACACATACAAGTGTTTAAGACTGAGAGGAATCTGACATGGTATAATGTTAGCTGCAGTGCTATTATCAACCTCTATTTATGGTCGTTTAGCATCAATTCAGCCCTTTCATCACATAAACACCCCGGGATCTAGTTTCTCTCAATAGCATTGGAAGATATTTTTAGAAAGAGATAGCAGCATAGAAAGATATATATTTTATATCTAAATAAATTGCTACTGACAGCTTTTCAACTCACAAAAGTGTTGTTAGGACTGTTTAGTCATACCTATTCATTTAAACAAGATACATGGCAATTATTAATTCAACTTCAAAGTGGTATCTTCAATTTAGAACTTTTACTTAGAGAATTGTTTAACTTTGAAAGGTTTTGTCCTTTGAAAACATTGACACTTACTATTAGAACTTTTTGGATAAACCAAAGGTATTGCAATAGGGAGATTGGATTATACAAACTGTTTTCTGATTTTCATTGTGCCAGTACTTGTTGTTATGCTCAAACTGTTCAAACTGTCTAGCTCGTTGAAATCAGTAGTGGCATAGGGGTTGCTGTGAGATTGACAGATTTGATGTAAACTAAACACTAAAACTCCTCGCACAGTCTGTGATAATAGATAAAAAGGGAAAAAAATAATGAGGGCATTTGACAGCTTTGGATGATTGGGAAAAATAGTGTTTCACTTGGAATTGTTTATGTGAAAAGTGAGTCATTTAAAAGAAACAACACTTTGCCTGCAATAGTTGGTAAAATAATTTTTTCCCTTTGCCCTTTATCTTTTCCTCTAAATGATACTACTATCAGCCCCAATATCTTAATGAGCTTTTCTTACACAAAATTTTGCTTTGACTGGGAGTCGTGATGGCTGGAGTCAAATTTTAAAACTGGTTTGCGAGCATTATCCAGCTGTCTTGAGCCTTACCCTCAGCACTTGGTCTGCAGCTCGAAATTCAAAACTACCTTAGATCCGGTCAAACTCTGCAACTAAAGACCATTCTTCCTAAGTAAATGTTAAGGAGTGAGAAATTTCATTTTAAGGATTAATGATATATATGCAACTTTTTAGTCTGATATTACATCTCAGATCTGTGGATCTTTATTTTCTCAGTAAAAACATATATTTATTTATATAAATTAGAGCTGGAATAAGTAAAAAAATTCATCATATTGCAGTTAAAACCAGTCTCTAAATATCGTTATTTTTTTTCTCAAGTATAAGTTGTCATAAAAACTTACAAATTATTTGCATTTCCTCCTATATGAAAGCCTAACAAGTGTATGCTGTATATATTGCCTTCTTTTTCTCTTTGTAAAATTAAGTATAAAATGAACATGTTGACTTTCTGAAAAAATTTGGTGTCGGATCAGTTTGTTAGATGGTAAACCTCAAGTTGTTTTTCAAATATATAAAATTTTCATTGCTTTGAGGCATAATTTCTCATGTATTTGTTTTGTAACGTCTTTTTACATCTCATAACTGCTGAATTTGCATGCCTTTTTTCTACCATGTAAAGCAGATTGCGAATGAGAGTATATTTTTTTAAAAAGCTTGATTAGTATAACTGCCTAAAAAGATGGTTGAATAGATTTGTTATGCTTTATAAAGTGACCTATGATGAGTCAATAGTTTTTTTGTTTTATTGTTATTGTGGTATTTGACACAATATTTTACACTACAAATCTTTACTGGAGTAATTTTACCACTCAAAAATTTGGAAAGGATTTTGTCTGTGATTTGGCACGAAACTTAAAAATATACATATAGGGTTGTCAATGAACTTCAGTTTCTTTCAAAGCTATTAGAAAATAGCTTGCCATCATTGCTAGTCATTACAGCATGTTTATGCTTTTCACTGTGATCTTGTCTTTGTAATTACTGATAATATTTTTTTTCTTAAAGTGTAGAGCTTCTTTTAATTGGATCTTGTTCATATATATATATGTTTGCCCAGCCACGGTCTGATCAAAGTGTGAACCCTCAGGAATTTTAAGAAAAATACCTGTTAGTGTTACAAATACATCTTTTAATGAATGAGCATAAGAGATCTCCGTTCAGAATTTGTTTTCTTAAGCCTTTCAATATCTGCCAAAACTTCAACAATAGCTTAAGATTTACATACTCAGAGATATATTTCCTCTCTATCTCCTCTTTTGAGTTGATGCTCTTCAGGAGTGGTTGACTTAAGATCAATGGTGCTGAAGAACTGCTTTTTCTTAAACGTCTAAAATTTTAAAACTTGTTTAAAAAAATAAAAAGAAGGTCACTTGGAAAGGCAAAATACTTAACAGTTTACAAAAAAAAAACATAAAAAAAAACATTACTCGTATATGTTACAATTGCTTAAACTTTAACATTTTTTTATGTTTAAAAGTCCAGGTTAGTTTACATAAAGAAAAATTTGGTTGGTACATTTTAGGTAAGCGAAAGCATTTTATGACATATACTATTATCAATTTGTAACCTGTGATATAAATTAAGTTTTAACTGAATAACATCCATGATGATAGTATTTTTCTAATTAAAGGGTTCATATCACTAAAGGCTAGCTCTAAAACTTTTCTATTGAAAGATTGTACAGGTTATCTAAATGTTTTTGTGTTTAAAAATAATGTATTTTTATTTGTAGCTCTTATTATGAAACAGATCACCTGTTATTTGGAGCAAGTGGAAATCTATTTCTTTTAAATACTAATGTATGTCTTGTACTCACTGCTGATGAGTTATTGTTGAGAATTCGGTTTCAAAGAAAAGTCTATTAAAAGCAGAGATTCTCCTTTCTGTATGTTATACTCCCTTTTAAAATCGTTTTGATTATCTTAAATTATGTTTGAATTTAAAATTTTGAGAAGTTCACAAAAACTTTATACTAAAAGAAAAAAAAAAGAGTTATAATGAAGTTCTCCAAAGGAATCCCTTTTAACTGAAATTGGATAAACGTAAATGCGGGGTTAAACCAAACAGTTAATGGTGCCCAAAAGACCTGTTCCTTTTACAATGTACCCTTTTTAACCCAAAATTTGTTTAAACCAAAACACAGTTTGTAGTCCCTACAATTTTAATTAAAAGGTATTCTATTGTATGTAAATAAAAAAAAACCCCAAAGTAACAAATATTCAAATAGAAATGATTAATACTGTCTGAAAATTTGTAAAAACCATCAAAGTTGGCGTAATAATAATAAAAAAAAGGCACAACAAAACTTGACCTGCAATAAGCAGTTTTTCAAATAAAACGAAAAAATTCAAATTCTACTAATCCCTTTGACTTATACCCGATATGAGCATCACAATGTGTTGATTTTTTTTTTTTTTTTGCTCCTTTTGATATTAACTGTGTTAATAATTACTTAGACACAAGATCACAGTAACTGCTTCTTTTGTTCTATTTTTTGTTTGTTTAACATGCAAAATATTTAAACCATTAAATTATGATTTAAGTTTATTGTATAGTGTCTCTTTTCCTTTTTACTCTCGATGTCCTCTTTCATACATAGGTACATTTGATTTTTATTTCATATCAATCAGGATTTTATACACTAGACAATTCTGTTCAACTTCTGAGTAGAAGGAGCTGAACATTTTCAGAAGAAAAAACCAACCCCCCCCAAAAAAAACAAAAAACAAAAACAAAAACAACAAACCCAATGACATTTACAGAGATCCTGAGTTACCTGTTAGTGTTACGCCCTGTCTCTGTTTTTTTATCTTTATTATTTTGCATGAATGTTTCATTTTGTAGTAAATTGTCAATTATTGTATACAGGGGCCAACTGAATGATATATACTAATTTCTATTGTTTTTAAACTAGCATTGAATAGAGTAATGTCATAATTTTAATGTTTTATAAAAAAATTTTTTTTTGCACAATCTCCATGTTTAAAAGGTGTTCTATATGTTTTTGATAAGAATATTCATTTGCATGCTCAAATGTTCATTGAAATTCACAAAATGGTTTATTGAAAACAATTTGTAGAGATAAATCTGAAGATGTTAGACTGAAGATAATGCATAAGCATACCCACTTCATACAAATAATATCTCTAAATTATTCTTTGTTACCATTTGCTTAATAATATTGCAAATGTGCTAAAAATTCAACTGAATAAAAGGATTTAGATGAAAAAAAAACTTTGTCCTTGTATAAGATCTTTAAGATAAAGTAAAAACATGATTAGCCTCATTGTATTTCTCCATTTGGATTTTATTTGAAACATGATGTTTGACCTGGCAGTATACTCTGCCATGGACAAACAAAATGCAGTATCTCTCATATGGTTTACACTGCATATACCGCTTTTCGTTTGTCCCGGTATTATTGTCTGGTATTTTAGTCTTAATACCAAGGCACGTGAAGTCAATGATATCTCTAATAAGTAATAGAATTTTTGGAAAATCACATTTTGCAATTTATCTGAAAGTATTATTTTTTATAATGAAAAATAATAATGTTCTTTATCCTAGGGGTCTGAAAAAGTTCAGTTTTGAATATTATATTGCACTGACTGAAAAGTGCAAATGTTCAAAGGCAAAAGGGTGTTATCATAATTATTTTAAAGGGATTTTTTTAAAGTAAAAAAAAAGTGTAAATGTTGCCTTTTTGTATGCCATTAAATTTGTTTTCATTAAATGATTAAGGCCTGTAAGCTTCAGTTGGCAAAATGTTTATTGCATATTGTATAATAATCAAGTGCACATTTGTGTAAGAGACCAAATCATTTATTGCTTTTTATTTAATTGCATGTTAATTTTTAAAAACATATTTGTAGATCACTTTACATGAAGTTTAGGGAGGTGGAGGAAAATCGCTTTTCTCAGCACTTTAATTATTAATCTAATTCATATATTTGAACAGTTCACCCTATTTAATGCAAATGCTTTTCAACGATATAAGTAGAATGCTAACAACTGTTGTTTTAAAAGTATTTTAGCCAGCGTCAAGAGTTTTCACCTTTGCAAATATCCTCACATCTTTGTTCAATTTTCATCTTTCCCCCACAATAGAATGATTGGGAGGAAAAAGAAAAACAATAGCATTGACAAAACCTGAACGAGAATATGATGATTATGAACTATGCTTCTTGCTTATCATTTAAGCCAAACCAGTTGTTAAGAAAAGAAAAAAAAATTCATCTTGCTGTAGGTTTCTGCTTAAAGTGTTGTTTTTCTTGCTAGCTTATGTGTTCATCTTGATATAACAAATACAGGCAATGGTAAATATGCCTTGTCAGATTGCAGTGTGCACTCACATTCAAGAACAGTTTTTCCTGTGTGAGAAAAATGTTTTATTTTCTCATTTCTGCAGATCAATTTACAGAAGTCTATTTTAAGAAAGAAAAAATGTATGGCTTGATCGGTTTATGAATGATGTGTGCAATATCTGCTTAGCATCTGTAAAATGACAAACCATGACTTGGGTCTATATAAAGCAAAGCCCAAATGTCCATCATCTAATAAACTTGTATGTCCTCATCCATGTTTTGTTGTGGTTGTTATTCATTTTGAAATATTTTAAGTCTGAATGGTTTAACATCATGAATGTTAAATTGACCCTTAAAAAAACTAAGTTAGTGGCAAAGCCTCACCTTTAGCAAGACAACAGTCAAATTTATTCTTGCTCTTTTTGTTTCAAACTCAAAGCACTCCCAGATCGTGGAAAATTTGGTTTGATGTCCTTACATTGTATTTAGTTACAGTTAACCCTGTAAAGTCATATTCAACAGCATTGGATTCAGTGAACGCTTGCATTCAGCAAATTGAAATAAGTCCTGATTTTGTCTCTTCTTTAACTCTTATAAAATGCTCTTTGTAGAACAAACTAATTTTAAAACCACCACATTTTCAACAAACTAGAAAGGGAAACTAATGGTGGGTTTTTTCAGCCCGTTTCTCTGGTATGTTCTCTATCAGCGATTCTGTCATCAGTGAGAAAGATATATTATAAGGACAAAGGCTGGCATTGCTAAAGCTTGAATTGCTTTGAGAGTTCGTTAAATAACCTAAGCTTTGAATTAAAATACAAGTTTGATAGAGTATAATTTTCTCATGCTGTTCATTTTGTGCCACCAATACTGCAAAAAGACCTTGCTCTCAACAAACCTCAGCTACGGCAAACTTCGTAGATTTTCCAGTGAGAAAGATTACTACAGTAAAACTCAGTAATAACGAGAACTCATGTTTTTTCTTGAACTCTCGTTATAACAGGGGTTCTCGTTATTCCCATAAAAGGGTTTAAAGAGGCTTCACATAGAAGGGCGGTTAGAAGTGCCTCACTAAATTTTACCATAGAGGCAATGTGGGTATGGTGTGTGGCTATGCGTGAGCCAATAGGCAATAAAATTATGACATCGTTACTCTCAGTCTCAAGCTCTTCAGTTCGATCAGTTTACACCGCGCGTGGAGGGGGAGGGAGGTGAGACTTGAGACTGTGAGAGGAGCAGTATGTTGCGCCACTGAACAGCAAAGGGACCGGTAGGGTGGCATTGGTATCCACAGACCTCGATGCTCAGCTTGTGAAAAGCAAAGGGCATCGCACGAACACACACACAAGGCAATTGCGGGCGGTTGCAGCGATGGTCACTTGGTTTGCGAGCACGTGTGCGAGAGATCTACAGGCTTAGACAGAGAGAGGGGTAGAAATTCGCGTGTCTAGGCCTGTGATTTTTTTATTGTATGTAATGCCTGTCCATTACGGCACTAGCCTAGGCTTACAGCATAGAGTTCTAAGCCTCAATGTACTTTGCTAGATTTTGGTTTGGACTATGAATGATGCAACTGCAAGGCCTCCGCCACTCTCTCAGCCGCCGTGCTGGGTTTCTGAACACTCTGTTCTCGTTATTACCGAGATTTTTCTAGCTAAGCTGACTTAGGTTCTTGTTATTCCCAAAATAAATTATAGGGCTCAAATAAAGAGAAAAACGGGGATTTTTATATCTCTCTTTATACCAACAGTTCTCGTTAAAAATGGGTACCACTGTATGTATTTAACTTGAAGGATAAAGGCTAGCATTGCAAATGCTTGCATCCCTGTAAGATTGGTTATATAACCTAAGCTTTGAATTAAGATTCAAGTATCACCTTTTGCTGACCTGGAAATTTTAATTTGGCTATTTCAAATCTTGTGCGAGTAAAACTTGACTTCAATTTATCCAAAAATGGAAAAAGTATACATTACTACTACAAAAGAAAAGTAAAATTAGGTAAATGGAACATAGTTTAAAATAAGCAAATATTTTAATTTATCCTGCTTAGAATTATTTGAACTCTACTGTAATTATCTTGTATTGCTCCCATTACCCTAGTGTAAATGATACAGTATTTTACACTTTGGACACTCCAAGAGCTTCTGGAGCCACCCCAAGTTTAAACAAGATTGATGGTACAAAAAAGTTTATGTGCATAAAGCTCAAGATGTTTAATTGATAAATGTCTTGCAATCAGTCAAAATAACTTGAAAATTGCAATTTTCACATTGCAAGGCGGTGATGCTTTTTGCAATGCAATTTTGTAATCAGTTCAAAATTGCATAAATCTGAAATGATCAAAGTTTTGTGACAAAATGAAAGAAGTTGTGATGGTTCAAAATATTGCAAAAAGCTGATTAAATCTACTTCTTATAAATTTTAAAGGCGTTTTCTAAAAAAAATGAAAGTTTTTCCATCACACTCATTTTAGGTGGTTGCAAAAATTAGAAAGACCATAGATGGAATGTCAGCCACAAGTGGTTTTACAGTGATGGGTTATACATAGATCCTGAAAATTGTAAAAATATTAAATTAAAACAAATTCAACTAGACATCTTAGGTGTTTTTTTCTACATTCTTTTAAAAGAGACACTTGTTCTCAGGATATCTATCAATGTTCAAATTTGCCATTTCAAAGAATCGGCTACTCGAACCTAGATGTATTTGCTTAATTCAGGCTATATTCTGAATACTAACTTTACCTTTCTTTTTTATTTTTACAGGATTTCAAGTCAAATTTTGTTCCCATGGAGTTCAAAATATTGAAATTGGACTGTACCTTAACCCCTTCGTGCCATACATGACGTACGACCTACGTCATATTTTCTTCATTAAATACAGTGACAAGATGCCCTACATGACGTACGACGTACGTCATGCTTTTTGTGCCAAGATGCTATACATGACGTATAGCGTAAGTCATGATAATCAATAGAATAGTGAAAAATCGTCAAAGCCTATGCTAAAGTTACTTAGAAATTTGAATTTATCGATATTTTTTCCTTATAAATCAACTCTTCTTTAGTTCTTATAAGAAAACAACCTTCAGTAAGGGCGGGCTGCATCACTGCATAGACACATATCACCTACGTCACGAAGGGGTTAATCTTGAGTAAGGCTACAACATTGCATTTTGATGGTGAACATTGTTTTAAGTCCACGATAGAGATAAGAGGCAAAGTTGAAAAAGAATCTAACTGTCAATATATTTATTTATTATGATGTGCCTCAGGAATTGAGCGTTTGTTGCTCTTTTATTTATATTTGTTGCAGTAGAATATTTTTCAACATTTTTTAAATCTGTGAATCCAAAACAAAGTCACTTGGATTTTCGTAAGTTTTTGGAAGTTATTTAGACTTTTCGTAGTTTTCTTTAAAGAATTTTATTCAAATAGACTTACAGTTATAGAGCAAAAAATAGTCGCGCAATTTGTGGGTAAAATTTAAACTAAATTGACTCAAGCGCTTGAATTGCGTAAATTTTCCTGAGTCAAGACTTTTGAATCAAGTGCTTGTATAGGGCTGCATAACTCTTCCTTCCTCTTTTATATAATTCGATCACCAGTGATTGATGACGTCATCAGTGAATAAATTAACTCTTTGGCATTGAATGAAAGCAGGAAAATTATTTCCTATGAACAATAAAAGCTAAATATATACTTTCAGAAATCAACAGAAACATTTTGGTTTAATTTTGTATTGAGTTATTCGACTCAAAAATGTTGTTTCCTCGTTACCAGCGCATGCAGTTTGGAGTAGCTATTATTATGATAAAAATCATTATTGCCCATCAAAAAAGGTTAAAAATCAAGAATGAGATTTTTAAAGTTAAAAAATTTGATTTGGACCCAGGTGAAGTGTTTTTTTCGTTCATAAAGATTATTTTTCATTATCCGATTTTATGGTATGAAAAGTCTATTTTTAGTAATAAAAGTAGGTCAAATTGTGTAATATGATGTGATATTATAATAAAAGACGTTTCACATCAAAGCCCATTTATTTGTCATCAAAACGATGTATGACACTTAGGACTATCAACAGTTTCACTTGCTAAAAGCTGCTATACAAAGAGTAGACTCAGATTTATATTCAACTCCTAAAATAGTAGGGAAGGAAGAGAGTTGAGAATGTTACTGTTAATTTCAAGTCTCAAAGTCAAATAAAGTGTCTGTGTGTGGT
>BMAT01007650.1:171406-183532 GCA_019649035.1 Elysia marginata | reverse complement strand
AGAAATACATGTACTCAGGAACGGGAGCAAAAACAAATGATGTGAGCGATGCAGAGATGAAACTAGGACACATAGAAAAGGAAAGGTATATTTGTAAAAGGCAGAAGAGAATGAAATCGGAAGAAACAAAAAGACAGGATTAGAAGGCGAAAACAGCCTTTTGAAAAGGAAAAGAAGATAAACTCGATAAAGATAAAATAATAGGAAGGGCAACTTGACAGCCCAGTCTTCTAAGTATCTAACCGACAGTAAATTTTATGCTCTACGGCTCCGCTCAGGAGGACGAAGCCCATAGCGTAGGAAATCCAAAATGGCTGATGAACTGAAGGGGCCCGTCAGCCAATCGTCTGCTGTAAAACCAACGCTACCAATGAGTGTTATTACGTCATGCGTTATCGTCGTCGGCGCGCAAGGTCTCTAATGTCGAATACTCTGCAACTGGCAGTCAGTTGCAATCAGTGATATACTATACTATAGTTAGCTAACTAGTATAGTATATCACTGGTTGCAATCGGCTGTCGGGGTGTTTAGAGGCATATATTTTGATTCTTTTACAATCTTGTATGTAAAAAACGGGTGAAAAGAAGCAAACGATAGCATTATTTTGTTAGGATTTGAATGATGTTACAAGAAATAAATTTGTAAAAAAAAATTCTAGTTTTGCCTCTTAATGAGCTCCAAGATCCTAGCAATTTGTTACATAGAGCTCAAAATTTCACAAGACATGAAAGTTGTGAAGATCCTCGTTTTATTTTTAAAGTCAAAGGGATAAAAGCATATGAACAGCAACAGAATCATGTCAATAATTCAATTTTGCATGATGAATGATTATCTGGAAGCGCCCGTATGTTTTGAAATTTCTGAATTGAATACAGGCTGTACGAGTACAAAAAGTCAATGTGTTTAAGACCCAACCACCTAAATAAACCACACAATCCCGTTATTCTTAAAAAAAAAGTGCCGAAAAAAAAACTACCCTTAAGCAGCTGTATCGGATTGAAGCAATAATAATGATCCTTATCCACAGGTTAGGATTACATTAGGCCTATGTTATATCACTTGGGAATGTTCCACCATTATGCTTTAAATTTATACATATATATATATCCGACTGCTACTATATATTTATTTATTTATTCATTCCATGAATATAAATTATTAAGGCCGCTAACCCATCAAGGTGATCTAATCAAACGTAAACTTTTTTTGTTTTATTTTGAGCATAGAAATTCTGCTCTGTGTAAAAGTTTCAAACTTCAGATGAGAAGGAAAAAACAAACAGCAACATAAGACTACCCTATCAAAAAAGAAACAACGAAACTCGGAATAACTCTGAATTATGAAAAATACATTATTGCAGTTCACTGTGCTGCATATATATATATATATATATTAAACGAAGTAGCGCTCGATGTTTGTAAACAAAGAAGGAAAAAGAGGGCCTCCTTTTTTTTTACCATCACTGAAATGAATAATGCCCATACAAATACGCCCGGGCCCATTGTTTTAAAGTCGCAACCATTATTTTGTTTTAAATGTCTTGCTGTAGCTCACGGCAGTATTTAATACATGTATCTGCAAAAGCCAGTTAAAACGCAGAGATATCTAAACGATGACACATTAATGAAGCCATGATTTCTACTAAACTGCTTCGTAAAAAAAAACAACCCAACTGTTTGGAATAGCATACCATCAGTTATAAGTTTTAATGAGTTGAAAAGGGCCCCAATAATTAACTTAATCAGAGTTAATAATCCCTTTAAAAAATCTGTGTATCTGTAATAACCCTTATATTCTACTTAAGCAACAATTTTACATGTTTCTGTTTCGAAGTTATATAATGCTAGATTTGTTTACTTTATTCGTAGCTGCCTTAATCGGCTTTTACTATGGCGATGTATATTTTGTCTGTATAACTGTTAAATGTGCTATACACACAGAGAATCTTGTCCACATGAAAACTAGGATAATAGCTGCTGTTAGGCCTATTATTTTATTGTATTTCTTTGCCATCGAATCGTTAAGACTTAGTTTGAAGATCGCTTGTCCAGTTTATATCATTAATTGTTATTTCTCTCTCTCTTCTTCTTCTCAATGCTCGTATGATCCACGATATAATGTATTGTTATTAATTTTTGTGTATGAAAAGAAGGCAGTTAACGTATGTCATAATTTTTGAGGCGTAACGTATAATAACTCTAAAAATAGTTTGGATAGATTTATCGAGTTCTTTCCCTTCGATCTTTATGATTACGTCGACAACGAGTTCAGAAACTGAGGAAAAGAGTGGAGCTTTGAGCTTTCAGCTTTGGCGAATGGCGAGTGCCAACGCTGTCAACACTGCCCATGGCGGCGATGCAAACTCCTCAAACACAGCGATGGCCCTAGGCCATGCCACACAGCGGTGATAAAAGTCTTCGCCACTTTGTAGATTATCAGTCACCATTTCTCCGACATCAGAGTCACTGGCAATAGCCTATCGTAATTGAAATTCTCGGCATAGGGTTAGATTAGATTTAGATAGAGGCACAATCTTTCTAAAAGTCAGCACTGATTTCGCGAAGTTCTATTGATCAGCACAAATCAGATGCACATTATATTATTTTTAACAAACTGCACAAACAAGAGGTGTAGTATATCTAGATCTAATTGTTCTAGAATCTAGACTGTTTATTTACCGTAGATAAAAATCTAGTCTGGTAGATCTAGAATCTAGATCTAGCTCAGATCCCAGCCAAGTTCTAGATCTAGATCTAAGATATCTAGATCTTGAAAATCAAATTGCAGATCCAGTCTTTCCGTTCTTTGAACTAAGATCCTTCAGATCTTGGGGATCTTGCAAATCTAAATCTGGATTATAGATCTAGGCCTAGGCTAAGTGTAGCTCAGGAATATATTTTCCCAAACGTTGCACACAAACAAACCTCTTATTGTTGTGCAGTTGGAAAAAAAAAAGAAATTCTAAAGGCCCTCTTGTAGATAATCTAAAAATTATTTTTAAACCTGATCCACCAAAAGTGGTCAAAATTGATCACCAACTTGATCAGAGATCTAGAATTTCTAGATCTAAAAATTTCAATGAAAAATCACCACTGCTTTATCAAGCTGATGATATCATGGGGGACACAGATATTGTTATAGAACAAGGCACTGTGCCTGTGAGGTGTGTATTAATTAGGACTAAGTTTTCAAAAGGTCAGATTTCTTGAGGACATTGTAATAAACTTTTGACTATTGTCCATTACTTTGAAGACATATAATTTGCAGGTGAAATTTAGGTGCACTGAAAAAAAGTTAATAACATATATCATGCTGCCAATGTTTCATTTATAATACAAATGATAATTAATATCAAGGTTTTTGTGCATTTATAATGAAATTTTATTTTCAGGATATATATAATGTTTGACTTGAAATTGAAGACGTACTCAACTTTGTTTCTGAATTGCCACACAATTTTTATGTGGTTAAACTTTTAAAAATATTATGCTGTTTTGGAAAAAAATGTATTTAGAATTAGAGATCTACAGTATTTCCTAAATTGATTAGCACTTTTTCTATTGATGTTGAAGTTGCGCTCTTTAGGCAATCAATTTGTATGATACTGATCCTAGATTTCTAGGCCTTACCGCCTACCTACTTTTTGAAAAAATAATTTGAAAGTGAAACTGAATTTTAATTTTCATTTTTGTGAATCCTTCAAATTAATGTGCAGGGAGAAAAAGGTCATGTTTTTAGTGTAAGATCTGAGTTCACAGAATATTTACAAGGTAATTTAATTTACATAACAGTAATACCTGTAAGCAAAAAGTTGGTGTTCGTTAAAAGATTTCAGTTGTTTGGTAATACTTGAAGAAGTAGAGCCTTTTTAAAGTTTTTATTAGCAGAAGAGAAGGCAAGATTTTCTAAAGATATTATTGCTTAAATACCAATTAAAGCATAAATATGTACAGGTAGAGTTCCATTGAAAAAATGACATGTATACAAAATAAGAAATCAAAGCGAGAATATATCTACCAGGGGTGCTACTAATTATTTTAAGATTACCCTTCATTTGTAAGTAATTTTTGTTATCATGAAAAATTATGCATATCATTGCATATATAATATAGGTCCCTTTATTTCGGCAGGGTTTCCACACTGTCATTTAAATTACAATAACTTTTCATTACCCTTTATCTCATCAGTAACTTGCTTTAATTTTATTTGGAAATGTTGCATGTTAACGCACAGGACACTTTATTTCTGAAAATCAGATAGAATTTGTCAGGAATAGTATGAAATATAATACTAGACTTAGCTTGGGTGGAACTCCTGTGTGGAAATACTTCCATTATATATATCTCACCATAAAGTTTGGGCTTAGCTAGGGTTGCATACCTGTGTGTAAATCCTTCCAAAAATATTTTGAAACTGAAAGCTTTTTAGAATTTAAGACAATGAAGGTGGACTTGCAATAAATTTAAGACTTGACCAAACTGTAAAGTTTTTAGAACATAACATTGAACTTAATCTTGGTACCTGCTACCATAGTGCCCCAATCATTTAAACAGAGTAAGTACAATAACAATGCTTGACCTTGAGTTTTGTTATAAATATGTAATCAAAAGTAAACTATCAACATCATATTTTTTACAAAAATAAAATAACAAACAGCTCTTTTCAACTTTGTTTACAGTTCATGCAAAGGTTGACAAGTTGAAAACTAAACAGAGACGTATTTTAAATCAATGTATCATTTTTGAAATTTTGTTTTGAGATTTATTCTTCGAGCTTGACTATAGCTGTTTAAATAATATAAAATTTATAATTTTTTGTTTGTTATTTCCTTTCAGTACAAAGCCACGATGGCATGTTTTAGTCGGAGACTTTGCAAACATGCTGAAAGCCTTTATTGGAGCCAACTATCTGAGCATTGCTTATGCCTTCAAACAGAGCGGACTCGTGGTAAGGCTTAAATTTTTTGTTTACAAAACATCACTCTCTAGCACAATAAATCATCTATATTTTAATTTTTTTTAAACAGAAAAGTTTTTGTAGGAATTGCTGAAGGCTTTATAATGAAAAAAGCTAGTTAAAATTTTAAAGTGAAGTCCTATGCCTTAGTATTTAGGATTTGAGGCTGTGACAAAAGTTGGTTTTGCATAAAAGACAACTTCTGGTGCACAATTATATTTTCTCTGTCAACATTTCATATTAATTTTGAAAAGGTCCCATATAAGTTATAACTAGCAGTGAGTTGATTGGTGTTAAAACCAAAGTATTGTAGATACTCTCAAGACTTGCATCATCAGTAAAAAGTTACCACTTTTTGCAATTCATGTCAGAATTACACATGACTCAAAAGGTGTGACTTTTTCATGTCACAGTTTTTGTGCTCTAAATATTGTGTTCTGTAAAATTTACTTGTGTTAAAAATGTTGCTTTCAGCCCATAACATATTTCAAGCAAGATTATTATACATAGTTTTAGTTATAATATGAATCATTTTATTTAGCATCAAAGCCTGACATGACATCACTTCCGACACTCCACGCGACCTTTTGTCACAGGCACATTATTTTATTACTTGCAGTTGTTCCTTGAAACGACCATCTTGTCTTACATATTATAGTGCATATACCTTTGTTAACACATCTTGGTCTATCTTCTTGGACTAGAAATTTTAATTGCATGGTTACTCACTGCTGTGGCTTTTTAAAAAAATCCTGAGCCTGCAGTATTTTTATAATATTATCATGGTCTAGTGGTTATAGCATTAAAGGATTAAAAAGGTTTTTATTTTCTTCAAATTTAAGAGAAAATTAATACATATATATGAAGTTAGAAAAGACATTCATAATCACAATTCATATTTGACCCAAGTTGATTAAAACCATCACATGATCACTGTCCTCGACAATACTGTCAGAGTTTTGTTTCTACTATGGTTTTTGTGATATATATTTTGCATGCGATTTACTTTGTGACATGGTGCTGAATTCATGTAGTTGAGCTGTGTCTCCAGATATCAATGTGGTAATAATATTTGATAGGTGTGTTTTAATTGTAGTAGTGTGTTACAACTGTTGTAGTAGTAGAAGCGAAAACCAGAATACTAGTAGTAGTAATAGTAGTATTAGCAGCAGCTGAAACAGTTATAAAAGCAGTTTTGTTAGCCTTACTTGTATAAATAGTGGAATGAAAAACAACAGCATTAGTGGTAATTATAGTGGTACTATTTTTATAGCACTAAGATGTAATAGTATCCTTGCTGAACTTATAGTTATAGGGAAACCATGATACAAACCATTTGTTAATGAGGTAATTGAATGGTGGTGTTAAAAGCAGCGGTAGTCTATGAGTTACATGTAGTACTGGTTTAATAGAAGAGTAGCAGGACCAAAATACTTAAATTAAGTCAAACCTTACTTCGTTTTTATTCTACCTTTCTTTTTTTTTCAAACCAAAGTTGCATTCCTATCATATAATATATCGATGATAATATTGAGTTGGTTTTTATTTCAAAACAATGTACTTTGACCTGCAGATGAAGATAAAGAGTAAACGGGAATGTTTATATCACCGCAAAATCCCCCGCCCTTCTCTCCAAAAAAAAAAGGATGAAACAAAACAAGCAAAACAAGAAACCATATAAAGCTTACACAGATAATGTGAAGTATAGATTGTAAATATTTTGTTATTTTTTTTTTGTTTCTTCAAAGCTGCATTAGAATTTCCGTCAGGAGTGCTAGGTTTTCTATGGGACTCAAAGAACCTAAATCAGGGATGGTTACTTTAAAAAGAATCTGACATAAATATATGAAGTGCCATATTTGGTAAGATGAAATGACATGTTTACATTTTCTGAATGCGTTGAGTTTGTAATGTTCCGTAGCATGAGACATTTTATTTATCATTTTTCGTTGTGGTTGGTTGAATCATAATTAATCAATGGTTGTAAGGTTTCCGTCTCACGACTGTAATGCAACTGCTGCTATTCTTTTGATCTTCAAAGCGTCCGTAAAAAAAATAGTGTGTTATACAAAAACTCGAACAGCCAAAGCAAAACTCTGTATTTCTGTTCACCACTCGACCCCTTAAAAGCCCCCTAAAAAGTGGAACACCAAAGGCCAAATGTTGTATGTATGTAGAAGGCCTTTGGACATCAATGGGCTACAAAAGAAAAACAAAACAACAACCCCCCCACACACACACAAAAACACCAAAACATTATTTGACTCTCAGCTGAGATTATCCTCCCTCAGTCTATATATACCACACCTCACTAAATTCTTCTACCATTTTGCTTTTCTGCGATTCCTGAAACTTACTTCACAGCGTCTTTCATACCGTTTAGCATAGGATTAGGTAATGATACTGGAAAAATGTCACCATTAGCGGAGACTTTCCACGCCCTTTCGGCCTGGTGACGACGGTCGGTCGCTTAGTGCCCCCTTGCGACTCATCGGAGCGGAGGATGAGAAAATTAAATATGAACAATATTAACATAAAAACATTTAATAGAAAATATATCAAATATAGGGAACTAGAAAGAATTTTTACCTGAAAGAAAAAAGCCAACAAAAGAAAAAAATAAGAATAGAAGTTTTACATAATGTACAAAAATCATTACCAACCAACCGAGTCATTTTTATAGACAATAGTACATAGGCACATAGGAAAAATGCAACTGCTTCTATTATCACACATGAAATGCAGATGTGGGTTATAACAAAACAATCAACGAACACAAACAGTTGTATACGTGTCGACAGAACTAAAACATTTAACATTCATTGTAAGAACAACGTATAACAAAGAAGGCTCGTATTAAGACCATAGAATACCAAGACAAGGAGAAACATATTTTCCTCTTGGTGTTTTGTGGACTTTTAGACATTTGATCAACAATCTTTTTGTTTATTATTACATAGCATAATGGAACTTGTAATAAGGTACTGCATCCCCGATCTACCTCCCCCCCTCTTCCCTTTTTCTACTTCAAAACTTATCCCTTTTTATGGATCAAGAAAGGAAAAAACTATCTCCCCCCCCCCCCGCGCCCCTTTTTAATTAAATTTTTTTTCAAAACACCGTTTTTTTGTGAACACCAACGAAAGAAAGTTTAAGATAATACGCTTTCAAATGGCAGGAAATTTCTTAGTGCAATTTAAAATTGGTCCATGATCATTATTGACTCTGTAAACGAAAGGGCCGGGGGATGGGGGTGCAAAGGTCAAGTCGTTCATTGAAACTTGCAACAAAGGAAACAGAACGTCTCAGTCGCTATATAATTATGTCAGTGTTAGTAATACGTTGGAATCCTGATAAAATCAATACCTCGGGGCTGAAAAAATGTGTTGACTTTAAGCAAGGGGTGACTTTAACCACAACAAAGGTATAAAGAAATACAGAACGAGACTGCCAAATAGGGTTGACTTTAAACAAGAGTTTCCCTTAAAGGTGTTGACTTTAAGTGGATTCGACTGTGAGTTAATTTACTCGAGATTGTGTCAGGTGATGGTAATTTCTCCTTTTAAAAACACGCTCTAAGTGTCGTTCAAGTGTAAACGTATTCTTCCCCATTGAATTGTGTCAAGAGGCGGGTTTTCGCTGAAATAGGATGATCGATGTAATTTCTCATCTCGAAAGCGATTAAAGTGTCCTCATAATTAAAGCTGTTTTAAATGGGGGAAATTTAACAACTAAGGAAATGCCCTCTTTATCTTATTAAAACAAGTCAGAGGAACACACTGAATGGTGAAGTCAGCAAGGCTTTCGCATCGTGACTCCGTGTATACCGCAAAATTGTATTGGGTTTGTTTGGAAGCTTAAAATTCCACTCTCTTCTTACATTGTGTGACCCACTAATTGGCAAAGCGGAAATAAAATAATTATATATATCTCAGATAATCCAACCTTTGGAACAGGCTACCGGTAGGCCTAGGCCTTAGTTTAGTAAAAAATAGGTCACGCATAAGCTGCTCGCCAGAATGCTGGTTCGCTTATGAGGCATAAAAAATTCCACAGAATGACATGACGTGCTAGATCCCGTATGTTATCTCTTTAACTCCTCGCTCGCCGCTCTGTCTATGTCCAAACGCGGAAAAATTTTCCGGCGACCTTTAATTGAATTTTTCGTCCCGTGACCAACCACTAGCGCAGCGCAGCTGCTGACAGACACGCTTGCCTAATAAGACCTTCACGGTATGTCAGCACGTGAAAAGTTATCGCAGCTTTAATCTTGTTTTCATGTTTGATGCAAATGCTAATCATATGCTGGCCGTTGCCCAACAATTTCACCTACCGGTGGTTCAAGACGTCATGACGTTCGGATTCCCCCTTTCCCCCGTTGATTCCACTAAGAATGATACTTTGGAAACGTATCACGGTGTTCGGCGCGTTAAAAACTTTGTCGCATTAACGTTATCTACTGATACAGTAATAGATTAGCTTGGTTATCGACAATTTCACCTACCCTGTAGTTGAAGACTTAAGTCATGACGTTCGGATTTCCCCTTTTTCCCGTTGATTCCACTAAGAATGATGCTTTGGAAACGTATCACGGTGTCCGGCGTTAAAAAAACTGTCGCATTATCTACTGATAATAGATTAGCTTGGTTATCATGGTGTTATACTGATGCACTGTGGTTATCGATAATTCCGATAAGATGTGCCAAAACAAAGAAAAAGTACAAAAAAATAAGACAAAAAAAAACAAAACAAAACAAAACAAACTATCGCTTTGCCCGACGTCATTCACATGGAGGTCACGTACTTGGTGGCAATTTGACCTGGGGTTCAGAACACCTTGATTTTTATCTGATAGAGTAAAGCGCATTAAGCTACAAACATTGCTTCTAGTTCATTCTACTTCAAACCTGTTTGTAAAGGATTCCTTCGACGACTTGTGAAATTTTTTATTTCACTTTTTTCCTGCCAGATGCGCGCACACACACACAAAAGAAGTAGGCCTACTTCTAATAAATTCTGACATTAGATTCTGAAATACGGTAATCATTGCATGTTTCATCCCTATGCAAAACTTAAAAGGTGAAAAAAAAACACGATAAAATCTGGTCCTCCGCTTATTCCATGTAAGATTTAAAAGCTGACCTGGCATCCACGACGCTATTGATCTTTTTTGTTGTTCTTTTCATCCCCCCAAAAAACGTATCATTGAGCATGGGATTTGCACAGCAAAGAGCCAACTCAATGTTGCCTTTCTGTTGTTTTGTTGAAAATTTGGACCAAAATAGGAACCAAACTCTGTTTTTCCCTAGTCATCATACCACGGTGGTGAAATGCAACAGTAACAAACACAGCTTGGCGTGTTTGATATCTCTTTTAAGTCTTTTAAGACCCCTGTTATCTTGCGAGACTAATGATGGCGACGTTAAAAAAAAAAACAAACAACAAATAGCAGCTCAGCTAGTGAATTTAAAACTTCATACCAGATTAATGAACTCACCCGATAGATTCGTTAACGAAATTGGAATATAGGGTTAAAACTGACCGAGCCCTACCTCATTATTTAGCAAGAGTAGTTTTAACTGTTTAGCATCCTCCCCGATATCAAGATACATAGTCTCTTCTTCCTTGTTTAAACAGGAGGTATCTTAGTTCTTACAAACTCGGCTCTACCCGTATTGAAATTGTGATGCTTGGCGTAATTTTATGGTCAACGCTCGTTTTTCTGCTTTGGACCAACTGTCTGGAACTCAACTCCCTTTAACCATCAGGGAAGCTAAATCAATGGAACTGTTTTAAAACAGTTAAAACACTATCTTTTTCTGCAAGCATATTTCTAGGTATTCATTTTAAACCTTTATCTCCTTTTGATTTGTCACGTTAGATAACTTTAAATCTACTTATGTTGTCGTGGATATCATTGTATTTATCAACATTTGTGAACCGCATAGAGCAATCTGAATTGTTATGGATATATGCGGTATATAAATTCAATATTATACTATTTATTATTAGAGGATTTAGAACTAGCTCTCTCGTTTACACGTGGTTCTTAGTGGGCCTAATTACTTGTTGCGGGCCTCTTATTTCAGAAAGAACTCAGAAGTCATGCGGCTCTGTGATCAGAAAGTTGGCAAATAAACAATATAGATGGAAATCAGTGCTTTTTTTGTTTAATGCCCTTGTTTGTATTAGTCGGAAAAGGTACGCTTGTTTGCTAACTTGCCAGGTACAGCGTGGAGCACCGTCCACGATAGCAGGCTCATTTGCTTTTATTGAGATCAAATAGTACTACTATTATAGTAGTAGTAATAATAATAGTAATAATGATACTACTACTACTACTACTACTACTACTACTACTACTACTACTACTACTGCTACTGCTACTGCTGCTGCTACTACAAATAATAATAATAATAATAATAATAATAATAATAATAATAATAATAATAATATTAATAATAATGTTAATACATGTAATAAATAGTGGTGATATTTTAGTTGGTAATGTGACATTTCAATTTAGGAAAACTTGCAAGCCACTTTCAGCAAGTAAAGAAAATCATCACGAGAAAAAAGGAGGATGGAAAAAGTGTGTGTGTGTGTGTGGGGGGGGGTGAAACAAGAAATAGTTTAGATGCAAAAAGTGGCTAGCTTTTCTCTCCGTAATTTCATATCAGTTCTTTTCACAAGCACATTTCCCCTCATATTGAACGAGACTGCCATGTCCATTCTCAAATTACTGCACCGGTAATGGTATTATCCACGCGTTCCCAACTTAGGCTAGCCCGTTGTCTCCGTTTTTAATACGGTTTGTAGGCCAATCTGTCGCGGCTGTCCGGTCACGAAAATGATGCAAATCTAGATCTATGTCAATGGAAAAGTGTACCCGGCTGTTCCTCTAGTCACGGCGGTCATCGCTGCAACAAGCCTAATTGACTGATAACACAGATAACCTATCTCTCTATAAACATCGATCTCGGGGAAGCCAAGGGGTCTTTACCCGAGACAAAGGACCAATTATAACCCTGGTGTTAGTGCAGTGTGAATTTTTCCCCTAGGCCTAGCCACGAGAAGAAAATTTTGCTCGGCCTTGCCCCCGTTTTCGTCCTCTTTAGTTTTACTACCGGCTGCAAGGTGTTCTCTGGTCACGCGGTTTTTTTTTTTTTT
>BMAT01007650.1:142263-156611 GCA_019649035.1 Elysia marginata | reverse complement strand
CACACACACAAAAGAGAGCAATAAAGATCGTCCAAACGATGTACCTGAATTTCTTTATCCTGGCTACCTACCGTCCATGCATGATGCTTGTATAATCAAGGGAAACAACTCGGTTTTATTATAATTATGTATCGTACTCTGAAGGGAAATAACTAGTATTTTTTACTACTTTTCATAAGTGCACGCTTCTCCTAAACACACGCTTTTCGGGTCTCCCAAGTGCCGTGCGTTTAACCGGATACTACTGTATTACGATTAGTGCAAATGAATCTGTTTAACTTTCAACCATGCTTTTTATTATAATTATTTTGAATGTGAATCTGTAAAACATCATTACGATATTTAACTTTTTTGTATGATTTCAATTGAAACTGGAAATTTGTTTAAAAAAATTTCTTTTTTATGCTCATATCTCAGAAAAATAAATTGAGAGGCATATCTTTTCAAAATTCCTAGTTTTCATATTTTAAGAATTATTCTTTTTAGTTTCTCTTCTGGTGCAAAGTAATTTAGAAATGTGCATTGTTAAAATTGCATAAAAAAAATTTTTTTTATGTTTTTTCCACAGGAGCCATTGGCAGTTCGTTACTTGCATACATTCTTCCATGCCTTTTTCATGTGAAATTCAGGTGGCGTGAGAGTGGATTCTTGGTTCGGTTTAAGGACATATTTATTATAGTGTTTGGCATTCTAGCCAGCCTTGTAAGTTTGTACATTACAATAAGTGAAATTGCAGCAAAGTTTAAATGATTTTACTAGCTTTTTTACACTCAATTACCTCTTGTGCAACTCAAACCATCATTCTTTCATCTTGAATGTTCAATTTATGTATATTTTTACATTGGAAGATACCATTTATTTCATATTTACTTGTTAAGACATTCTTATGGAGTTGTTTGAATTTTTAGCCTTACACACTATGCAATCTGGTATTTTGTATTAATATGTAATCATACAAATTTTGAGGGTTTATTGAATATTTTATTCTATATGTACATATAAAGATGTGAATTATCATGATTAAAAATTTGAGAAAATTATGCATTATCCATGTTCATAAGTTCTCTTTTGAAGTATTGTCTCCTGAAATGACATCAAGGCACTTTTTAAGTAATTGAGTTTAGAAACCATTTGTTCAAGTGCTGTACGGAATTAAGTTATTTTTTAAAAACTTCTCAAATAGCACTGTTCATGACCAGCTTTGTCTTGTGCCAAAGATAAAACTTGATATGTATATCTCAACCAGTCAAACCGAGTGAGATGTGGCGCAATTTTCATGTTATAAGGCATGCTTTTTTTTCTGAGTTTCAAAACATTTCAATTGCATGAAATTATCTAAATTGTGTGTGAAGCCATCAATATTTTTTGTTTAAAGTATAAAAGAAAAGAGGAATAAATTTACTTGTGAACAGGTGTCGTCTTAAATTCAAGACTACTGATATCTGACATATTTGGGCTGGTGCAAGACATAAAACAGCAACCTTGAACTGCAATTTCAGTCGTGAAGATGAATTGCCAGCCAATGCTTTTTCAGTTTTTTTTTCCTTTTATTATCAAGACTTAGTTCAAACACAGGGCAGTTAAATGCTAGCTGTCATAAAGTCAGATCAAATAGACAGGTGGGAAATCCACAAAGCCTCTTTATGTAGGGCTTGGCCTTATGAAAAGAGAGAAGTCTTTGCCACAAAAGCTTGCATTATTTTAGTAAAAGAAAAGTAGACAATGTGTGTTCACACATTATTTGGGTTAGTAAACTTCCTTACTTGCTTTGTACAGAGAGGTCTGTACATCCAGAACTGTTTCTGTTGTGACAGCTGCAGTGATATTTGATTTTAGGAGTTCTTGCATGGAGCTTGTCAAATCCAAAAAGATCTGAGGCTTTAAAAAATTTCTTATCCATTTTTCAAGCTCAAAATAAGGTAGGTGTGGAAATAAATAGAACCAAGGACGAGGGTGCTTACCCTGAATGAATAAAGTTTGTATCTATAAAGAGCTACATGTAAAATTTGAGGTACACTATTTTTTTCCTTTTACAGACCATATTGAAAAAATTTAAAAAAATTGTAAAAATTAAGAATTTAAAAACAAATTTTTTAAAACATCAAAATTTATATCCTTAGTTTTGTTAGTTATCTCAGCTCAACTGTAAAACAACTTTGTCCAGTAACTATTAGGATAAACTTTTTGTACATAACTTTTACTTTCTTTGTAATTTGTTCTCAAAAGTATTAAATCGTTGTCCACACTTGGACTTGCCCTCCTACAACTGTATATTATTTTAAAAAATCATGCTCAAGATTTCTGGGTTTTTTTTTTTGTTTTTTTTTTTATTACCTGTGATACTTGAACTAGTTTTAAATCACATGCTTCAGTTTATTGTGTCAAGATAGAAATCTTTTGTAAAAAATTAAATCCATGTAAATTTGAAATGGCATCTTCTCAATGGATTGAGTTTCTGTATTGACATGAAAGTAGGCCCACACAGTAAAATTAAAATTTAACCACTTCCTGTTTATTAAATAAAAATTTGGATTTGAATTAAAAAAAAAAAATACAATTGAGACAGTTTTTTTTTCTGTCTCGTTTTCTCTCTATCCATACTTCAGTGAAACATTTTTACCTTTTACAAATCTCAAACCATATTTGTATTGGTGTCGAAATGAATTTATTGTTTTTGATGGAAAAAATTTTTTGTTTTTGTTCCAGACATTCTATGAGTATGTGAATTTAGTTTAAGAAAAGTGTATGATGGATTCGTACAGGGTAAACAATGCTCAGAAAAGTTTCAATGATGTGGAGCATTGTAAGGGACTCTAATTTGATAATAAATAAATAGCAGTAAACGGTTGCTTGACTAGACATGGACACTTTCATGCCTTTCTTAAGATAGTCAATAGTTGTCAGTTATCTTTATGCAGCTAGTTAACTTTTTTTCTTTTTTAACTGAAAGAAAAGAGATAGTTCGTTAGTTCACGGTTCTCAGCATTGATAATAATTTATTGTATAAATACTTTTTTTCATCCACTAGTATTAGCCAGCTTTGTATAAAACTTGCTCAGATAAATTACAAGTTTGTGAAACACAACTCATATTTGTTACATGTCTTGCAACCAGTCAAACTGAGTACTAAGTCAAAATTGGAAGGTAGTAAGATATCAAAGAAAAGCTTATTTTCTCTACTTTGAAATACAACAAGCGGAACAACTCTATCATACTTCTGTATGAAGTTATAGCTGTTTGAAGCAACAATACCATCAAATAAACACATAAAACATAAAATTTGAGCGTATATTATGTTTGAAAGCTGTATAGAAATGATTTTTGCATCAATCTTTAAAATGAAAAAATTTTGTTTGACTTCTGAATAACCCCTGAACTTTGAAAGCCTAGGTCTCAAAACTAAGTGCTTTTACTCCTGACTCATTTGCACAGAATTTAAGACATGCAAACATACATGTATTTTGGTATGGTATGAATAAGTGAGGAAAGTCTGCATGGTATGTAGACTTCACTTCAGATCTAGGTCTTGGTCAATTCTCAAATCATTATCCTCTCTGTCTTTTTGTCCTCTATCTTTGATTGTCTTTTTTAAAAATCTATTTTATTCTTATCTCCAACATCTACATATAAAATATCTACTGTGATACATCAGCTTCTTAAACAATAACCAAAAGTTTTAAAAAGCGACTGTGTATCCTGAGATAAGATAGTGAGGGGAACTATTATGAAAACAAATGGTACATTTACCTTTTTGGTAAATATTTCACCGATATAAAACCATTATTTTGTATTTTAGACACCATTTTTAGTAGACATTTTCATACTGGGAAAATATCAGTTATGAAGCTCGTATCAATCAGCATACAAAACGTTGCAAACCAAGTCTCATGCTATGAAACTGTGGCATTGTACATGATTGATGCATTGTTTTTTTTAACAGCATTTTTTTATACATTTTACCATTGATCTATTCAGTTCTAGTTTTTATAATGTTAATAACATGCTGGCGGTTCTTCAACATCCCACATATGTTTTTCTGTGGTATGATAATGTGAGTCAAATTTTGACAGCTCAATGTACCTTTTAGAGTTCGAATTTTTCTCTTGATGTGTATCTCAAAGAAAATGGTGATTTCTGCATAATGTTAATTCTTACATGCCCGGTAATTAAAGTATTTTTGGTTTCCCCATACAACTGAGGGTTTACATTGTAAGTAGGGTCTAGTCAGACCAAAAAAAAAATGAAGCAACCTTTTTTTTTTGAAAGATAACTGTTTAGGAAACAATCTGTACGTATTGAAAATGTTCAGAGAAGAGCAACTCAACCTATCACAGGAAATTCAGAAATGTTGTATGCAAATAGATTATAGAATTTGCAGTTGTTGAGCCTGAAATATAGACAAGTGCAAGGCGATCTAATCCAGCTGTGTAAAATTACTCACCACTATGATGACTAGAACGCATCAGATTTTTTTTTACCTATTTAACTCTACAATTACAAGAGAAGCTCATTTGAAAATTTTTATGAGTAGGTGCAAAACAAACATCAGACATCATTACTTTATTCAGAGAACATTGAGGGTTTGGAATAACCTACAATATAAGATTAAAAATGCATGGTTGTTAAATGTTTATAAAGCATATTCATTGTGAATCAGTGTCTCTTAAATATGATTTTGATTGGTTTTTGTTTCTAAGATGGTGAATTGATGTCTCTTGAATATTTTTGGATTCGTTCTTTTTTATAATTTTTTGGGGGGCTTTTAAAGGATGATATTTTATAGGGGCAGGGGGTGTTTAAAGGATGATAATTCTATTTGGCCATTATTTGTAATGGTATGATTTAATACAGGGAAAGGTTTAGATTTCTTATGGTGTTACAATTATGTTATGAGTCTCTTGTCCAATATAATAGTGATGTAGCAGCTTTTATGTGAGTGGTTTAAATGTAAAATTTATAGTCTTATAAATACAGTCCAGTCCAGGTATTTGAAACACCACATGCAGAAAACTTTGAATCATCCAAAATTCAAACAATCACTTTATGTTACTGAAAGATAAAATTTGTCAATTTCAAATAGTTGGACTAAAAAAATATTTGAATTATCTGGGTTTAATTTATTTGAAATTCACTGTAGAAAAAATACATTTTATATGGATTTAACAGTAAACATCAAAATTTGTTTATCATAAAACTTACTAGCAATGCTTTTGTAAACGAGCCTAGTCTACATAATTAGAATACTTTTTTCATTTGAACTATACCTATTTATATACTAGATTTCATTTTCCTTATAAAATTATACTGACGAATAAAGATGCGGATAATTCAAAGTTTAACTTCTGTTCCCATGGTGTTTGAAATATATCCAGGCTGAACTGTGCTTTTAACTGAAGTGACACCACACCCCCTATGGCATATGATGAGTATCGGCTTTTATTTGGTAATTTGGTAAAAATTAAAAATCCCCTGCATTGTGTGGAAAAATTCAATTGTACATTTAAAACACATGGCTGTGAAACATTTTTTTTTACCTCAAAAGTTTAATTTTATTGTCATCTATGGTCAAGAATGGGCCGAATTTGTTTCTGTATTTGCAAAACTTAAACTAGAATAAATTTTTGCTGTTTTCTTTTTTTTTATGAAAAGATTTAAAAAGACTTTGTAAAATGATGTATTTTCTGTAATATGGTGAATTAAATACAAGTACGAAGGCCAAGAACCATGCTTCATGGTATCAATATGAAACTCCATCATGATTTAGATTCTCATCTTACTTTGGTCCATATTTAAGCATGTAATATGGAAAGCTATTACAGTGGGCCTCTTTTCCAACAACCTTGAAAGCAACGAACTCTAGCATTCAAAGAACTGAAATAAAGTCTTGATTTTTTCTCTTCTTTAATCTTAACAAATGTTGTTTAGAACGAACTATTTATAAACTAACCTTGTTTTCAACGAAGTAGAAGTGAAACTAAAACCAATGGTTGGTCTTTTTAGCCTTTTTTGCTGGTTTATTGAACACTTTATCAACGATACAACTAGTGTATCGCAGTATCAAAGGTAGAGAGATATAGAATATATCAGAGGAAAAAAAAAGGCTAGCGTTGCAAAAATTTGCAGCTCTGTGTGTGTTCTATTCTTTTAAGTTTTAAATATAGTTTCAAGGTCGATATATAATGTATTTAATTTTCTTCTTCCTTTGGTTTGGGTAACTGTAAAGAGACTTTGCTTTTAACAAACCTTGGCTTCAACAAACTTTTTATATCTTCCTGCAAAGTTTGTTGGATATGAGGTCCACTGTAGTACCGGTATGTAAACCTTTGAAAAGACATCATTTTCATCAATAAAGCTATTAATTTTCAGGCTCTTTAAAGAATGATCATTCAATTTACCTTCTTCAGCATTCAATTTTATCATTCTCCTCATATGTCTCAAGGTAGCTTAAGATACATGTACATGTATTTGAACTTTGATGTCTATGCATGTACCTGTTATTTTAACGATTTGGAAACTCTTAATACATTCACTGCATTCCAAAGTTGGGTCATAAGACTAGCAACTTCAAAACACAAAGGGATAGCCCATTAAAATCCCACTCATTATGATTATCTTTACATTAACTCAAAAGTTATTTATGACTTAAGGTCTTACCAATTATGAATTTTCTCTTGATCAGTGTCCATAAGTCTCAAGATTTTAGTTTTCAACGCAGGTGATTTAAAAATATGATTTGCCCCCAAAATTTGGATTTTTGAGAAAAGAAACTGAAACAGTGTGCAGTAATAAAGATTCAATTTTTGTTAACTTAGGTTTTTTTTTTAGTACACTATATCAGTCACTTTTGGAAAATTTGGCTTCATTACTCAGCGTAACTGCCACAGAGCAGCGCCACTAATGCCCCAGCAGACCTGTAAATTAGATTGAAAGCAACTTTTAACCCACATGCAGGGTGTCCAAGGCGCATATCACAAATTCAAGAATTGCCTGAAGCTGAGTACCCATTTTACAGGTGGGTGGACTTTGGAGAGTTAGGGTAAATTGCTTTCCCAAGGCAATTTGCAACATGACATGGTTGGGAATCAAACCCACGACCTCCAGATCTCGAGTCCGATGCTCTAACCACTCTGCCCCACTTTAAGCCAATTGTAATTATTTAAGAACCTTAAGTATAAATTTGCATACTCACGCTGTTGATGAGTGTACAATTTCAATAGTATGTTTATGAAAAAGTTATCCAACCCAACTTTCAAGTGCTTTATTAGTTGCTATGCTGGCCATCAAGTGGATTGTTGTAAATATTATGAATAATGCATGTTAATTTTATTTTTAATAGAGATTATATTAAAATATCAGTATTCTGCAGTGTTCTAAATTGTGTTGAACAGGGTGTTCAGGTTATCCAACTGGAAGGAACTTTTTTTTACAATTAATGGTTGCTCATTGGTTTGTCTGACTCTGATTCATGTATTGCTTCTTCCATGTATTAAGCATGAGTTATCCCAACTTTGATATTTCTTCAATACTCTATCATTTTAATGCAATGTAATACAAAGTCAACATGAGCATGTTATTGTTATTGCGGATTATTGTATTATCTTTTAAGAGGAAAAATTATGATAAATTCTATGATTTGTGGTCTAGACTGTAAAAACTGGGATTTCTGTATTGTGACAAATTTTACTTTTTTTTTTAGCGTGATTTGTCCATACTCTTCCTTTCTGTATGTTTGGACTGAAACTACACCACGTTTTCAGTAAAGCAAGTTTTCCGATGTTTACAGGAATTCAGATTTTTTTTAGCTAAAAAGGCAAGATAATTAAAAAAATTATGACTTAAATGTAAAAGAAAACCTCCAAAATTAAGATTCATGGAAAATTGAATACTTCTTTTTAGTTGTATAGCTGTGAAGGCCCTAGAGTAGTATAGTGTTGTATTTATCTTTTTAAATTGGTCCATCATAAGTTCTGTAAGGGCAGCTAAAGAATGTAAAATTCTCCTGTTTTTTAACATAAGCAGCTTGCATCCCTGGTGTTAGTTGTGAGCTTAAAGTTGAAGCTGTCACTATAAAACTTATCATTGAAGTTTGAAGATCATTATACCTAGCAGTAACTGTTACTCTGATACACAAGGACATAATTCAATTCATTTTTCATATCAGTGAAAATGATTAAGAATTTGTACATTATGCTATTATTGGATCAGATCCTAAAGACCTTAAATCATAGTCACAGAAGATCGATGATAAACTCAACCAAACTGTTGCAAAGGGAACATGCGTCTTGCAAATAGTTTAAAGGTGTTTGATGTCACTCTTTTTAAATAGAAAAGCAAAGCATTTTTCCGAGCTCAAATTGAAAAAATTGCCTAAAAATTAAAAAGAAATTTGCAGGAATGTATTAAAACCTGTGTTGATTTAAAATATACAGGAAAAGTTACATCTACTTTTAAAAAGTGTTTTCTGAAACTAAATTTTTTTCCATTTAATTGGCTTGAACTGGCTGTCAAACATTATCTGATCAAATTATAATGTTAATATGTGGGTACTAAGTCATGCAAAACTATTCCTTAATTACTGCTGACTTGAGGTATTTTCCCTCCTCAGGGTAACTTAAACTAAAAGCTGAGTGGCATAGGAGGGATCATAAAAATAAATCAATTTTTAATGCTTAATACTGCAATGACTTTTTTTTTTAACCTATACTGGGTAATTCAATTTTCTGCTTCTGTAAAAATTCTGATGCTCTTTCCTGTCTAAGCTTTTTTCTTGGTTTTACTGTACCTACTCATTCTTACTGGCTCTTTCATTCCTGTTACTGTAAGCCCATGCTTTTCTAAGAAACTAACCAATTTCTGCTCATCTCATGACTCAAGATGGTCCCCAATGAATTTTTTTTTACTTCATAGTAATTATTACTGTTACTAAAAACATACTGCATGTATTCAAAAGTAACTTATTGAAAGTTTTGAAATCCATCAACTTCTACATTAAAGACCAAGATGTGCTACCAAGCTTTGCCAATCTTACACTTTCCATCAGGAATTCTGATACAACTAGCAAGTACATGTGAATGAAGTGTACCATCATACTTTTTAGTAATACTAAGCTTAGTCAATGTTGAATGAATGCTTCTGAAACTTCATACCTGTATCTATATTTTAAGTACTGTACAATGGAATCCACCCCCAAGGGAAACTCCTGCTTAGTGTCAACTCTGTTTTGCAGTCTGATTTTATATTTCTCTATATTTTTGTAATGGTTTAAGCCAACTCTTGCTAAAAGTCAACACTGTATGTTTTTGTTTTTTTATGTCAACTGAAAAATAAGTCCGAAAACAAACATTGTAACCGGGTTTCTTCACAATTAAATTTGTCAAGAAAATAAAAATGCTTTATTCTTCAATGTTTTTTATGATTGTCTTTAAGAAGATAGTCCTCTTGGTCTGAATTTAAACCAAGTATATAGAAATACTGAAAAGGCTTGGTTTAATTGAAAATTTATTATTGCCACATACATCAATTTAATTGTAAAGACAAAGAATGTTTTCATACAGTAGAATTTTATTCTTCTTAACTTACGACCTAAATCAGGGTCTGAAAACCATTTTCATGTCAATGTAACTATATTGCAAACTGGCCTGTTGCACATTTATTATGTTTTAAAGTCATGTTAGGATTAAAAACTGCAAAATCATTTTTACATTAGATTCACTGTCATTAAGGAACATTAGCAAGAGCCTAAATAGATACTGTTACGAACTGGCTTGGTTTTTTCATAATTTGTACGAAGCTCCATAACACATCCAAAAAAAACAGCCTAGGCTTATCTTAAAACAATGAATGGACACAAATTAAGAAGTTAGTGGTAAATTATAGAGACAGAATAAATCCAATAAAATATTAAAAAAATAGATTTTAGCTTGAGCAAGAGCCTAATTACTACACACTGGCTTGGTTCTTCCATAATTTGTATGAAACTCCCAAACACATCAATAAAAAAAAAGACTTGGCTCATCTCAATTAATGAATGAACACAAATTAAGAAGTTAATGATAAATTAAAGACAAAGTATCCAAACAAGTAAAGCAAACAATCCTATGAGAGATTTTCTTAATATTACTACACATATAGTGCAATTTAGTCTATTTTACTTTTTGGCAATGAAAAGTGGGTTCATTGTTGCCTTAATGATAATATATTTTTTCTTTGTTGAAATTAATTGCCTATGCTTTCTTTATGTAATGGTGAAAGTGAAAAAGATATCAATCCTAATCAATGAAAGCTTACATCTTATTGCTTATTCTTTTCTTCAATATCTCACTGGAACTTTCTTGGCCTAATAGTATATCTCACGTCCAATGCGAATGAGTCGGAAGTAAGACATTTTTTCTACAAGAAGAAGTAAATTAAAGATCAAATGTTTTCTTTTCTGCACATTAAAAATTAGCAAAAGTTTTGATATCTTTCCACAAAATGTTAACTATTTTATAAATTTATAGTTTGGTGGCTGGGAAAAATCCCTTGTGTTTAAAACAGCATTTCTCAAGAAGTAAGAAATGCGACATCCGACTCATTCACCCTGAATGCAAGACAAACAGTGTATATTCTTTTGAATGATTTATGGTTGAAAATTGCAGGGAACAGAATAAACTTTTAACAATTGTAATTCAGTCTTTAGAGTTGTGCTTTATGCAGGTTTAAATTGTTACAGAGAATGACGCAAAATTATAAAAAAATATATGGGCTGATTTTTTCACTTTTTAAAATCTTGAACTACAGAAGTATCCGATTAAACGCACGTCACTTGGGGGACCCAAAAAGTGTGTGTTTAGGAGATGCATGCACTTATGAAAAGTAGTAAAAAATTACTAGTAATTTCCCTTTAGTGTACGATACATAACTACATGTATAATAAAAGAACCGAGTTGTTTCCATTTATTATACAAAGATCATGCATGGACGGTAGGTAGGATTAAGAAATACATGTACATAGTTTAAACGATCTTTATCTCTCTCTCTCTCTTTTTGGCGGGGGGAGTCGGGGTCTGTTCTTCTTTTTTTCTCTCAGAACATGTAGTTGTTCCTTTATTTCCAGAAGTGGGATAAGTGAAATATCTTTCTAAGAACTTAACAATCTCTGAGGCTTTAGGAATTCAAACTGGCTTGGAATTGAGATTGACAACAGGTGAATCACAACATTCTGACAAGGCTACGTCTTGCATGCTGCACAGATCTATGTGAAAGAAAGGCTTACGTCTAGCAATTAGGCCTTTTGCCCTGCAACCAAAAGGGGGAAAAAGGGGGAGGGTAGGCGTGATCGGGACGAGAAGAAAGCCAATCACACTATGCTACGCAGGCCAAGGGCTAGCCTACAGTCCACCTGTCACTGTCACTCAGTAGATTACAGTACGGGCGGGCGAGGTGTTGGCAATTTGCATCATCTGATTTGTTCGTCCACGCCCCACAGGTCTTTGTCCGCCTTCTACACTCTCTCTTCACACTCCTGCCCCCTTGTCTTACCCTTCACACAACATGCGTGGGTGGATAGGCTTGCGTTTTAATAAAGAAGATGCAAATTTCTGTGGAGTGATGCTGGCCATTCCCTCGAAACGAGCTAGCTCACTTTCGCTCGCATCCCAGTGGTTGCCTGGTCCACTTAAAAGGTATTTTTCCCGATTTCATAGCGTGCGTTTAGCCGATATAACGTGCGTTTAGGGTATACTGATTATATAGAAATAAATCGATCATAGCGATTTGGCGTTAGTTTAACCGTAGCGTGTATTTAACTGGAGTGCGTTTAACCGAATACTACTGTACTGCAAAATCCGCATATGAAATGGTTGAAGGTTTTTGTGTTAGATGCATTTGGACTTAAAATGGGAACTGAATCTAAGCTCTATTACTTTGAACACCAAAACCAATTAAAAACGTTGAGTTTATTGAGAATTAAAAATTGGCTTTACAATAGTGCTACAGCGGTACTCATTTTGCTTCACATGGGGAAAGCCGACTTTTTAGCCACTGTGCTGTGAAATGGGCAACAAATATACAGTGGAAACCTCCAAATTTAAAGTCCGCTAATTCAAATTTCTCATGGTTTGAAGTTTTCCACATGTGAGGTTCTTTTGGCCTTTGACTTTGTTAGATATAAACTCATAATTCGTGGTTCAATTGTCTTATATTGAGGCGTACAGGAAGTTTTCAAATTCTGTAGCAGTTTTACTTCTCCAAAGCATGACAGTTAATTTAAAAAAACAAAGATGCCATCCATGGAGGTGTCAGAAGTTTTTCTCTACATTTACGCAAGGCAAAGGGTTGTCAGCTAAAGAGTGCTATAGAACTGAGGAGGGCTTATTAAATAAACCTGGTCCTTTGAATTTAAATTTTCTTAATCCTAAGTTGTTCTTCATTTCCATGAGATTTGAATAATGAGGTTTCTATGCATTTATTTTCAGAGCATATCTTTACGGCCTTGAGATCCACTCACAAAATCAACTTGATTTGTCTCTTAGTCCTAGACTACACTAGCAGTTTTGACTATTAACTTCTATTCTACCTGTTAATTGGTGCTAACCAACACATCAGCATGCTAATGTGGATCTGGCTATACTAGTCATATATTGTGTAACAGTATGAAAAAATGAGTTCAGTTGCAGATTTTTTGTGTTTAAGGATACGTCTGAATACATTGTTCAAAAGGTCTTTAAAAGGCAGAGAAAAGATTATTTAATATCTTGATTTTGACCAAGTTGTTGCATTTGGAAGATGGGGAATCAATGAGAGCCATAGTGCAGTTCCTTTCAGTAGAACAAGTGTTTTGAAACAGCTAATTAGCTAATTCAGTTCAAAATATTAGAATTTTCAAGCAAAGGGATAATTGCCAAAAAAACAAATACTGTTTTGGATCCTGAAAATTTCAATTCAACTCAGTTTGCTGCCTTTGCAGGCCCTGTTCAACCAAATAATTAGATATAAAAGAAACAAACAAGTAACAATGAACATTCAAATTTACAAAACCCAGTTTTATTTAATTGTTTGTTATTTATTTTTCAATGAGGCTCAAACTAACTTCATTTTTACAATTTTTGAAAAAATGGCAATCACATACTTTATATTATACAGAGTAACATAAAAGTACCAGGAAAAACAATTCTCAAGAGTGAAAGCTCCTTGAACTTGTAAATAGAAACAACACAGACACACACAACATGTGGATCAAGTATTAGGGGGCGGATTAGAATACTTTGCTGCCGACAGGAATGCCAAATGACCTTTTGGACATCTATTTGCGAAATGTCCTTTCTCTCCACACTGGAAAAGATGGAAAAAAAATACAAATACGTTTAAATATGGTTTGAAATTCAGGCATAATCAATTTACTTATCAGTTTTACAATAATCATAATGGGTATGGGGAAAAAAACAGCAACACTAAAACATGGGTACACAAATGTAAAATGTGATTCAATGTACCAATGAAATGATTGCTTTTGTAAACAACATTATTAAAAATATGCATTGAAAATGGGGTCTTCTCGACCTTATAGAAATACTCTCAATTTCCAAACTGTGTCTTTGGTCAAGAAACAACTGCAGTGTTCTGTGTTTAAGAAATATAGGTGTGAAAACAAACACAAACAAATCAATCATCAAATTTAGTACATGTATTTCTGCTAAAGTTAGATGAAAAGGTTGAAATATGCACTCAGCACAAATGGCTTTCTTTTTCTAGGCAATATCTGTCTGCATTAGCATCCTTTACCCTGCTTGGTTAACCTAGAAAGCAAAAGGTTAAAAAAAGCAAAATGCTGCTCCAATTCTGCCATTGGTTTAAATTTGACATCATCTGTACTAGGTGTTTCAGAACTTTAAAATCTATGTCGATTAGGTACCCCTGCCGATTGACCGTTCTTTTTTCACTATTGACATCATATTCAGGCGTGCTCACGTGAGATTGTGTGTGTACGTGTGTGTGTGCCCGATGTGTACTTTACGTGTGTAAGCATGTGAATGTGAACATTAAATTTCCTTCTACGGTACTTTTTTATGTCATGTCTAAAGATGTTATGCGCATACAGCATTCTTTTTGAATGGGTTCAGCTACAGACTTGTGTGCTAGAGTGCAATGCGCACTATAAATTCTATTTATTATTATTATTATTACAGTGGAATCTGGATAAAGTCAACACCTTGGGACCGAAAAAAAGTGTTGACTTTAAGCAAGGTTGACTTTATCCAATTTCATGGAGGGAGGGGGGTGCAACATATTACAATGTGTAAGAACTAGATAAATTCAACGAACGTAGCATACTGGTACTCTGAGAAATGATGAAGGCCAGCTTAGCCTAG
>BMAT01007650.1:105879-118453 GCA_019649035.1 Elysia marginata | reverse complement strand
ACTTTGTATTGACTGAATAAACTTGAATTGAATTGAATTGAATTGTACCACCCCTTAGAGCATCACCAAACTGCCTTGATAATCTCAGTGCCTATGGGCCAAAGATGGGCGTATCAATAGTTAATAATTGCAGAGCTGCCAACCATTACCGATTTAAGTATTTTAGTCCCAGAAAAACTACCAAAATACTGGTCTACGGATGTCAAACTTAAGTACTGAAACTAGATCTAGATTAGATTGGGCTATGACTTGGAAAATATCTGTGTGTACTTAAATTTGTGAGAAATCATAAAATCTAGAAGATTACTAGCAAAATGCACTACATAATTTTTTTTTTTTATCTAAGACTAAGAGATAATGAGTAATTGTCCTTCAGAACCCTCTTTAAAAGTACTTAATTGAAAGTAGAGGCAGCTTAACTTCAAATTTCAAGGAATGAACAACTTCAGCAAGTAACATCTTCATACAAGGGTATCGCAGATCTTTGTCGGACCATATCCTCGTAGAGAGTACTAAAATGCTTTGGAAAATACTGAAATCAGAAATGGAGGTCTCAAAGTACTGGAGACAGTTGACTAGGGGTTTGCAGCTCTGTAATTATTCAACAATTTTTTTTTCTTTCATTTCATGCAAAGTTTCATGGGAATGGCTAACCTGCCTGACCAATGTAGGCCAACTTGTTTTGTTCTTTGCTTTGAGGAGTTCATCTAGGTCCAACACACACTTAAGAAAAAGAAGGTTAAGGCTGAGTTTTTGATGGACCCATGATGTAGCCATAAAGTTTTTGAAAGATAGTTAAATAGACTTGCTTTAGAAAAATATTTGTTCCAATACAGCATTCTATAACATTTCCCGCGTCCAGTGTGATTGGGTTGGAGGTGGGAAGTTCTTTTTCTGAGAGAACACCATTAAAGTGTCTACTTTTTCTTCTTTTTATCTTTATATTTTAAAATCAACCAAAATGTTGATATTTTCCTCAAAGTAATGATAATTTTTATGCAATTTATGATGCTTGGTAGCTTAAAAAACTGTCGAGTTAAAAACAGCAACGCATTTACAGGTGAAAATTGCAACATCCAACCCTGGAAGCCCAGACAGATTATTAGGTTGACCTTAACCATGAATGAGGCAAAATGAATTTTTTTTTCATTCTTCCATCCTCTTGGCCAGGGGATAAATAGTAATTACTGTTGTGGGATCCAGAGTTAAAATATTAGAGCGGCTGTGTCAAAAATGAATGGGGTTGGGGGTGTTACTAAATCACCTGTACGGGTAAGTCCCTTTTCTAAATAAGATACATCAAACTGTATAAATTTTCTGAAGTTGCATTATATATGTTTGACATTCTGGGTGTTACTTTCGGCTTTTTTTTTTTTTACAAGATTGGGATTGTTGCCTGGTAGTGGTAATGAGTGGTAAAGTTGAAAAAAATATAAAAAAGAGAGAGAAAGAGAGCAAACAATAGTCTTACATTTAAAAAGTTATTTCCAATAACGGCCACCACTGAATAAAGCCAGAAAGATCTGAAAGACAAGAATTGAGTCGGTGCAGGCTATATTTAGGACAAGGTTGTTCTTGGCTAGAGAAGCTGCATACGTAGCTCATTGGGCTAAGAGGGTTCATACATCTACACTGTTAAGGTTGATTTTAATGTTATATTTACTTTAAATATGTAGATATATTTTTAAATTTTTTTTTTATGGCACAGGAAATTTGTTGTGTCTTTTTTTTTATTATTTTAACCATGAAATTTGAGATTAATTTTAAGACAAAATTATTTGTGGAAATGAAAATGAGCTGATTTCATGTTATTTATAAATTAAATTATTTAAGGAAGTGTGTAAAACTATGGCACAAGGTGAGAAGAATATTTGTGAAGAAAATCTGGCAAGCACACCACTGATTTGATTTTAAGAGAATTTTTTGCCAGTCACACATGGACGATTAGATATCTAAACAAACATCTCTACTCTTATTTTGTTTTTTTAGTTATAAAAATGACTTGGAGAATCTATTTCCATTTCCATTTTTTTTTGCAGACTGATTGATAATTTTGTTGAGACAGGCTCAAACATGCAGCTGAGGTTGATAGTCACAAATGAAACTAGAGTCACAGTTACAGGATTTAGTGTGAAGGTGAAACTTCTGCCAATTTTTATCTATCCATGATGAAGTCTGATTAAGTAAGCTACTGTGCTAGCTTATGCTTCTATGAAAAATAAAACAAATTCTTAAGTTTGTGAGTTTTTAAAAAAATTTTAGGTAATTTTACACCTTTTACAATTTTTTCCAGAAAATGCTCTTATTGTTGTCTTAGAAGTATTATTTAACAAATTTTCATACATTTTTTTTCTCAAAGCTATTATGAAATCAGAACAGGTCTTACGGGACAGATTGCATTAATTATTTCAGTTACCTCACATTACAAATACAACCAAAGCTACCATTATAGCATGCTTTTTTTTTACTGAAATGTATTTGTTCTTTATGTCCCATACTCATTCAGTTGGTGAGATACTTCCGCCTGTTTTTAAAGGATGCATCGGTGAAAGGAAGTCTACTAGAGAACATGGAGATGGTGGGAGATCTGTGTCATATTGCTCCGGAGCATGGTCCTCATGTTGTTTTGACACTAGCAGGATCCTCTGATTCGGTTATGATGGGAAAGTAAGGGAACACTGATTCTAAAAGTTTTTCAATTTAAGTTGATATACAAATATTTCCAAACTCTGTTCTCTCTTGCTTGTTTTCGTGTTGTTCTGTGTGACATAAATGTTGAAAAGCTCTCAATATATTTCTTATACCTGGTGTTGTGATCAATAATTAATTTGAATCATCTTTACCTAGACAATAAAAAATAACAATTATAGTTTAAAAAAAAATTCAACATGCTATTGTCACACATAACTAAGCGTACGTTAGATTCTCTAAATTTCAGAAGAAGTTTGTTTAGGGAATCAGGTATTTATTATAAAAATGTTAAAGAATTTCTCTCTCAGTATAAATGATAAGTCAAATGTGTTTTTGAAGGTAAGATTCCCTGCATTTTTCTTTTTTTTTCACTGAAACTTTCAAGGAGACGGTGTAGGTGAGAGTCCAGTTGGGCTATGTCGTAACCTGTGGCCTGTGGAAAAAATCTTGACTTTGAATTCTTTAACCCCTATCCAAAAATCAAAATTTCAGTATATGTTTAAGATGCAAAAGGAAATGAGTAATCTGAATTATTCAAATTGGGCAAATTTTGCAGTTATCCAGGTTTAAACTATATGGACTCAAATGTTCTTAATGCCTGTTCCGTGTAATGCAAAAGGAAAGATAAAAAAAAAATCAATGCAATTATTGTAAGGCAGTATTTTTTTTTCATAAAGCACAAGCAAAATAAGTATCCCTGAACAGCTTTTTTTTATCACTCTAAGAGGAATACAAAGATAAAAAATATAACATATTTTTTTTTCAAAGTGCTGGCCTTGACCGACTCCAAATACCCCTACGAGAGCGCATGAGTGGCCAATCTGTGGACATTGCACCATCTGTCTCAGCAAAGCACACATGTGTGAGTCAGTAAATTGTTGTTGCCAGTCAAGAGAAATGCAATGTGTATATTTTTTTGTTTTTTAAAATTCAAAAACAGTTTCATGAAAGAAAACTTTATAGGGGCAAAATAAAGCAAGTTGCTTTGGTGTTAGGTAATGCCAGTATGACTTTTGAATCAAACCTTTAGGTATGGCAAAGTTAAAGGCATGGGAGCATCAGGCTAAGCTTGAAGAACATTGGAACACAAAGTTTATTCATGAGCTTGTTAACAAAAAGCAGAGTGCTACCTTTAGAGTGTCTTTGAAGTCAAATTGACACCACTCTCCCCAGATCTACCATGTCAAGAGCTACAAGTGAATTCTACAACAGCTGGACATAGTCACTGTGTTTTTTAAAAGTTGCTATCTTTTTTTTAAAGTAAATCTATGAGTGATGAAGCATGTATTTATTAAGAGATGCAGCAATAAATACAAAGGACTCTTTCTGGACCCAAATTTATGGCCATCTAACAACTCAAGTCCATTTCTTGCCCTAATGAGTTAAGTTTAGTATTCACTTTATTTGCAAATTGAGTCAAGTTAATATTGTTTTCAAAGGTGATCAAATTTTAAACGTTAAGTCGTCTTAAATTGAAGTTAAAATGGCGCTAAGAAATATAAATTGACTTTGCTACCCAAATAATCTGTTGCTATGTAAATTTTGCCTGTATAAAACAATCTTTTTGCAGAAACAGATAAATAAAAGTTTGGCATATTGAAAAACTGGAAAGACTTTTGTTTTTTTTTAAATTTTTTTTTTCATAAATCAAATCTGTTGATAAGAATTGAGATACTCAATTGAGATGAAATATTATGTTCCTCAGAATCGTTATGAACTTGAAGTTTCTCTGACCTTCAGTAATAACCACACAGAATTGTTGACGCTTCCTGTGCCTGGAGTTTTACCTAAGAAAAACAAGAGAGTGAGAATACCTGATGTTTTGTGTTCATATTTGATATTCTACAATAGATCATGATATTTTACAATATCTAAGTAATATTTATTGTTAAAATGAATTATGACAACAATCATGTAAATTATTCATAATCCACCTAGCGGCATAATACATTCAGAGCTGCCAACCAGTACTGATTTTAATGTTTTAGTACCAGAATGACACCGGCTCTGTGGCCTAGCGGTAAAGACACTCGCTCAGAGATTGGAAGGTAAGGGTTCGATCACCGGCCGAGTCAAACCAAGTACTTTAAAATTGGTATTAGTAGCTGATCCGCCTGGTGTCTGGCATTATGGATTTAATGCTAAGTCTGGTCGACCCGGTGTCAGGATAATGTGTGACTGGGTGTGGTGTATGCAGCGCTCTGTACACCATAGTGTGGCAGCACGCTTTCAAATGTCCCAAGCGCCGTCTCTGATATAACCTTGTAGTTGAAAAGAGACTTTAAAAGTTAAACAACCAACCAACCAACCAACCAGAATGACAACCAAAATACCAGAGTAATGGTGTCGAACTGAAAATACTGAAATAAGACATGACTAGGAGGAAATATTGTTTTCAGTCAAATAAATAAGACAAAATTATAAAGCGCTGGTTGTTATATGTGGTAAAATTGTCATCTCTTGTCACTGCCTGTCTGTTATATCCCTCTGATTATATTGCTTTCTTAAGATTTCTTTATCTATTGAACCATTTTGCATTTAAAACACCTTTGTAATATTGTCTGTTGTTTTTATCTATGTATCACCTAAAACTTCAGGTTATGAGAAGATTAATATATATTTCCTTTCTCAACATTTTTCAGTGGTCCAACTGGAAGCCTCCAGAATGGGTCTATAATACTGAAACAAAATTGTCATCATCTCCTTTTTCTGTACCCAGTCAAGTATTAAGTAAGTAAACATGGCTCTAAATGATGTCATGGCCCTGGGCCTAGATAGCTCAGTTGGTAGTGGCTTCGCTCCTTGGCCAAGAGGTCGCGGGTTCGAAACACAGCCGAGCACAGTCCGGGCCCCTACTGGTTGGGTCGGTGTCAGTATAATGTGACCGGCTGAGGCTAAGTCATGGTATCCCCGCTAGTCTCTGGGTGGCAGCCCGTAAATTGTCATTGGGACCCAAGCCCTGATAGCACCTTTGAAGTGGAATTGGGCTTGTAAAAATACCCTTCAATCAATTATCCTTATTCTTTATGGCCTTCTACAACGTCATGGTAAAGATTTTTTGGAAAATTGATTATTTAAAAGAATCTAATTGTGAATGGTGCAGAAGGACCTATCAGTGTCCCCTTGATGTGAACAAAAAGTGGATCTTTAGCCTTTTAAAGTTATTTTTCTTAAGTGAAATTATTGTTTCCTTTTTGAAAATTAATTTTTCTTCAGTGAAAGTCAAGAAACAAAACAACAACAAATTTTGTCTCATTTATTTTGGTCTTATCAAAAGGTTGAACTGCCTGTGGAATGAACAATTTTTGTTAAAAAATAAAAAAATATTACTATAGGTAATAAGAATTGAGGAAAAATACAAAAAATTTTGTAGCAAAAACAGAAAACCTTGCAAACCCTTTTATTTTAACTTCAGCAGAGAGACATTTTATACTTTTTCAGACTTTTGTTAACGTTTGAAAGCTTAGTAAAATAAGCTTTTCAAAATATCTCCGCCTTGTAATGTGAAAGCCGCAACGTCAAACTTATACACACTGCTTGTGAGACAAATCGCTATCAAATTTTATACCATTTTGCTTTAAATTGGTTTTTTTTTTCAGGAACTGAAGCGTTTGCTGGATTGCCTTCATTCCAGTTGCTCTGAATCTGATTTTACTTGGTTCTCAAGGGATGAGGTGGAGAGATAAATAATATAACTATACTGCTGATTATTTATAGTGTTCCCACAAAGTTTATTATATACTCAGCTACTTACTTAATAATGACTTTACAATTTTGTACATATTGTTTAATTTTTTTTTACCAAAGTCTTACAATCTCTCATAAATGCAATAACTATCTCCATTAAAACGTAACATGTTATCTGTTGTTATACAAATGTTTTTTACTTGAATTAAACTAGCAGTAACACATTAATTAAGTCTTCTCACTATGATAATTCTCAAGATGGAAACAAAATTCTAATTTCTTCTATTTTTGAAAGACACCTTTGACTTTCACTGTTCAGCAATATTTGTAAAACATATTCATACTTTTTTTTCACATGTTGCTTTTTCTTTGGTAATTTGATAAAACAAACGTTCAAGTTTTGTTGTTTGGAATCTCTAATGATAAGATCTTGACACTGGTCTAGATTAGTTGGATTTTGTGGTTCTCACTTTGGTTAAACAAAATTTTAGAAAGTGCACTTTTTCTACATTTCTCAAGGCTTCTTATTTATAGCTACATTCTGTTTCCTGGTGGGTTTCAGTTTAGCCTAACATGTTTTTTTTTGTGCTATGACATTGAGCAATAGCAGGAAGTGAGAGAGATGCTGAGCTGCAGAGCAGAAAACAGGCATAGAGTAAAATAAATCTGACTCCTTATGACTAATTCAAATCTTTATATTTTAAAATTGTGATCCATTCCTATGGAACTCAAACAGTGAGATTTATTATACTGTTCTTGATTTTAGAACTTAAAACAAATTTTTGTCCTATGTCTTAATCAAGACCAATCATTGCAGGTGAACAGCCTCAGATTGCTTATTATTACTCTAAAAGAAGTTGTATTAATTTAACATACATTTATATCATTCTGATGAGAAAATGTGAATACACATGTGTATCAACATCTCAGAATTCATATTATATGCCTGTTGACAAATGCAGATGAGTCCAATGTCAGAAATTGTAATTTGAGAAAAGCCCCTCCGAAAAACTTTTTTTGTCCGTCTATATTTTAAGTTTGTTTGTCTAGGTTGTATCTTGAAATAGGTGTTGCTTTTGGGTACCTTACTTTTTCAACCGTATTACTACCATCACCAGAAAATGATCAGTGTCGCTGTCTGCTCCAGGGAGGGTCTAAGCGTTTCTGACTGCTGTTTTCCATGTTCTGTCTATAATAATATAATCAATCTGATTTCGCACTTGCTTGTCTGCTGAGACCCATGTGTACCTTCTTCTGTCTTGTAAGAGACAAACAGAAATAGCAGAGGTGGGTGGGCGCTCAGTTTCCAATCCTGGGTCAAGACACTGCATGCAGCGCTTATTTTTACTGGTTCCAAAACGTATACTAGGTAAATGTAGCAGCACCTATTAGTAATAGTGGTCCCACAACAAGAGTCTAGATGTTGAATTTTGTGATACATGTGTAATAAGCTCAAGAAGCTCTTGCAAAGCCCTTGAACAATGTAAAAGGTTAAAAAATGTAATGATGTCTCATATGATGGGTTTTTGTAATTCGAATTTGGGAGAAATGGCAATAAATGAAAATATTTTTTTGATAAAAATGAGATTTTTTGTCATACTGTCACTTATGAAAACTGCTTATAACTTGATCATTTTTTAAAATTTTTTGTCATAAGTCAATTTGACCTCTAATCTGCAAACAAGGAAAAATGGAAATGGCATTTGTAATTTTTCATATCAAAAGAGATATCTTCCTAGCTTCCATTTACATGTATCTGTGATAATCTTCTAAAGCTCTGGATTTATCTTTTTTAAAGAATGTGTTAGCTATCATAGTTTTGTTTTTTACTAAAATTTGTGGTTAACTTACATTTATGCCAAGTTTATGGTACTTACTCTTGCAGTTGTAAATTTTAAATGCTAAAAAACCAACTGCTTTGTTTAAAACAGTTTGCAGATTACTTGTGAAATGGATATCAACTTTGAAAATCATACAGTGGAATCCCCGAGAAGTCAACTCGGTTATAGTCAACACCTCGGAATGGTCCCGTTTTTTTTCCTTCTTTATTTAAGTTACATACTTTATCTCCCATTAAGTTGACAGCTTTGGACCTATTTTTGCTTAAAGTCAACACCTCATGGTCAAATGGGAAGATCTAGAAAGACAAAGAGAAATAGCGGAGGTGGGTGGGTGGGCGCTCTTTGTTTCCAATCACTCATTCAAGACACTGCGTGCAGCGCTTGCTTGCCTGCCTGGGCCCACTGGCCTGGCGAAGGCTAGTGAGGGAGAGGGGGCTAGTGCGGCTGGACAGAAGACAGTGGCAGGTGCTGATTGGTGCAGTTCACTGATGGTTCTCCCACTCCTCCCTGCTTCACCAAACCAGTGTAAACACAGTGTTCATATGCACACTCCTACACATTATAACCCTGCATCTACATCCAGGCTAAGCTAGCCTTCATCATTTCTCTGAGTACCTTCCTAGTGGTTACACTGCGCTCGTTGAATTTATCTAGTTCTTACACATTGCAATATGTTGCAACCCCATGTGAAAATGGATAAAGTCAACCTCACTTAAAGTCGACTTTTTTTTTCGGCCCAGAGGTGTTGACTTTATCCGGATTCCACTGTAGTTCCTTTTTACTCTTTTATGATGTGTATGGGTTTGATGATATCAAGTTGTTGGATTAATGATGAGTAATAAGTTTTGTTAAAATAATACACAAAGACTTGCATATATACATGTATTAAGTCAATTTTTCAGCTAAGTTGATGTTATTGGCTATGTCTTCCTGGAGATCAACTCAAACAGAGTTGACTGATGTTAACAAAGTATTTTACCTTTACACTTTACAGTGTAATAATGTAAAAACAGAGAATTTTAGTTTATGAAACAACCATGTTTCAGTTGTACAGATGTAAAACATTCTCTTATTTATTTGGATATATATGTAGTCTCCTTTGTCCTTGCAATCAAAGCAGGCTAAAAATGAGACCAAACACAAAATATGTGCATTGAAAGTATTTTGCTGATAATATGATCCATACTGTAAATTTAAATAAAGTTATTTTGCATAACATCTCATTGAAACCTCATAATTCAGATCTTTTTGGAATGAAGAAAAACTTTGAATTAAGTCTACAAGGATTCGAATTACAGTAGAATCCTAATAAGATAAACCCCCCTGGGCCTAAATAAAAGTTTTTTTTATCCAAATTTTATATTATTATTAAGGAGAAAAATAAGGAAAGTGACCAAAACCCTAGTTTATCTTAACCCATAGTTCATCTTAAACAGGTTTTATCTTAAGTGGATTCCACTGTATACTTTAAGAATCAGCTCTTTTTAGTAAGTGACTTCCTCGATCTATTACTTATAATATAACTTTCCTCTCTCGACCCACCCTTGCTAACACCAATTCTGTGGGTTATAGCCACCTCTATCATGTGGGTTCTGAGATGTCAACTTTTTGCAGTGAGTGTTTAACATAGGCCTTTTATGCTTTGAACAAGTAAAACAGTCAGGGATGAGAAAGAAAAGTTTCTCTAGGCCTCAATGTAAACTTCGAAATATGATGTCAAACCTATCAAAGCTAAAGAGGACATAGAAATCTCATCCCTAGACAACTTTGAAGTAACAGACTTTGAATTTGGAGGTTTCCATTTTATATGCTTGAAAGCTTATGTCAAATCTAATGCATTTCTTAGGATCTCAGTAAGATAAATTTTTGAAAAATGTAAATGTAAAATCTGAATTTTTGATACACATGCTTCTGCCTTATTGATTGCATGTTGATCAAAATAACCTTTGTTTTCCAAGCAAGAAAACCAAAAACATATAACCACACTTAATTTTTTTATTGTCCTGAAAAGACGTGCCATAGCAATAAAATATATGATGATGGACGATATTTTTGTAATGGGAATCACCTAATACATGGTAGAAAAAGATATAACTTTTTTAGTAATGCTTCTAACAAAAGGAAAGATAATGATCATGAAAGATTTTTTAATATATCTTACACGCAGCCAGTGCAAAGGGGTTTGATGATGCAATTTTCACCTTACAGGGCGTTGGTGGTTCAGTTAAAAAAATGCATTATTCCGAGCTACCAAAATTCTTAAAAATTGCATGAAATGTCACATATTTTCTTGTATGTAAGACATTATCGGTACTTTAATAGAAATTCTTTTGATTTAAAATACAGTGGAGCTTGATTTGTTTCAACGCCAATCCCTCAAATCAAGACTGTCAAAACAGACAGGTTGACACTGACTACAAAATAATTAATACTTCAGTCTACAGCCACCCAATTTTTTCTCCCTGGCCAACCAAGCACTATTACAACCTAGAATGCCACTTTCCACCTGTTTGTCCATACACATATGTACATTAGTCTTGTCTCAACCAGATGGGCTTATCACAAGGGCGGCTGTCACAAACACCAGAAATAATAATCGAGAAAACGAATAAAACTCCTGTTGCGAGACTTGTGAGTTCTTTTAAAATCTTGAAAACGTGAAAAGTCGTGTGAAGAACGTAGAAAATAAGTTTATTCAACTTAAAACGGAGAAATCAACACGAAACAGTATTTACATCCAGCAGTAGTCGAAAATAATAACAGTGGAATTGCCTGTGTCCAGCATAAACAAATCGTAAATCTAAAATTTGCACAAAACAGCTCAATCTCTCTTCATCCAGTGTTCTATCATCTGTCTTCTTTATCAAACACGCAAGCTCTATTTATAAGCAAAACACTCATGTGGAACACAATGTCATGGTCTAGCTTTTACTCGAATTTTAGACCCTTTACATGAAAGGTGAGAAAGGCGTGGCCTAATACGGCAGCGACACCCAATCACAAGTAAAGTTAAAAATAAGTCATCCAAAATTCCTCCTACGTCATCAAACATCATGTAAATGAACCAGAAGATGGGAATCTAGATAAATCCAGAAGCCTAGACCTACACAATTAATAATAGGCGATTATTCTAGATTTAAATGAGTTAGGCAATGTGAAAACCATAAGTTACATCCAGGAACACCCACACATTCCACTAACAAAGCAAGCCAAGCATTTATCTAGGCCTACATTGTACATAGCATGACTAAGGAATAAAACTAAAACAATCTCTAACTTCGTTACAGCGGCTGAAGATTAATTTTCTTCTCCCCACTTACCGACCCTCAGCTTGCCCTACTATATCTCGTGTCCCTAACTAAGCGGGCAAGCCAAATGTGGACCAGCAAGACAGACAGTTCCATCCCGTCAATCATTCAAGCATTGGTGATGCTCCCCCACCCACCCTCGACTTGAGCCTTCCCTCTTTTTCCCCACTGTAAATGCTTAGGTGGTCTGAGATTAAGCTTAGCTTTTATATCTTGTAGATGAACTAGACTATAAGACACTACAGGGAAAGTGATACCAGAGGCTAATAAGTTCCCGAAAACTCATTAAAAGTCACTTTGCTTCAATTAAAGTTCAAGGCCTACTTTAATGTAAAACCTATCAGCAATTAGCAATACCTTTTAAAATTAAAATGAGCAGTAAGAGAAAACATTTCTTGTTTTTGTCAAATTTTTGCTGTGGTGAATGAAAAAAAACTTTGTAAAACTGAAATCTGCAAAAAATGTGAAACTCCCAAGTCAACGATAGAAATAGAAGGTTAAGGAAAAGACGGGCCGTTAACGAGACAGGTATAACATGTATACACGTGTATAATTTTTTTAAAACCATTTAACTTTAGAAGGCAAGCAATGTGTAGAATTCTCTTGAGGCATTGCCAGGTTTTAGCTGGATAAAAGGTGTTCACTGTTTTTAAGTTAATATTAGAGTTCGATGCATTGCAAATGTTTTCTTTCAGTTTCACTGTAATGTAACATTGTTTATGAATTTGTAAAATACATTTCCTCAGAATCAGAATGTTAATTTTTAACTTTCTGGAAGGATTTGTTGGTGTGGGGTTTTTTGACTTGCTCAAATTAATGTTAAATCTTAATAAAGTTACAAATTATATATTTGATGATTGAACAAGAAAATGATTCTTTAAGGTATATTACTGCTGATACATAATGGTATGGAGAGTAAAAAATAGATTAGAGACAGATAATAATGGCATACAGAGTCAGGGACAGCTTGTCCATGAAAATCTTACAATATCTGTGATGCCTTATACAGTAGTATCCGGTTAAACGCACTCCAGTTAAATGCACGCT
>BMAT01007650.1:9288-22818 GCA_019649035.1 Elysia marginata | reverse complement strand
CTTCTTCTTCTTCTTCTTCTTCTTCTTCTCCTCCTCCTCCTCCTTCTTGTTTTCTTCTTTTTCTTCCTCTTGGTCTTCTTGTGCTAGTGCTTGTGCTTATTCTTTTTCCCCCTTGTGCTTTCTAATTCTATTCTTTTTGTGACTTGTTTTGATTAGATGATTGGATTAATTTTTGTTAGTTTATGCTGTCATGCTGAACGATACAATACATTTACAAATAAAGAATAACTAATTCATATAACATTTGTGTGGTTAGACAACTCTGGCTTATAATGTACATTTAATAGGTAGAAATGCTGTAAATAAAATAAACATAAAATGACTTTTTTTTACTAAACCCTCCGCTCCAGAGAGTCGCGAGGGAGCGCTTCCCCATTCCCAGTCCATATGGGACTGTCCAGTGTAACCTCGGGGCCAAAAACTTTATATTCAGCCTCGTTCTACGCTTGTATTTGTTCTTGTCTTGCTTTCATTCTTAATCTTTATAGCTGTTGTTCATATTTTCTTTATAGTTGTTGTTCATCTTCTTATAACATACATTATCAAGATCAAGGATTCTCGTTTAAGAGTATACTGACTTAACGTGCTCACAGTAACTCACAGGCTCAGTACAGTGATCGATGATTAAAAATGAGATATTTTAATACAAGTAATTGTAGATATTTATCATTCTTCTTTTTTAACGTACATAATTATTTAAAGAATTATAGCTGAGACATCCATGAATTGCCATAGTCGCTAAAAAAGCAACAAGGAGTCAAGATATATCATGGCGTTCAAAATGCTTCAACCAAATGATCATTAATCGCGTTTTTTAATAAGCTACATCTTCATTCGCTGATCCTCCCTGACAGGATATTGGTGTTGAGCAATGGTGAAATTTCGGAATATGGAACGCCAAACGAGCTCCTCCAAAACCCATCTGGTACATTCTACAGCATGGCCAAGGAGTCCGGTTTGATATTACTATGAAGAAGTACAGTTGAAAGCCAGTCAAACCAGCACTTTTATGAACCAATTTTAATAATTTCATCTGATATTCTGATCCTGGCTAAGTCAAAATCTGCGTGGAAGGAATGTTTAAAGACTAATGTTATTGTTACAATGTTAAAATAATTATATAGATAGATAACGCAAATTACTGCGTTCCCTCTAGAGACCTCCATATATCTTTCTTTAGGTACCAAGGAAACATTATAAAAATGTTAACGTTAATAAAATTGATCATACAAAGGTCACAGGCGAATTTCGCAATGCATCTTACATGTCTTGTAATTTGTTGAGGGCTTGGCGTTAACTTCTTTGTTACAAACAGTAAGTTTGTCTCTTTTGCTTTTGGTTAAAAAAAAACCTCTTTAAAACTTTCTGTCTCACTTTATTAAAATATGAGATAATCAAGGGATTTTTTAGAAATCCGAGAGGTCTGTGAGTTGGAAAGAAGGTTTCATAATGTCATCTACGAAAGGCAATGCTGTGAACGTTACTTTGCTTTAATAGGATTTTACATTTTATGTATCGGTACACAAATAAATCCGTTTTTAAGGATTAATAAAGTTTTATGTTATCTTATATTATCTTGTGTACCCGTACTGTACTAATATCTTTTTTTTTAATCAAGCTATGTACTGAATTTTCAGTGTGCAATTGATTTAAGCTGTTTACACAGTCATGCTTATACATAATTTCATTTTCAAAACGAACTATTGAAGTTTTTTTGGCATGAAGATGTAGATCCAGTTTATGTGACTGGATTGGATTTAGAGAAGGCTGTTGCGATTAACCCGACATTGTGTCACATTGTAGTTCTTCTTCATGGAAGGACTGAAAAGATAAAAGATTACGATTTCATGTCTTTGACTTTGATTTATCATTTGTCTTGCAGTGATACATATTTTCTTTTTTTATATTTATATCATGTCTTAAGTTTCTATGGCCATTGCAAAGATATTGTAAAGAGAAGCAGTATTAAACACATAATGACATCGGTGGCTGCTGGAAAGGTTAATCACTGAACTTCATCTGCTATGATTTGCGATTCGAATCGTCGATGACATTCCTTTTAAGATTTCAAAATAAATGAGGGTTTTGCAGTTGACCAGCAATTTTTTTGTTGTAAATGTTTTAAGTTTCGAACCTCAATTACGTTCCGGGCGATAAAATGACTTTAACATCACAAAAAGACGTGGATTTAATTGGAGACATTGCAGAGAACCGAGACGAAAGGAGTACCTTCATCGCGAAGATAAGAAGAGGAGCACTCGAAGCTGTGCGGTCAGACGGCCCTACAAGCGAGCGGCTAAATATTGTTGAAATTAGTGCAATTATTTAAAAATGCATTAATACAAGACAAATACCAAGTAATATCGAATTTTTATAATGTAATCTATGAATATACTGTTTTTAACTTATATAGGGTTGAAAGATTTCTATTTTTTACAGAAGGGGAACCTGGTGTCTTATCACTTTTAATAAACAAAGCCATTACCACTTTGCCTCAACGCTTCTTTTTCCTGAATGTTTTTTTTTATTCAGCTGATGCCTTCATCAGGATACCTTGTGCTTTTAATTGAAAAGCAAAACTTAATTCTATCCCGTCTAAATGCCAATAAAGTCGTTTCTCCAAGCCAGTTTTCTACTCGTCGCCCATTATCACGTAAGGGCGTATGGGCAAAATTAGCGGTTTTTGGGTTATCAACACACCCGATTCCTCTCGGCTCGGTCCATCTTAAGTCAAATCGGCATGAAGGTGCTGTTAAAACTGACCAAGTTATTCTCTAAATTATAAAACCCTATAATTCATTCCCATAAAACACTTCTAACACGGAAGCCTTTCTCCTGAGAAAATTACAAAACTGGGCATGCGTTCTTACGTGATAAAGGCGACGTACTAAACATCTTGGTGACGCTTAAAACTTCTCTGTCAAAAAATTTTGATTCTAGTCGTCGGCAGCGGAGTCAGTGTGTTTTCGTTCTGTAAATTCAAAGTCTCTACACCGTATTTCTACGTAATTGAAGTTAGTTACTCGTGCTTTTCGCATGATTGATACAGTCAAGTTGCTGTTGTATTCGCTTCTAGTAAAAAAAAAATTCAACATTTTTTTAATTACATAATACAGACAAATTTTTACCATGCTTTTGGTTATCATTATAAAGTAATAATAAACCTTCCTAGCATGTTTCAATTGGGATCTTACCTTAACAAAGCGTTTCGTTCTAAAAGTTAAACGATAACCCTCGTTTTTGTCTGAGTCTCTACCTTTCAAACAATTTTGCGTTGCTCAAAGAGTAGTCTGGTATTCAGTATTATAGCTTCTATCACTTAATTTAAAGAGACTGTAAACCCGTAAATAATCGCTAATGATGGACTGGGCTTGTTAAAAATTTCAATCAATCAGTCAATCAATCAATCTATCACTGATAGATGTAGCTAAATGTTTTCACTTGGCTACAGGAAAGGAGACCAGGAAAGCAATGACAACTGTACGGGAAAATGCCGTGTACCAAGATAAAGGAGGACGCGCGCCACTTATTGTTTCTAGACATTTGCATTAAAGTTTAAACATTGGACTAACCTGCCTCTTGTTAATTAAGTGAGAGAGACCAGGAGTGTGTCCAAGCAGAACGAGCCATTTTTCGATACTTCTTTGTACTGCATTGAAAAAAAAGTACTTACATTCCTCCGGTTTAAATCAGATTTGATATTAAGTCTCACGTAGCGCTGGAAAATAGTAGGCTTCGTATTTGTCTTTTGCAATATAGAAGTTCATACACTAAAAGTGGATAAAATATCTAGAACCTGAAATCAGAGTGCTATATGAAACAAAAAGATATAGAGTGCATTTTATTTAGCACATAATGCACTAAATTGCTATGGGCGCTATTTTACAGGTTCCCCACCGGGCGTTACCAACCAAACTACCTTTTGAACTCACTGAGGAACAGCAAATATAATAAAACGCATCACTCGAGCATACTGACAATATCTTTCATTGCCCATAGTTGGATACTCTTTTGTATAGTTAGGGCACGTGAGAACTCAACTAGTGCTTTCCTGTTATGGGCTGGCCCAAAACAAAGTTATATGCAAAATATAGGGAATACGATATCTACTCATGTTGGAGTTTTCGGCCTGTCCTATGGCTGCCCCCCAGGTAGATAGCCTTTCTCAAGGGCTGAACGTCGTCTTCCAACGCAGGGCTCGAACCCCTGACCTCTAGACCCGAAAGCCGAGCGTGTACCACTAGACCACACTGCCACACGTTCCCGATTTATATACCCTCCCTCCGTTATGGAAAGCTCAGTAGAGCTAAAATCTTTTCTTTTTTTGCAAGCCACAATTACAGTCGCGTCATCATCAAGCGAAGTTTGGAATTACGTAAAGCCAAGGACTACTTTATAGTATTCCTTGCGTAAAGCTTAAAGAAGACCTGTCATGTGATTCTATTTCTAATGACCATGTCATTTCGATAATTACTACGAGAATGAAAAATGATAATTGCCCCATGTCATAGTTTTTAAAAATTTACTTTGTTCAAATATACGCTCTGACACCTTTTGCTAGTATTTTATTCTATTTTTTTTGTTTTAATGAAAGAAACGCAATCAAATTTTACAAGACAACCTGCTGCGGGCTCCAAAGACAGGCTCATTAAAATTGTAATCCTCTTCATTACATAGTCTTTCTCGCTTGCTTTCCTGCTATTTCTAGATTAATTTTGTCAGTACTGGAAATAGTTATCATTCGATTTCAACAAACGTCGAAGTCATGTTTGCTTGTAATGCACTCATTCATATGCAAAATAATATAAGGTCATATTTTAAAGTTTCTTTAAAGGCCAAAACTAATATACTACGTATTAAGTCCAAGCATGATTTGAAGCCTAAGTGAAATGTCCCTTTAATTAAATGTCCACATTAGTGTCACTCTATATCAGCTTAGTGGATTATTGAAACACACGGGCATATTATTACTTTAAAATTTGATGAAAAGTACTGGATAATTAGCAGCCGCAACCTACGATAGTTGTTCTTATTGTTTAAACCCCCCCCCCCTCAGTCCAGTTCCGTACTTTGCATTGTACAAGGAAGAGTTTCCAACTGTAGGATTAAAACTTTATTAACTCCCATCTATTGTGAAACCATTAAAGAAAATCTGGTACTCTCAAAACTCCTTCAAGATCTATCATTTATGAGTTAATTCCAGTCCCATCTACAAACCTGTGCATTTGGAAAACGTCAATGTAAAACCCCGTTAGGTTAAATAAAGTTGAATGTGGACATTAGTACACTTAAAAGATCGTCAAGAGTCCTCTTATATGACAGTTTTGACTATACACTAAAAGACTCAAAAGAGCATCAAGACACGTCACTTCTGACTTTGGTACAGTACAAAAGAAAATCCTTTACATTTAAAAAAACCTGCTATGTCCTTAGTTGGTAAAACACTGTCGAATATAGACATATAATGTGAGTAAAGGTCAGTCCACACTACATGCTAGTACTCTCAAAGTATCTTAAACATCTATCCCATAATTATGAGTTAATTGCAGACCGGTATGCAAAACCTTTGCATTAAAAACGTAACTGTGAAAACCCGTTAGGTTAGATACAGTCGAATCTAGATACCGGTACACTTATAAGATCATCAAGAATCTTCTTAAGTGACCTAAGGACAGTCTGGATATACGCTAATACGCTTAAAAGACCTTTAAGACACTTTAATTTTGATTCAATTGCAGTACAACTTCAAAACTTATTCATTCAAAAGGTGGGAAATGTCCAACCGTGGTGAGTAAAGCACAGCCGACCATAGACACCAGTATACTTAAAATACTGTAAAGACTGAACATATGTGAGTAAAGGACAGTCTACTTTACATCCTAGTTCTCTCAAAACATCTTCAAGATCTATTCCTCATGAATTTAGTGCAGTCACATCTTTAAAACAGTGCATTAAAAAACGTCAAAGTGAAATCCCATTAGGTTAAATACAGTTGAATGTAGACATTGGTGCCCTTAGAAAATCATCAACAATCTTCTTATGTGACTTAAGGACAGTTTTGACTATACGCTAGTAAACTCAAAAGACCATCAAGACACGTCACTTATGACATAAGTACAGTGTTATAAAAAAAACCTTCACATTTAAAAAATCGTGCAATGTTCAACCTTGGTGAGAAAAGCACAGTTGAATGTAGACACCAGTAATCTTAATAGTTTGTAGAGACTCAACATATGTGAAAAAAGGACAGTCTATACTACATCATAGTACTCTCAAAACATCTTCAACATCTGTCACTTATGACTTAAGTACAGTCGCATCTATAAACCTGTACGTTAAAAACGTCAATGTAAAACCCCGTTAAGTTAAATACAGTCGAATGTAGACACCGGTATACCTAAAAGATCTGGAATATACGCTACTACACTCAAAAAACCTTTCAGACACTAGACTGAATGAAGGAAATTAGGCTAGATTATATTATATCTCTCATTAAAAAAACTTCCAAAAACAAAAACAAAAACAAAAAAAAACCCCACAGCCTCACTTCTCATCAAAGAGATCTTAGATTTGAAGATATAACCTGAAGATAACAGACACTATAACAGTTATGAAAATATGGATAGGTTTAGCATTGAACTGCATGATCAATTTACTTTTTAGCCCATAATTATACCAAGTCTAGGAGAAACAAAACACAGCAAACTCAACAAGGGATAACAGACTGCCAAATCCAATATTTCTTTTGTTATTTTTTTTTTTTTACAAATTATTTAATAAAAAGTATCCCGATCAAGATGCTGAAACTCGCTAAAACCATCGCCTTGCCAATAAACGAGTCATCCTCTGTGACTCTTCCCTATGAACGAGCCTACTATCACACACTCCATATAATTTTACCTGTCCTAACAGTCATAATATTCGCAGAATGAATGTCAAGTACTTTTAATGCCATGGCTTTCCCCAAGGCTGGGATTGAAGACAGTGTTTCGACGCTGCTGTAGCTTTTTCTCTCGATCTTTGACGCTATTTTTTTTTTATTGTTATTACACCCACAGTAGCAACCATTACAATATTTTACTTTGCTCCGATGTGGGAATGGGCTGTTAATCACACTTATAAACATACACACTTCTGTACTGGCCTGCGCTCACCTTTTACGACTCGTCGACCTACATCTCTGTTTCCCTTGGTCTCATTAAATGTGCACCGGCTCTGTGGCCTAACGGTAAGACACTCGCTCAGAGATCGGGAGGTGCGTGGTTCGATCCCCGGCCGAGTCAAACCAAGGACTTCAAAATTGGTATTAGCAGCTGACCCGCCTAGTGCCTGGCATTAAGGATTTAGTGTTAAGTCTGGTCGGCTCGGTGTCAGGATAATGTGACTGAGTGTGGTCTATGCAAGCGCTCCTTACATCATAGTCTGACAGACCGCTTTCAATTGTCCCTAGCGCCGTCTTTGATATAACCTCAAAATTGACGGGGACGTTCAAAATTCAAACAACCAAACCACAAAATGTGCATACGTGCCAATGCCTCTGCATTTCAAAACCGTGTTTACACAGTAAAGAACACCCCTTAGAGTCAATACTTGTATATTTACTGTTACTGACTATATTTCGGGTTGAGAGGAAATTCGATTCCAAGGAAAATACGTCGTATCCGACTTAGGTGGCATCACAGCGCCAGACAGTGGTAAAGATTCACGAAGACCTCAACAGAAGCTCTACCCCATGGATTTCCTTTATTACCATATAATGGTAGCCTGCGTGGCCCTCTTGAGCTTCACGCTCTTGACGGCTTCTGAAGTTCACACTCTAGTGTAGCTGCAGCTGCAAAGTGAGGAGTCGTCTCGAAAGACGTGCCTGGCCAAAACCTGAAAAAGCTGCATAGTAAGTTGTCGCCCAAGGATATTCACGTGGTACTATCTGTGGTCCTGGTGTGTGTAATCTTGGTCCTGGCCCAAATCTCATCTCTGCTAAACTCCACTATGGGAATGTTGCATCCGGAATTCAAGACCACAGGGGTCAATGAGATTGTTTGGTATCACATTCTACTTTTGCCTAGTGTGCAATTTTTTTAACACATCCGTTAACATATTAGTTTACTTTATTTACCACAGCGAATACAGGGCTGTGCTATGCTTATTATTAAAAAATGATAAAACGAGTACGTTTGCTAGGTTTATTTACTTTGCATTCTACCTCAGTCTCATATGAAAATGTTTTTAACTCATCAAGAATTTTTTTGAAATTTAACGTAAATAGAAATACCACTGATCTCCTGTATGCTTTTGGTAGTGGCTTCGCTCCCTGGCCAAGAGGTCGCGGGTTCGAAACACAGCCGAGCACAGTCCGGGCCCCTACTGGTTGGGTCGGTGTCAGTATAATGTGACCGGCTGAGGCTAAGTCATGGTATCCCCGCTCGTCTCTGGGTGGCAGCCCGTAAATTGTCATTGGGACCCAAGCCCTGAGAGCACCTTCAAAGTGAAATTGGGCTCGTAAAAATACCCTTAAATCAACCTGTATGCTTTCTGATGAAATCTAGAACGATACATAGGTACTATTGTCACAATTATTGCACATAGTTAATCTGACAAGCATTTATTCAAATGAGGCCACAAAAAGGCTTATTCAAATGAGGCCACAAATAGGCTTATTCAAAATTTGCGTAGCCTCAACTATGCATATCGTTGTAGAACATTTTTTTCTTTTTTTGCTGTGAAAAATTTCGCAATGATGAAATTTTGTTAAATGCCACTTAACATGATTTGAATTTTGATTGTTTCAATCGGATTCTACACGAGCTCAGCATGCATTGTTTTTTAGTGCATAAATCATACTGCACAACTTAACTTCAACTAAAACATAATACTATAGTACAGGGTATGATCTTCGCTAACTCTGCTGATACGACGTTCGTTGTGTTGTGCCGATACTTTTACGGGTTGTATGGTTATCTGCTTCAGCACAACACTGGCTGTTTTACATGCACCAAATAAATAAAATTCGATTGCAATTAATCTCAACTTCAGCATAAATGTGTGTCGTAAACCAAAAACCTGTAAAATGAGCACCCAGCTACAGGCATTCCTTGAATTTGGGATATACCAGTATGCGCCTGCAACATCCTACATATGGGTTAAAAGTGGCCTTCAAATGTACTGGTCTGCTGGGGCATTAGTGGCGCTAACCTGCGGCGACACAGTAACACTGAGTAACGAAGACAAATTTCCCGAAAGGGATTAACATAGTGTTTAAAAAAGCTTTTTTTCTTGATATTAAAAATCTTGAAATCGGCAAACTTTCCTGAGTGCTGCCTTTATGATTGTGCCGGATTCTAGGGTTAGCTTGGCATGCACTATTTGTAATGCATCTCTAAATAGATTACGTAAATTTACTTAAACTAAAACATATTGATGGTACAGACTTGATATTTGCTTATTGTTTCAAGCTAAAGGGATGTTATTAGATTGTTGAATTCACAACTGACGACTTCCCTTGCGCTGTAAAAATTTACTCTTTGTTTCGAACACAACTGTTTAATTTCCAGCATTAACATTGTTCTGTCTTAAAAAAAGATATTTTTTTAAAATCTTTTTGCAGCTGTATCATTGCGGATAATAATTGTGGAACTTAAGATCAAAGAGGTTTCCACATTGAAAAAAGGGACTAAATTCAACATCTTAAAAATAATTTTGATTATGTCCCTTTAGAGCAAATACAATAACGGCAGTAAATTGGATACTATTTTAGAGAAAAAACTGTATGAAAAAAACGTGGTGCTCACATCTGTCTAAAAAGGTTTGAAAATTTACGAGAGGTCGTAGGTAAACTAAGATCTCATCTGTTGACGTCACCGGTACACGCAATCTTCATTCATTTTCCTTATTTGATATATACAATTAATAATAAAACCAAGAGAAGTTCATTGATGGTATACATGTATTTCATATTCAGTTCTTGGTGGGATATATTGCGCCTGTCTAACTAACACCCCGTTTTTTTTTGTTGATAATTTAGGTCTAGACTTCAAAGAATATCAAAGTGCTACTATCTTTTAGTATTGGCTTACAATAAGAATCATTACTCTTGCTTTATCACTAAAATCAATCGATGTCATTAGTATAAATTGCAATGAAACGAGTTACAGTCGTATTCAGTGCAAAATATATACATTTTGTAGAAATTGTATGATGCTTTAAAGCTTTTGTCCCATGTCAAGCAAATTTCCTTTCATGAAAATAAATCCTAAGAAGATTTATGTTTTTAAAAACGTTTCAATATTTAATTATTATAAATACTACGGATTTTAAGTACCTGGGATGAAACGACCATTATTTTCTTTAATTCATTATTGATGTAAAGTAGGACGAGCGGGATTGTTTTCCCACCTCTCACAAAACTGAATTTTAGGTGATTGCAAATTTGCTAATTTCGCCAATAATGAGCACAGTTTTGAGCTCGGCTAAGTGCAAAAAAAAAAAAAAATAAAGTCCATACGGCCCGCGCATGGGTTGGAAGTCAATGGTCAAGTCAAATCTTAAGGTTTGCAATGTTTCTTTGTTGAAATTCTCCGGATGGCTCTTGGACAGCTTGGAGCCGACTCTGTGGCCTAGTGGTAAGATACTCGCTCAGAGATCGGGAGGTGGATTGTTCGATCCCCGGCCTAGTCAGGTGTCTGGCATTATGGATTTAATGTTAAGTTTGGTCGGCCCGGTGTCAGGATAATGTGACTGGGTGTGGTGTACGCAAGCGTTCCTTACATCACAGTGTGACAGCACGCTTTCAGTTGTTCCCAGCGCCGTCTCTGATATAACCTCGAAGTTGACTGGGACGTTAAAAATTCAAACAACAAACCATCCAACCATCATCTATGCTAGCTACCTGTCCTTAACTTAAATAGGTCCTAAATTGCGTTACCCTTCTCCCCCACACACCAACACGCACAGTAATACACGAGCAGACAGATATGCAGACAGTAACAGAGAGGGATGAGAGAAGGAGAGAGAGAAAGCGAGACAGAGAGAGAAGGAGGGAAGAGATGTAGGAGGTAATGAGTTAATATCAGTACCTTCGGAAGACGGAAAAGACTAGAAAAAAAAATAAAAGCAAGTCTAACAGCGACATTGAAGAAAGAGATAGAGATAGAGAGGGAGAGATAAACAGAGAGAAAGAAAGAAAACAAATGGAGAAAAAATGTGTGTGAGAGAGCGTATATGCTTAGTTTTATTATGATTCCAAGGGCTACGTTGCTTTACCTTTCGTTTTTCTTTAAGCCAAAAAAAGATCTTTTTTCGTTTTCAATTTAAAGAACTGCAAGAAAACTAATAGCGAATCACCCTACAAGAAATTTCAAACTACATCCCATTTCAATCGCGAATGTTTTTTTTTATTATTCAAGCTTTAAATCCTAAAGCGTGAAAAATACTCGCTTGTCAGTTACCTGATTTTCCCGTAATCCTATCTGTATATAATGTTTTACTGTCTTATCCATAGATCGAGGGTAACTGTTTACCTCCATAAATGAAAAATTAACGTGGGTGAAAAAAAAATCACCAAATCTGTTTAGTGTGACAAAGTTTTATACCTACCGGAGATGACTTAATCACCCCACTATTACAATGCATAGTACATTGCCACTCTTACTAGTCTTAGGAAAATGGATGAAACCAGTAAAATTTTTGTTATCAGGTAATCTTAATTAAATCAGGTAAAAACAGTACTAATGTATTAGGACATAATTTCATTTTTCTGCTTTTTGTATAAGAGGGGCTATAAATTTACCTGCATTTTTAGCATAGATTTCTTAAATAAATCCTGTTCAGTATAATACATTCATTTGTAAAGTTTTTGAGAAATACTGAAATGCTCGGAGAAATTAAGTATTTTTCATCAAAGAAAAAAAACACCGTGGGGTAACATTTTCACGCCCGACATACGAATAGGGTTAAACACCCAACCCTGTAGATAGAGAGAAAGTCAAACAATTGCACGGGGGATGTATTGCTCACACCCAATCAAAGGCACCAATGCGCCAGCACCTCCAAACTCCCAATGCCCGGATACGCACTAGCCCCGACACACAAATTAACCTGCTGCAATGGCTAAAAGTGTATCCCATGTGTCCCTATGGGAGGAGACTCGGCGACCCCAAGATCGTATCAATGACATAAGACGCCTTAATGTCAGAGGTCGAGCACCTTGGCAACGTCTTGCAACGAAGCCTTGGACACACGTGAAGGGAGTGCGCACCGGTGGTGGCGAAGCTACTGTAGCCGAAGCTACTGTGGTTATCGCTTTGATAACCACTAAAATAATGTAGATTGCCACCCGATTAGTTCAGAGTTATGAGGAATACTACTATCCTGCTTAATGAGATGCCATTTACAGGTTTATTCATTTGCATGAGAATCTAAGTAACTTAATACCTAAAAACTCAAAGAACTTCAGTAACTTTAGTAAGTGAAGACCGTTTAAGGTAACTACATTATGTATATTAAAATATGATTTTTCTCTAAAAGTTCCTCTCATTTTCTGCTAGATTCTTCATAACTTCAAGATCAGCCAAACGTATTTGTTATCTTCCTTAATTTACAATAAAATGTTGAGTTTCAATTTTCTCCCCTAGTTTTACTTTGTTGAGTTTATGTTTTATGAGCTCGGTTATGTTCAAGACACTAGTGATCAGTGTTTATTGATAGACCTGGGTTAAGCCGCAGTAATGAAGGCGCGCGACACTACATCATGAGTAGATGTCACAAATCTCTGTATCTTTTAATAAAATTTGATTGGTCCGTGCCACTGAAGATGGGACCAATTCTGTTCTAACTTTATTAGAAACTTAAATAGGATAGACCAGTAGAGCTCTTATACTCAAATTTGTTTACTTCTCTCTACTGAGCTTGTAAACTACGGAGACTTAGGACCGGGGCAAACATGTGTCGAATCTAAACTGTATGTGTTTGAAACAAAACTGGGTTCCAACTTTTTAATGACAGAAATCGCCGAGGTTCATATGGACAAACAGAAAAAAACAAGGGTGAATAGAAGAGAGAAAAAAGAGAGACAGAGTAAGGAAATAAGATGGAGGGTGAGGGCAGAAACCAGACGAAGATGACACCACAAGTAATTGGGAGCAGGAAAAAAATAAACAGAAATAAACAAAGTAATGGCGAACGAGAGAACTGGCGAGAGAGACAGACAGAGAGAAACAAGTGGGGAGGGGGTGCAGAGACATTGATAGAGAGACTGGGTGAGAGAGAGAGTTTTGATTGATTGAAGTATATTTACAAGTCCAATTCCACTTCAAAGGTGCTCTCAGGGCTTTGGTCCCAATGACAATGTACGGGCTGCCACCCAGAGACTAGCGGGGATACCATGACTTAGCCTCAGCCAGTCACATGATACTGACACCGACCCAACCAGTAGGGGCCCGGACTGTGCTCGGCTGAGGGACATACTAAGAGATGAAAGACTGAAAAAGTAAGTGACATGTAGGAAAAGGAAGAGATCGAAATAGACAACGAGGC
>BMAT01007649.1:181274-191819 GCA_019649035.1 Elysia marginata | reverse complement strand
GAAACAAAAAAAAAAACAAAACAAGCGCATCATCAGAGACATCTATATACGTATGGTTATTTGTTATGGGCTAGGCAGGAGTACTTCAGGCACGTCAGACTACCGCAAGTAGATGTCGCAAAACTCTATAATTATCCCAAAGTGAAATCAAATCTGTTCTAATCTTACGATTAACTGAAGAAAAGATAGATCAGTAGAGCTCTTAGGTTAAAATTTGTTTACATCTCGCTGCTAACTGGGCTTGTTCACTGTGGAGGCTTAGGTGTATGGGTTATACAAGGGAATAAAATAATCGCTCATAAAAGTACACAATGTTATTTCTGTTCAAAAAGACTAGACCTAAATCTAGATGTAGGCGCAGTTGTCCTAAGTGAAGTACAAAGTTTTCAAGTGGATGCTTCAACGTGAGTTTGTGGTAGAGCAAGCCGTAACAAAGCATTGTATTTCATGGTCGAGACTAGAGCTGAAAGGTGCGGTAGTGTTTGCTGACGAAACATGCAGTTAATAAAGAATATGCTTGTCTTATATTAATTTATCTTAACTCTTGGCTAGGTTTTTTTTTTCGCTTCCAAAGAAAGTTCTCGTTCATAATAAAGTTTGCCTCTAGTTGAACCTGAAATCTGCGTTAAAGAATGCTAGGGAAATCTTGGTGAGTTTCCCTTGGTGACGTTAGACCACTTAGAACTACGCCTTCCTTCAGCCGATACGAAGCGAAGGTCAATTTATTTATAGGAAAGAAGAAAAAAAAACTCACCTACACCAATAACATGATCATTGTGGGTATACATGAATTAGTTTAGGGATGGGAATATCGCTATATCTGAGAAAAATGTACCGAAGTTAGTTTGTCCAAATGACTTGTATGGCGACCGTGGTAAGTCGCGTATATTGTATTAAATTCCTCAAGTTGTCTGCAGTAAGTCCAGTATATTACATGAAATTCCACAATTTGTCTCGAGTAGGTCAAGTATAATGGTATTATATTTGTCTGTAGTAAATCTGGTATATTGTATTAAATTCTAATATTTGTCTCTAGTAGGTCAAGTATAATAACATTGAAATATAAATAAATATAAATATGTTTAGAGTCCTCCACCGCGGAAGGCAGTCTCATGACTTTACATATTTACCCCAGCAGGCCTTTGCACACCAAAGCCAATTCAACTCATATTTCAGAGCATTACAGTACGGCAGCCTGTTAGGCGCTCAAATACTAACATTCCACAAATTTCAAGCACTGCCTATAGCCAGGTACCCATTTTACAGGTGGGTGGATTGGAGAAAGTTAGGGTAAATTCCACAATTTGTCTGTAGTGAGTCAAGTATATTGTTTTAATTCCACAAGTTGTCTGTAGTAAGTCAAGTTTATTGTATTAAATTCCCCAAGTTGTCTGTAGTAAGTCAAGTGTATTGTATTAAATTCCACAAGTTGTCTGTAGTAAGTCAAGTGTATTGTATTAAATTCCCCAAGTTGTCTAGAGTAAGTCAAGTATATTGTATTAAATTCCCCAAGTTGTCTGTAGTAAGTCAAATATATTGTATTAAATTTCCCAAGTTGTATGTAGTAAGTCAAGTATATTGTATTAAAGTCCACAAGTTGTCTGTGGTAAGTCCAGTATATTGTATTGAATTCAACAAGTTGTCTGAAGTAAGTCAAATATATTGTATTAAATTCCACAAGTTGTCAATGCTACCAGCGAACGTTCTCTCTCTCTCTCTCTCTCTCTCTATCTCTCTCTCTCTCTATCTCTCTCTCCCTCTCTCTCTCTCTCTCTCTCTCTGTGGCAGTGCGTCCCTTTAAAACCCAACCTTCAATAGCTTTCTTCATTCTACATGAAGGAATATTAGCAGCGAAAAAAGTTTTTTTTTTTTTAAATTTGAGCGCAAATGCTTTTGGCGAAATTGCGTAGTTTTAAGACCCATAAGCTTTTTATAAAATGTTAACGTGGAGAAATGCAGGCCTCTGGTTAGCAAGTAAAGCGGATAAAGTGTCGCAGTTTTCTCTAATTAAAAAAAAAAGATTTGAGTTTTCAACAAGGAAAGCGGAACTTTCTGGTGTCAATCCTGAACTGAATGCTTTCGCATGCTCAGTTATCAATTTCTTTGGTTTCATCTGTCTATTTATTATACCGGTTTGGGGTATCCACAGAATATGTTAGAATTGCAACGCCATGAGGACACAATAGAAAATAGAAAATATACTAAGTAAAGATGGAAGTGCAATACATATTTTTATTATTATAAGAAGAAGGAGATTTAAAAAAAGGAATGATAAAAATTAACGGGCATTTAAAAAAAATGCAAGCGTAGAAAAAGCACAATATCAGTTAAACATATTTCAATTAGAGTAGTTTATAGCGAAAAGTATTTGGTGTATGTTGTTTGTACTGATAGAAGTATTGAACATCACGTAAGTGTTCCGATATACTTGGTTTTCGTTATATCGATACGTTATATCGAAAGAAAGAGCCATCATATAAACACGAAAGAAAATGTGACAAGGAAAGTGAAAGATGATTGGAAAAGATGGCGAGAAAATGAAGGTAAAGGGAGAGAGAGAGTGAGAGAGAGAGAGTGAGAGAGACAGAGAGAGAGACAGCGCTGCAGGGAGATTGGGAGGGAGAAATAGAAAGTAAGAAAAAAATAGACTGAGATTAAGAAAGCGAGAGAGAGAGAGAGAGAGAGAGAGAGAGATTGAGAGAGAGAGAGAGAAAGAGAGCGAAGCAGGTGTTAAAGGACAGCAAACAAAGCAGAACACGAAGGCATTATAGGTCATTGGGGCACAAGCACTTATCTACATAAAATGTTAAATGAAATTTAAAAAAAAATAGAAAAAAAAATAAAACCCTTACTCAAGATTTTCGTCTCTGATTTCTTTCCTGTCCCTTGTTAGTTCAGAGTAAAAAGAGAAAGTTAAAGAATCACTGCAGATTTGCGTAACACGTAAATGAAGTGAAAGGGAAATCTTGTCCACGTTGGCAGAGGCTCATTTTTATGACTGTCTTTTTTAAAAAAATCACATAAAAAACGGAACATTTTTTAGTGTGTGTGGGGGGTGGGGTTGGGGGTGGGAGGAAACTGACACGCTTTAAGGACAACATAGATACAAACTGACACAGAGAATCGGGAGTTCCCACTAGAGCAGCTAAGAGCAGCAAGTGGAAGGAACGAAGCAACTCACCCAGAACCGGAACGTAACTGTGATTAATATCATGTGGGTGGGATGGCGAGAAATATTCTATTCAAAGAGGCCCCGGTTTGCTTAATAGACTCCCTGAAAAAAAATAGATCTTGGATATAAATAATTATTTTAGTCATAGAGCTAGCTTCACAGACATTAGAGTCCTTCTGCCCCTACGACGATAACGTAAGACATTTTAGTAATTTTTATGCGCTACGGGCCCGCTCAGGAGGACAAAGCCCAAAGCGGAGGAAATCCAAGATGGCTGATGGGCTAACGGGGAAAGTCAGCCAATCGTCTCCTGATAACCCATGCTACATATGGGTGTAATAACGTCATACGTTATCGTCATTGGCGCGCAAGGTCTCTGAAATACCCATAGGCATTGTGGGTATTACTGCAGGCGATTGACTAAAGGGCCATCAGTGCGTCTATTTTTAGTTAGCAATCCTGGACTTCCTCTCCTATAGGGAATGAGATTTCAACAAGAGTAGCGGAACTTTCCTGGTGTTTCTCCGCTGTCTTATGGATACATTCTTTTGAAATTTATGCGACAGATTTATTTTGAAGATAACTTTTTATTTAGCTCTATAGTATTTTTTTTCTAGATGTGAAATCGTTTACAAAAGTAAGAAACTTACCATTATAAGACCCTACAATCTAGTTCTAGATTACAATAACCACTCTAGTATTTTGGGGTGTTGTCCTCTAGAAAAGGGACGTTACTCTTGTTTTACCTCTAATCTCATTCCCTATAAAGGGCTTGGCCCTCATGATCGCATGAGTTCTAGAAATACAAAGCCTTGAGGGCGTTGACACAATTTAGTTTTTCTCGATGCCTGGTGCTGTATGCATTTCTTTATACCATCGACAACTGGCTTCGTTTCGTTCAACGAAGGTTATAACGCAGTATATATAAAATGTTTTTAAAAATTTCTTTCTCTCTTTTAAAATTTTCTCGAATCATCGAGTGTATATCATAAACTTCGTATTTGCATAAATATCTTATCAAAACGAGAACCACACCTCCTGTTTATTTCGTGACATCAGCCTGGGATATAAAAAAAGAAAGTACAGCATTTATAAGCTACAACCAGCACCAAGCTCATACCGTTTTCCTGGTTTCAAAATCATCAAAGAAAAAGGTTTAAAGATATTATTGCTCATAAAAATTATGAAAGAAAAATGTTTTTAAAAAATAGGAAAAGAGAGAGAAAGACCAACAAGGACATGGTTTCCGCTTTTTCAACACTGTGATGCAGAACGACCAACTCAAGCGAAACACACATCAAACAAAGATATTTTTTTTTGGCAATTATTTATTTTTAAAAATCTATGAAAGTCGTAAAGGTAATGCGTGTTGCAGTCGCACTCACTATCTTCAAAACATAGTTCATACGCGCCAAAACCTAAATTATTACTTTATCTATTATATAACTATTTTTAGCTATTTACACTTTTCGTTATCTATGATAACAAGTTTTAAAGCAAAGACAACCTTGACTTTTGACGTTACTATTTGTAACTGTGTAGGCAAGGAGAATCCCATTGACTTGAATCTCTTGTCTAGGAGGTTAAAATCTAGATTACAAGACTACTCAAGACTCTTGTTTTCATAAGCCACTTCCAAAATTTAACTTCCCCGTCTTAATGTTTGTGCATCTGTTTATAATGTTAATGGTGAAGTTCACGTGTTGATGAAAGTTATCTTTTTTTTCTGCGTTCTCTCTGTCTCTTTTTCTTCCTCTCTCTTTCTCTCTCTCTCAATTTCTTCATCCCTCTTTCTCTCTCTTTCTTTAAAATTTCTTCCTCTCTCATTCTCTCTCTTATCGAAAATATAACGTGTCGCTCCCCTCTTTATTTTCAACCATCTTTTGCTTTTCGTTCGTCTTAAAATCGGTATAACAGTGGTTGTTAACGTTGTTGATATCGTCATCATCGTCACCAATATCATCATCTTCTGAGTTATCATTGTGATTGTCGTCGTCAGCATTATCGTCATGATCTCGACTACCACTACCATTACCATTCTTCTCATCATCATCATCATCATCATCATCATCATGATCACCATCATCATCATCATCATCATCATCATCATCATCATCATCATCATCATCATTATTATTATAATCATCATCATCATTATCATTATTATTATCATCATTATTATCATTATTATCATCATCATCATTATCATTATTATCATCATCATCATCATCGTCATCATCATCGTCATCATGACAATCACTATCATTATCATCATTATCATCATCATCGTCGTCGTCGTGGTCGTACCATCATCGACATCACAATCATCAATATCATTATCATCATTTTAATCATCACCATTATTGACATCAACAACATAATAAGCAAGCAAAAAAGACTAACCGCATGTGATGGACGCTACTCTCTGATTATGGAAGAGTCTGGTTTTTTTTCAGCACTAATTTTGAGGTCTTGAGCTGCATGCCGTTTTGGTACTGTTTTTGCTTCTCATCTTTTCTTACAAAACAAAAAACAAAACAACAATAACGACAACAACTACTACTACTGCTGCTGCTGCTGCTGTTACCACTACTGCTACTGCTATTGCTACTACTACTACTACTACTACTACTACTACTACTACTACTACTACTACTGCTACTACTACTACTACTACATGTACCACTACTACTACTACTACAACCACTATACTATTACTACTACTACTACTACTAGGTTTTTTTTCAATTTAAAATTAATTGACACCTTCTGTAGATTTTCCTTTAAATAAGTTATGTGGCAAAATGTTGAGCGAGTTTATCTTTAATTCGTCAAAATTGGCGTAATTTTCTTTTCTCTTACTCTGCATGAAAAAAAAAAAAAACAAAATAAGATAATATAAGATAAGAATAGCTTTATTCATCCGATCATGGGAAATTCATATACAAGAAAATCTTAAAACAGTCCATCAGGCTCATGCGGTATCTTTTGCTTTCGAACATGTGAGGCCATCCCTGGGTGTGAGTCTCGGATAGACCGGCCTGTAGGTGTTAAGAGTGTGAGTTGGAGGATCAAGACAATCATCTCTCTATGTACCACCTTCTGTCTTTCCTCGCCTTCCTGCCTCTTTCGCTCAGTAGGTGGTGATGAAGTCCGATTCCCAACTTTGATAAAGGAAAGGTCACTATTACTTTTACCTCTTGAAGGTCAGTGTGTCTACATCAACCCATATAGATAGAACCTTATGCAGACCACGACCGATCCTTGGTGATGACGCAGGGGTTAGCGTCTAGTGCAACCAGTTTGTAGCTCTTGATCTAGCTGGCTCAGCAGAAGCCGAATTGCCTGACTCGACTGCCTCTGCCTGGTCTCTGTGCCTTGTTCTTCCAGGCCGGTCCCGGGCGTTGCAGGCGATGTGAGAGTTCGCCTCCACCTAAACCCAGCAGATCTAGATCTCGATTTACGTAGATTTTAGTCTCTCTAGTAGTACAGACAGAAAGATGAAACTCGGTGTGGGTGGGGAAACCTAGAGCAAGGTAAGCCAGGGAGAGAAAAAAAAGAACTCTATACAAGAGGCGTAGGTTGGGCTCGCGCCTAGGCTAAGTGATGGAAAAGAGAGAGGGGGTTTGTGTGTGAGAGAGAAAAAGTCACGGTAGCTCTCCAAGTCGCCACTATAGAGCGCTAGCAGAGCTCCGTAGAAGGCAGCTCTCCGCCTGGTTTCTTGGGGGGAAATACAGACGAGCGCTCTTTTAGTTTTTTTTTTCTTCTTTACTAGTTTGTATAGGTGAATGTAGAAATAGAAAACAAAATTTAATAGACATAAATAGACTTTATTTTATTTGTTCTTAGGTGGTTTACTACCTTTGCTCTATAGATAAAAAAGTTTTTCGTGGTAAGGTTTAGAAAATGAAGTTTTTAAAAGTGAAAGGTTAGTTTTTAGTTTTCTTTTCCTCAGAATATTTTAATCATTCTTTCTCTTTGGACTATAAAGGTTTCTTTTCTACCCTGGATGGAACACAGCTTGAGACGACGAGAGTCGATGTTTTGTTTATAGGAGAGAAACTGAAAGTATTTTAGCCACAGTTTGTGTTCATGTGCTAGATCTACATTTAACCTAGGTACTGTGAGGTTTTTTTTAACGTGCAAGAAGGTGGGGTAGAAGCCCCTATAAAGACATACGGATTCTGGATCCGTTTTTTTTTTCTTCTTGAGAGTAAGGATCAGTGGGGCTGGCTCCACTGGATCGAACGGCAAGGATCATGGCTCCCCAAGCATGGATGCTCTGTAGCCTGGCTGTGGTAGTCTGTTGTCTGACTGGAACTATCTTAGGAGCCGTAGAGGAGGTAAGTCTGTCTATTCCATCTAACGTTACTCCTACATCTATTACGAAAAGTATAAGCTGTCCGAGACACAGCCGGACTGCATGAAATGTCTATATAGTACTAGTAATGAAGGTTAAGAAAGACTACCACAAACTTAGGTTTAGCAACACACCCGACAAAACAGTAGGCCTACAAGACAGAGCACAAACAGCGTAGGAGTCGAACTTGCACCCTCCACTTTGCCAGGCGAGAGACTGGACGATTAAACTACTAAGCCATTCTCTTCCACTTTAGTTAAATGCAAGTTTCAGACCTATGTGCACCATGAATACCCTCCATCTGTACAGACTAAATCTTACTCACCCATTCACACACACACACACCACTGAGCAAGCACCCACGCTTTCGATGTTGGAAAAAAACCGTGGTTTACTCGCTGTAATATTACCTGAGCCCTGGCATCTTCATGTCTTCCCGGTTCTTATGGCTGGATCTAATCCACGCGGGGCTCCATTTTTCCTCTAGATTTGCCTAAATCTAAATATAAATCGAGATCTGCATATACCTACGTGTTAATGTCCCTATGGATATTTTTTTGTTTTGTTTCGTATTGTTCTTGTTTTTTTAAAAGCGGGTGGGGGGTGGCTGTCGAATGTATGCCATTGGGTTCAGTTTTGCAGAGAGTTAAAGAGACATAATGTTAGATTTTGGAGAGATGAGAGAAAGAGAGAGAGAGAGAGAGAGAGAGAGAGATAGAGAGAAACTTAGGCTGATATAATAGAAAAACACAGTAATACCAAACTCTTACTACGCAAACTCGCAGTTGCACACAAGAACATATTAAGCGAAGATGTTTGAGGGTTTGAAAAAACTATAAATTAAAAAGGGTGACAGGGAATTAGAATTGGACAGAGAAACAAGAGAAATCAGAAAGAGAAGGAAGAGGTGGAAAGGGAGAGAGAGAGAGAGAGAGAGAGAGAGAGAGAGAGAGAGAGACGTAAAGACGGTAAGAGGCACCCATGCACATAAAAAATAGCTAGACAGGGAATCTGGTTATGAAATATCTGTGGCTCTACAAAGGGCGGGTGGGGAGTGGGATTAAAGACGTACTCACATAATATTGATAGATATATAGGCGGTTAAAATCACTGTGAGTCAAAATTGGCAGAAATGTGTGAGGAAGAGCGTGGGAAAATGTGAGTCCCTCTCAGAACTAACAACGTAAAGTGCTTTCTGCCAGATGTAGATCTCTGCCAGACCCACGTGCAAAGATGCTACCCCATCGTTTTTCTTTTCCATGCAGTTCACTACTGGCAGGAAATAACGTTACAGAACTAGCAAGTCTTTTGTTGCTTGCCTTTTTTTTTCTTGGCAAAGACAGAAACTACAATGAGTTTTTTTCTTTTAATGCTCCATTCATACCCAGCATTAGTTACAAATCTCTGCCTTTCACTACATAAATATATATAATTATTTACATTTACGTTTTCGTTTTGAAAACCGGAATTTAGAAAAAAATATCTAAACTCCCGTATTATATAATTTGTACACTCGTCGACCTCTCTCCGTGAAATCGGAGTCGGAAAGAAGGTGCGATGACTGTCCTTGGGAGAAACATAAAAACATCTTCCACCAATATGGTCTAGTGCTTGAGTTAAAGATTTTCCAGTAATGTTTTACAGCCCTTTTTGCGGTAATATTTTCGACAAGTGAATAATTTATTTTTTGTAACGCAGCTGCAAGATAGGTGGATGAGTTATGAAACTTTTAAAAAAAACGGTAGAAAATTGAGAGAACCAAATGTTTAAAAGACAGAGAAAAAAGATAAGAGCGAGATAAAAATATTAGATTAAAGATATCAATATGAGAGAGAGAGATAGAGGGAGGACAGAGAGAGAGAGTGAGAGAGAGAAGGAGATAGTGAGAGATACACACAAAGAGAAAACCAGAGGGAGAGATAAACAGAGAGAGATAGACAGAGAGAGACACAGAGAGAGGGAGAGAGAGAGAGAAAAAATGAGAGAGAGACAGAGACAGAGACAGAGAGAGAGACAGAGACAGAGAGAGAGAGAGATAAAGAGAGACATACACGAAGACAGACATAATATAAAGTTCAAGAGAACTGATAAAAAAGGCTGTTTATAATGCTACCTAGTACTTACACTCATATAGTCAGACTAATGCCCTAGCAGCCCACTTGAGGTTGAACACTTCTCTACTTTAATCAACCGGCATGTGATGTGCTCTCTCAAGAGGCCACCAAGCCACACCAGGGCAGATGATGCACAAATCCCAGGGACAACCAGCACAGCACCCGAAACCACAGTCCCCCTTTTTTTTATTCATTTGAACTATTTTCTTTCCCTCCATTAAAAAAAAACCCTTGTTTTTTCACTGCGTCAGCATCTTATGTTTCCTCCCAAAACTGTAGTATTCCTCACGCATCTCGAATTTCTTCTGTGAGAATTCCTGGCTTCCCTTTCCCATCTGTGTGTATGATGATGAGGCGAGAGACTGGTAGTGCTGGGGGCTTCGTGGTAAGATGGAGGATTGATGTAGAGAAAGCCATCATCACAGGGGATGTGGAAGATAACAAAAACTTTTTTTTTATCTTTTTTACCTATCATTTGGTTCTCGGTTGCATCAGTTTTTCTCGTGTTCATTGTGTTTTTTGACCAGTCTCAATCTTCGGTTTTTTTTTTCGTTGTTGTCTTTTTTCGTTATGCCTTTTTTATTTTGTCTTGTTTGTTTTCCTACCCAATTCCTTTTATACACACCCAACTCCCCCCCTCTCTCTCTCTCTCTCTCTCTCTCTCTCTCTCTCTCTCTCTTTCTCTCTTCCCCTCCGTCCAAGTTTTGCTTTTGTTTAATTTCAAACAAAACCTCCAATAGAATCAATCAAATCAATACATACTTGTACACAAAGAAAGACGCTACTTTATCTAAAATCGGAAACAACTAAGGTTAAGTTTGGATATGCGTTGGTTTCTAGCATTGCTCATTTTCATTTATGCTTTTGTTTCCTTCTCCTCTAACTTGGCTTCGTTTTGA
>BMAT01007649.1:23671-36517 GCA_019649035.1 Elysia marginata | reverse complement strand
GTTTTAGACCATTTTTCTTTCTTAACTTACTGTTACCTACTGTCACTCTCCGTATATCTTCTCTTTTAACATTCAGCAGTACTCAACAAACCGGTTATTATCTTATGTTATGTTTACATCGGTTAATAACCATTATTCACGACTTTTTTTGGGTTCTCTTTTCTCAGAACCGGATCGTCCACTGAGGATTCGTATTGAGGAACCGACCGACCTTGTAGGAAGTATTGGTGAAACGGCCCGGTTCATCTGCGTGGCTGTTCAATACAGCGTTGATGTGAGAGACATTTTCTTTATAAATTATACACAATTAAGTACATAGATAGACACAGAGAGAGAGGGAGAGAGAGAAAGAAGGAAAGGGAGAGAGAATTGAATTGGATTTGAATTGAATTTTATTTTATTTTACAACGGTAGCAAATTAGGCACAGTGCCTTTTTTCATTTGGCCGTTAAATATAAACATGATATTACATGATGAAATATCTTGAAACAATCAAAGGAACTAAACTACCTTGCCCAAAAAAGAGTTCGCTGGTGAGATTGAGAGAGATTGAGAGAGACATACGGAGCGGAAGAGGAAACTTGAGAGCGAAAAAAAAACAGAGGTAGAGAGGTGGTGCGCAATAAGTCTAAAACGACATCTCTTTTACGATAATGAGATCCTTGCATGTTTCTCTATGCTCTACAGTACTCTTCTTTAGCATTTTAATACTGATTTGATGTTCTTGGAGCACGTCTTGGTATTCGAACAGGTCTCTCTTTGTCTGTTTGAAAGAAATTAAAACTGTTTGTAGATCCCCTGAAAAGAGATGCTTCCTTTCCCCTAAAACGGATAGAATGGCCTAAGCAGAAAGACTTGTGATTACCCAGGTTATAAGAAACCCTTTAAAAAACTCTTTTAAAAAATTCTGTCTTTTTCTACAACAAAAAGTCTTTTTTTGTTGGCACATGTTTTATAGGGTAGTTTAGTGAGGGGGGGGGTGTATTTATCCAAAAAGAGCAAAACTGCAGTCAGACTTACCACTGCGTACATCCCTGTGTTTAACATGTCTCTCGCTCTGACAGAACAACCCGGATGTCGACGGAAAGCGTCTTTTAAGGGTAGATGATTACCTCTCTTCTTCTTCTTAATATTCCCAATTTATTTTTTATTCTATTTTTTTTCTAACAAATACCAAATAATTTCACGCGATATCTGATTGGTTTTGGCTAATATCGCGACTCTGACTCAATTTGGATTGCTCTCGAGTGCTGGTTGGCTAACCTCCTCCTGTGTTCTTCACCACAGGGAGACTACACGTTGTCATGGTCCAAAGAGGGCGGTCTCATCCCAGCCAAGGCTATTGACCAGGCTGGTGTGTTGGTCATCCCTGACCTGCAGTTTGACGACCAGGGGACCTACACCTGTACCGGAACTGACATCAGAGGTCTCCACCAAGCCCAGGCCACTATCACTTTGGAAGGTAACTTAATAATTCTGGCGCTACAGGTCAACTCTTCAAAAAAGACCTGGAAAAATGTTCGTGAAAACAGTTCTAAGTTTAGGAGTTAAACTATCATAGCCATTATGTAAAGGGATATCCTGAAATTTAAATTTACAAATAATAGGTGGATTTTATTAATAAGGTCTTATTTGAAGGTTCCAATCTATACCATTATTGTATACAGTGCTACCCTGCCGTGTAGATCATAGCACCGGTGCTTTGAGGAAGTTCGGTTTTTTGTCGTAGAGTAATGAACAACAGCTTTCTACCCCACAGTGGCATATATTCTTTACTCTCTGTAGAAAAGTGATGGTTTCTTTTATTCAAGGCTTAATCAAAGTATTTTAAGAAGGAGAAGAAGAACAAGAGCAAGAACAAAAACAAGAAGAGGGAAGGAAAAAAATTTGAACAAGAATAAGATGGCTATTACAGAAAAAAAGAGAGTATAACTTTGCGGCTAAAAAAATTGCATATTTATATTTTTTTTTCTCAAACGTGTTTCCTAATTTTCATCATTATTTTTTTTTATCATAAGAAAAAAAGCATCTAAAACAGAAATGAAACGATTTTAAAAAATAATAATTATAAAAAATCCGAGGAAAGCCGACGCAAAAAAGCCCCAAAAAGTTTATCAATTTTACGCAAAAAACAATAGATTATCATACGGAACATAGCTTACATTTACCAGACTTGCCTTGCTTCTGGCGATTTTAATCTGGCTGATGCGTTGCGCTAACATCGTGTAAACTGTCTATATCCTCAGACTCAGAGCCACCTACGATTACCATAGAACCGAGATACACCCAGGCAAATGAAGGAGATAGAGTGGAAATCAGATGTATCGCCGAGGGCACCCCAGAGCCTACCGTGCGTTGGACTAAAGGTATTGTATTATAGCAGTGATGAACTTTATTGTCAGTCTTCTGTTTTGTTGGAATGGACTAAAGGTATTGTATTATGGCAGTGATGAACTTTATAGTCAGGATTCTGTTTTGTTGAACTGGATTGAAGGTATTGTATTATAGCAGTGATGAACTTTATTGTCAGTCTTCTGTTTTGTTGAAATAGATTGAAGGTATTGTATTATAGCAGTGATGACCTTTGTTGTCAGTGTTCTGTTTTGTTGAACTGGATTGAAGGTATTGTATTAAAGCTGTAAGGAAATTTATAGTCAGTCTCTGTTTCGTTGAACTGGATTGAAGGTATTGTATTATAGCAGTGATGAACTTTATTGTCAGTGTTCTGTTTTGTTGAACTGGATTGAAGGTATTGTATTGTAGCTCTAACGAACTTTATTGTCAGGCTTCTGTTAGTTCGACTAGGTTACAGCTAAATATCTGATAGATGTGGTGAACTTTATTGCCAGTCCTTCATTATTTGGGCTAAAGGTAATTATCTGATAGATGTGGTGAACTGCATTGCCAGTCCTTCATTATTTGGGCTAAAGGTAATTATCTGATAGATGTGGTGAACTGCATTGTCAGTCGTTTATTATTCGGTCAAATGTCAATATCTTGAATATTATGATGAACTGTATTGTAGGTCGCACATTAGTTGGGCTACAGTTAAATATCTGATAGATGTAGTGAACTGCATTGTCAGTGTTCCGTTTGTTGGTCTAAAGGTATCGTGTAATACCTGTAGCGAATTTGATTGCTATTTTGAAATCCGGCAGGTCAAAGGTCTTGTCCAATACCCCCTAAAGCCATAACTAAAATAGGTCTACTATGGATGGTGCATCCAGAACTAACCGAGAATCTGCCGGCTTTCTGTCTTTTTATTTTCTTATAACAGAAGTCGTTGATAGAGAAAACAATGATATCATCAATAGTTGCATTTTAGTTCGATGACCTTTCTTTACTTTCCATTGAATGGTCCCATATAATTAATATGTACCTTGCATTTAATCTGGCTGATAAACTTAAATGTACGTTAAAACTTCTTATAATATTAACGTTTGTCAAATTTCTCCGGGGCTAATAACATGACTAGATATGGATTTAATAGAACCGAATAATGAGATTTGATATTTTTATTGACGAAACGCCGGATACTGCATGGACACAAAAAGAGACCATGCGTTATGGACCTACTCAGGACAACGAAGCACATCGGAGTGAAAATCCAGTACGGTCATTTAAAAATAGACACACTGATGGCCCGTCAACCAATCGTCTGCTGTAAAATCCACGCTGCCTATGGGTGTTCCTACGCTATACGTTATCGTCCTCCACACGTAAGGTCTCTAAATCACTCTCTAACTCACGGACATTTCTCGGGTTTTCCCGCACCAGGTCGTGACGACCCGTTGCCTAGTTACGTGTACACCGACGCAACTGGAGTGCTGAGGATTGATGCGGCTAGGCGAGACGACCAGGCTGCGTACTACTGCACTGCTAGCAATGCCGAGGGATCTGCTCAACTCAGAACCATCATCTACGTCAGACCCAGGCGTGAGTATCTCTTGCTTTCATTTATATCAGTAAACTATGTTGAATGCGCCTGAAACACCCTGCATGGGGGTTAAAAGTGGCTTTCAAAGGAACTGGTCTGCTGGGGCATTAGTGGCGCTGGGTAAAGAAACCAAAGTTCCCGAATGGGATTAGTATAGCATAGACATGCTGCATGGGGGTTAAAAGTGGCTTTTAAATGTACTGGTCTGTTGGGGCATAAGTGGCGCTGGGTAAAGAAGCCAAAGTTCCCGGATGGGATTAGTATAGTATCGCTGGGTAAAGAAGCCAAAGTTCCCGGATGGGATTAGTATAGTATAGACACCCTGCATGGGTGTTAAAAGTGGCTTTCAAATATACTGGTCTGTTTGGGCATAAGTTGCGCTGGGTAAAAAAGCCAAAGTTCCCGAATGGGAATAATATAGTATAGTTACTGGTTAGCTGTTGTTGAGCAGTTGATTTTTGTTGGAGAGTTGGTAGTCATATTAGGATTATGGGAAGGCATTCTCTACCGCGTTGTTGATACGTTAGTAGCATCACCGATAAACCTTTTTTCGCAAGTCATACAACTTCATTATACTCCAAAATATTCAACTTCATTCATAATAGTAGCGGCCATCAAACAAACGGGAGTGAGTGGTGGATTTTTCATTGAATGGTTTTTACTATTGGTGTTGACTATGATTGAATTCGAAATAATATCATGTCTAGCGATAAATTGTCCTAAAGTACTGTTGGGTCTTCTCATTTCTATTGATGTAAAGTCTATCGATAAATTATCTAAAGTATTATTGTATCGCTTCGTTTTCCATTGAAAAAAAGTCCATTAATAAAGTATCTTTAATTATCATTGGGTCGCTCGATTTCTAATGAAGTAAAAGACTAAGCCCAAAACGTGTTTACGTTTAACAGACATTTGAAAAATCCAATTGAGATTTACGTTAATGTGTTTGTCCCCTATGATAATAATATTGTTGTCATTGGGCGGTTTGTTTCTCTCTCCAGCTGTCGACATCACTGTGGTCACCCGAAGAGCCAACATCACTGCTGTAGTGGGAAGCACCGAACAACTTTACTGCTACACTCAAGGAGGCAGCGGTGACGAGACAATTAGCTGGAGCAAAGAGAGAGGCGGTCTGCCCGCAGGTTGGTGGTGTCATTGATTGATTGATTGATTGATTAGCTGAATAATTGATTGATTGGTTAGCTGAATGATTCATTGATTGATTAGCTGAATGAATGATTGATTGGTTGATTGATTGATTATCTGATTGGTTGACTGATTGATTATCTGATTGATTGATTGACTGGCTGATTGATCGATTGATTGATTAGCTGATTGATTGATTGATTGATTGATTGATTAGCTGAATGATTAATTGATTACCTGAATGGATGATTGATTGATTGAGTGATTTGCTGAATGATTGATTCGCTGTATGGTTGATTAATGGAGTAAGTTTTGATCGGTTGATTTATCGATTGAATTTATTTGATTAACGAAGAATAAGTTTTTCAGTTGGTTGATTGATATAGACTGATTGATTGACTGGTTGATCTACAGATTGGTTGATTTGTTGGTTCAGTTCATTCGATAACTTGGTTGATCAATTGATTGAGTTGTTTTTATTAATTATTAATTGATTGATTGACAGATGATTTTCTCTTGATCAACTAATTTGAGACAATCGATTTTAAATTGGTTTAAAATCAAATAGTTTGTTTCTTCCTCCAACTCATTTTACTTACTGGTTCAACCTAGAGAGCCATAGACTAATTAGTGAGAAAGAAATATAGTATACTTAGATCATGATCCACATCGAAAGCTCTGCATATTGAATTTACAAATATTTCTCACAGTCGTAGACTATGGGCCACCAAGAAAGTCCTGAAACTCAACCTAACGTATTATTCCCACTGCTCACCCCTCAGGTTCAAGCCAGAGCGGAGGCGTACTCACTCTGACCAACATCCAGCGCGCTGATGCCGGCGTCTACTACTGTACCGCAACAACCACCATATCCGGTGCTATAGGACGGGCCAGAGTTATCGTTACTGTTACTGGCACTGCTAGTGAGTAGGCACAGGCGTTATCGTGGTCGAATGTAGCATCGTTACCGCCTTAGTAATTATAATTATTTGTTATTAGCATCATGGTTAACGTTATCGATATCATTGTTAATTGTACTTCTTCTTCTTCTTCTTCTTCTTCTTCTTCTTCTTCTTCTTCTTCTTCTTCTTCTTCTTCTTCTTCTTCTTCCTTTTTAGTTATTGTCATTAAACTTATTGCTAATCGTATTGTTATTTACATTATCATTATTGTAATTACTACTACTACTACTACTACTACTACTACTACTACTACTACTACTACTACTCTCTCTTTTTCTCTGTCCCTCTCGCTCTCAATGTCTCTCTCTCTCTCTATCTTTCTTCTTTCTCTCTACCTCTCTCTGTCATCACGGATAAAATGTATCCAGTAAGTCATCATAACTGATCTATGTTTCTCTCTCTCTCTGTCTCTCTCTCTCTCCTTTCTCTTTATCTCTCTCTATCCTCACGGATAAATTGTACGCAGCTAGTAATCATATCTGATCTGTTATTATCTCCGTCCCTCTCTTTTTATCCCTCTATCTTTTCTCTCTCTATCTCTCTCTATCATCACGGATAAATTGCACACAGTAAGTAATCATTTCTGGTTTGGTTTTTATCTCTCTCTATCTCTCCCCCCCCCCTCTCTCTCTGTCTCTCGTTCTCTCTATCTTTCTATCCTCACGTATAAATTATACCCAGTAACTAACAACTTCTGATGTATTTTTTAATCTCTCTGTCTCTCTCTGTTCCGATGTCCAGCCGAAAGACCGACGGCCAGGATCGATCCCGAGAGACAGATAGTCGGGTCTGGACAGTCCGCCACCCTGACCTGTATCGTGACCGGCTCGCCAGCTCCCCAGGTCACGTGGTCCAAGGCTAGGGATGAACTCACAGAAAACCACCAGGTACACCAGTTGGGCGACTAACATTTTCTCTGTTGGTGAAACAAATTGTCAGGATTGAAGCTTTTCTTTGTTTTCCAAGTTTCTTTGAACTAACAGAAAATGTTTGAAAAGAACTATTTCTAAAGCAATCAACCGTAGATCTCGATAAAATTGGCTCTTAAGTCGCTTAATAAGTTAGCTTTCTATCTTTAGAATAAGGAAACGAATAAGTCAAAAATGCCACAAAGAGGGGTTCCAATTTAAAGAAAAAACAAATAAGCCCACTGACCATCTTTTGTTCAAACCAATGCTAAATTCAAATTACACACAAAAATCTTTACTTTTCAAATAATTTAGATACTAAAACAAAAGAAAAGAAAGGCGGTAGAAATAATATACCAGTCTAGTGGTACTAGTAGGAAACACAAAGCTATATGGTGTAAGCACTAACTTTCAGTATTCTTAAAAATGTGACTTTAAGTGTTTGTTTGCTTTTTTATTTAGGGGGGGGGGGAGGATCTTCGAATGCCTATATCCTTACTTCTGTTTTTTCCTTCTAATTTCTAGGTACAAGGCAATATCCTTCGTATCTTCCGCGCCTCGATGGAAGATAGAGGTATGTACGTGTGTCGGGCATCCAACGTCGCAGGACGGGCGCAGGCTGCGGCTATCGTAGACATTGAGAGTGAGTACCCGCCTTAGATGGAGAGTAAAGCAACGGTGCAAAATTTAGTTTTGGTCAGATGATGCCAAATTATCATTACATGCATATAATGCGGCAACAAAATTGTACAGAAAACTAGAAATCGCTAGAGTCTTCTCTTTAACGCAGTTCTTATGTGAAAAATTTAGAGAAGGAGATTAGTTCATTCCTTTGTCATAAACCTTTTTTTTTTTAGTTTACGAAACTTTCATTCTCTGTTATACGTCGTCATTTGCGTCGTTATAAAAAAAAGTCTGCACCATTAAATGAATATGATTTGAGCAGGTTTCAGTTCGTCGTTCCACCCCTTATATTTTCTTTATTAGAAAATCGTAATGTTGAACAAGAAAGATCTTTTGTTATTCACTAATCTAAGCGCAAAATGTGATTTGACAATTGGTTTTACCAGTGTGACTACATTAGAACCCTGTTAATACGAAGTCTGTGGGCCTGCTCAAAACTTCATCCTTTTATAATGTTTTTGTGTTAAAGAGAAATAGTTTGGCGTTTCTTCAGCTTAAGAAACTAACTGTAATGGACTCGCATCACTGAGACTTCAATCAGTCAAAGCAAAAAAAATGCATGTTTACTGTTCATTATGCCATTAAGAAAAGTTATGAGTTTTTAAAGCTTAAATAAATGTCAGCTTAAAAGGACGTTTAAACCGCCTGCGTTACTCAAATTGTTCAACCTAAAAACCTATGTTTTTATTGAAGGAACTTAGAGAGCGTATTAGAGAGAAAAGGTATTACAATACCGAATAGCTCTCTTGTTTGATATGTTAAGAAGAAATTACTGTAAACTTAGTTTGTGTTCAACTGAATTCAGTGTAAGGACGCATGTTTATCTTCCGGCTGCATCAATACTTAGTTTATGTTAAACGGAATTTACTGTAAGTACGTGCGTTTATCTTCCCGGCACTATCAGGACTTAGTTTATGTTAAACGGCTAAGGACTTAGTTTATGTTAAACGGAATTTAGTGTAAGTACGTGTGTTTATCTTACGGCTGTATCAGTACTTAGTTTATGTGAAATAGAGTTTACTGTAAGTACGTGCGTTTATCTTCCCGGCACTATCAGGACTTAGTTTATGTTAAACGGCTAAGGACTTAGTTTATGTTAAACGGAATTTAGTGTAAGTACGTGCGTTTATCTTCCCGGCACTATCAGGACGCGAGGCCCCCAGGATTGAGATGTATCCTTCAGATGACTTGGTGGCCAGGCTAGGCGGAAGTGTCATGTTCCAATGTAGAGTCAGAGGTGGCATCCCAGCTCCTACTGTCTCTTGGTCAAGGTGAGAGCACCGTCTCAAGATTTGTGTTTAACATTTTGAAAAATAGACCTGAGCACTTTCATCTTTAGCATTTTTTTTAAAGTTCCGCGGGCGTTTTTATTTAGCATCGGAAAAATGCTATTCACCCACCACCAAAAACTATCCAATACTTTTTTTACAAAGATGGGGTAAAATCTGGCTGAAAGAGGTCTGACGTTTTATATTTAGCATTGATTGACATCCTTTTGACAGTGACTTCGTGTTGCGGTAAAGGATTTAATTACTGGAGCATTAAGTCCGAGGTTCGCACCCTGCCTTAGATGTTGAAAAGTTCTTATTAATAGAAACATAATTTATGCTGGTCTCATTCTGACTTTTCATGAAAAGTAATTCAGAGATTTTAAAAGAAACCTTGTTTGCGAGCTAAAATGGCACGTTATTTGATCAGTCGCTACTTTAAAGTTGAGAGAGTATAGGTAATCGCATTTTTGTGGAAACCCTCAGTCATGCTGGGCACTTTAAGCAGAATAACAGTAGATTAATTGAGACGTAAAACTAGTCTTTCAATATGTTTTCCTACCGTGACCTGTGGATTACTTTCAATCTACCATTCAACCATGTGCTAGGCCTGGTGGACGGCCAATGACCTCACGAACAGAGATCCGTGAGGAACAAGGCGTGCTCATCATCAGAGACATCACCGCGGCAGAGCAGGGCGAGTACGTGTGCTCCGCCACCAACCTCATGGGAACCGTCACGGCCACCGCCAGTGTGAGAGTAGAAGGTGAGAACTGAGTTCTGTTTATCTGGCCTTTCCGTCTTTATAACTTTTTTGTTTCGCTTCTGGAAAGAACAGCCGCTCTCTGCCTGTATCAAAAAGTTATGACGTCACAGTCATGCCGACAATTATTCCGGTCTATTGAAAAAAAAACTGTCAATTTTTTGTATAATTGAAAACGTTGCCAATCTCAAATTAAGACAAAAACAGAAAACTTGTAAGGAAAAAAGTAATTGCAGACTACGGGTACTACTTCTTCTACTACTTCTACTACTACTACTACTTCTACTACTACTACTACTACTACTACTACAATTACTTCGACTAGCAGTACTTTTGTTGCTAATATTTCTAGTGCAACATGAGTGTTTACCTTTACTGATACAAACGGAGTTGTTTTATCTTATAAAAAAAAGAACCTTAGCCGTTGATATTTCAAACGTTGTATATTATGCTTCATACCAATCTACGTTAAATTCTTTGACGTTTATGTGTGTCTGCTTTGAAAATTTTGGACATTTTCTCTAGATTTAACTCTTTGAATTCTCTCTCTCTCTTCTTTCTCTCTAATACTCTCTCTCTCTCTCTTTCTCTCTCTCTTCTTTCTCTCTAACTCTCTCTTTCTCTGAACACCAGGTCCTCCAAGCATCGTGATCTCTCCGGGCCCTAACATCGCCACTATTGTGGGTGAGCGGGTGTTTGTGGAGTGCGTCGCCACTGGAGAACCCACGCCGACCGTCTCTTGGAAGTCTGGCCAGAGAAGACGCGCGGACGTCCTGCCTGAGGCGTCTGAACCTGTGAGTTGGTGTGGGGGGTGGATGAAGGGGGAGGGGGCAGAGTTAAAGGACGTAAGACAGAGGACAGGAGTTGGAGGATATATAATAGATTGTATGCGCTAGGAGCCCGCTCAGGAAGACGAAGCCCATAGCGGAGGAAATCCAAGATGGCTGATGGGCTAATGGGACTCGTCAGCCAATCATCTGCTGTAAAACCCATGCTACCTATCATGGGTGCTATTATGTCAACCTTTGTCGTAATCGGCGCGCAAGGTCTCTATTGAAGGGTGAACACCAGAGGGCAGACTCAGGTGTATGGTGGAAATAAAAATGTCGTAGGACAAAAAAGGGGGAGGCATTATACGTCGAAGTGTGAACATGAAAGGGCGGGATTAATGCCATGGGGTAGAGGACAGGGCGGATGGGGTATTCCTCTCTCTACGGAATGATGGACAGGGCGGAGTTAAATGTCGTAGGACACAGAAGCCAGAGTTGGATTACATGTCAAAAAGCTGAAATCAGAGTCCTGGGACAAAGATTAGAGGGTTGGGCTGGGTTTCGAAATCTCAACATTAAAGGGTGGAGTTTTTCATGTTGTATTCATAGAAGAAGCGGTGGGGTTATTTGTCGAAGGACATTAATGGGCGGGGTTAAGTTTCGCAAGACAAAGAGCATGACATTGGTGTTTGATGCCAGAGAACGAAGATCACTGTTAGATATTTAGTGTAGGATGAAAACTATTGAGGCGTGGCTAGCTTTTGTAAGATGCAGAGCAAAGGGGTAGTAGGTTGTATATGAGATGGCTTAGGATGGAGGAATGTGGGCGGAGTAAGATGTCACACGGTGGAGAGCAGCATGGCAGGGCACGATGTTTTAGGGTGAAGGTCTTCCTGTATGGAGAGGGCAAGAGGGCTTTTGCTAGATTTTTAACTCAGCTGCCACTACTAATACTTCTAATACCACACAGCAACAAAAAGACTAGCGAATCATGGCATCGACTAATCTTCAATTTTTTTTTCTGCCAACCACCTCACTAAATAGCAGTAAACTACCTATTAAACACCCAACGAGGCATTCAACCAACCTACTAATCAATCAATCAACCAACAATGTTGTAGTTACCCATTACTGTATCCTACAGGGTCCCGGAAGCGCCCAGCTGCTGTTTGAGAGTATCCGCAGGACGGATGCCGGTACCTACATCTGTGAGGCTGTAAACGACCGCGGCAGATCCGAGGAGGTTATTACCATTGGAGGTAGGCTCAGCGCTGTTTTCTTCCGTGTCCATTCAATGATTTTGAACTTGGTAGATGTGAGAAATCAACACTGAGAGAAGAGAAAGTTGATTTGTCCTGTAAGATTGAATTACAACTACTGTTTGAGTGAATCAAAATGTAGCCATTAGTTGTTTCTTTCATTAGTTTTTTTTAATCATCGCTTGTATTAAAAAAAATCTTACAGAGTCTCAGTATTTTAAGAAGAGGGAGGTCTCGTATAAAAAAATAAAAAAGATGAAAACGAAAGTAGCACAAATGTAAATTTTACTATTTGTCTATCCGTGTTTCAACCTGTGTCTAAAATTTCAGCGTGTTCCTTATGTTATGTATTGTCAATCACTTGTGGTACAGTTTTGAGTTTTAGTGTGAAGCACAAAGAGCTTGCTCACAGCGGGTTTGGCTCTATTATCCAATTATTTTAAAAAGTTATGCCAGTAAAGAGTAATTGCAGGAGCCTCTTCAAAGCGTAGGAGGTTGTTTGAATGTTTTAAAGTCCCAATTAAGTCTATGTTATATCATTTGAAAGCGTGCTGCCACACTGTGATGTAAGGAGCGCTTGCGTTCGCCACACCCAGTCACATTATCTTGACACTGGGTCGGACAGACTTCGCACTAAATCCACATTGCCAGAAAGTAGGCGGGTCAGCTGCTAATATCAATTTTAAAGTCCTTGGTTTGATTCGAACGGGCTTCCAAGCGTAAGAACTTGTTAAATTGTTAATATGACCCTCTTTTTCCCCCATGCCACCCCCCCCCCTTTCCTTTTCCACCACCACAGTTGAAGACGGACAGACCGGCTTGCTGGGAATCCAGGGGGCGAATATCGAAGGTCCAGAGCGCGCCACCTACACAGTGGGTCAGTCCGTGACCTTGACCTGCAAAGCTTCCGGTCTGGTCAACGCTAGGTTCAACTGGCGCCGAGGAGACGGCGGCCCACTTCCCCCAGGCCACAGCGTGAGGAACGGCGTTCTCTACATCCCCAGCATCGACGCGGACAACAGTGGCGAGTACGTCTGCTCCGTGACCAGCGACCCTGTGGGACAAACCATTCCTCCCAGTATGTTGCTAGCCCGGGTTTACATCGTCGTTCAAGGTGAGAACACTGTCTCCTGGACTAACCTGTCCCTC